>OX344797.1:37482281-38082281 GCA_947034925.1 Eudemis profundana | reverse complement strand
TATAAAACTCCTAAGTTTTTGCTTTCGGGGTTCAAGGGTTTAAGCTGTATCAGTCATCAAATGATTATGGGCCTCTCGTTTTATGATCTAATTTACTAATAATATCATAAATGGTAAAGTTTTTGAAGATGTTTGGATGTTTTTTTACATAATTGCATGGTAACAATGTGTTAAGTACCAGCGTTAATCGAAACGCATTTCTTGTGACAGCAGTAATCGGTTGTCAAACTTGACCGTCGGAATGTCAGTCGGACCATGGTCGGACCTCACCTCTATCGGCCTCGCGGGTGCCAGTTTTGATATCTAGAGAGAATTGATTGTTTTAATTCGGAGATTCTGTTTGATAGCCGCAAAATAAGGGCTAGAATCCTTCAGTGTACGCGATAAATCGCGAGTGCGTGAAATTTCGGACGCGTTGATAGCGGCAACTGCGCCGTCTCTGGATTTGGACCCACCAGCTTGGAGCTGGATACCTAGACTTACTTGACGATGATTTGACGGACTATAAGACATAGACGTGACTGTATTGACACGAGGAAGCCGCCGGAGAACTGTTCAATTTTGTCATACAGTGGTAGTATTAAGTTGTAGGTTACAGTATAGATATTATGTTTTATCTTCCCCGATATCGTGGAATAAATCGATTCTGGGCCCACCAGACCCAGTTTTGAACACAATGTAATGGTTTGAGATGAAATTTGGCATACAAGTAGACTTTCTTGACATACGTAGGCCACTTTATATATCGGTAAGGAGTTGTCTTGGAATAATAATGGGAATAACAAGCGAAGCCGCGGGCAAATGCTAATCTGAAATAATATTTATTACTATCCTTAACAGAACGTCGAACTTATAGCCTCTTCGAGTAGACTTGAGACAATCTCGGCGACTATTCCGGGCATTTGCTCTTGCCTGCCCACACATGCACAGTTGCACACGATAGTGTAGCGAGTTAACCCGACACCGCCGGTGGGCGGCTAACCGGGTTAGCGCCGCCCCGCCACCGCTGCAACACTGGAAGAGGCCACACACTTACTCTAATTCTAATTACGAGTTCCACACCAAACTTCGAACTTCGAAGATTAACACGTTCGCTGACGAAAATGAAAATAATATCCGTATTTCTCTACTTTTTCTCTCTCTTTTTATGAAGACTTGTACTGAAGAGGAGCGGAGCACAGAAGGGTAACCTATCGCAATCACTAAAAACCATTCACCAAATTTCATTTGGCCAAAACAGGTTTATTTATTTATTTAAACTTTATTGCACAATAATAAAAAAGTACAATTGACGGACTTAATGCCTTAAGGCATTCTCTACCAGTCAACCATTGGGTAAAACAGAGATTTTTAGTTGGTGCAGGATTGTTTAAAGGCGAAACGACATCAGAGACACAAATCAATATAAGAGTATATATATAAAAATAATAGACATACACATATACTTGTTACAATAAACATACATATATAACAAAATAAATGTACCCATGCAAAACATCATGACAAATAATTAATTTTGACTTGTATCAGAGAAATGCTTGCGCAACTTGCGTTTAAAGGAGAATTTGCTCTGAGCTTGCCTAATGGGGAGCGGGAGGTTTCGTATTTTTTTCTGTTTACCATTTCACGTATCGTACCCTTGGTCAAATAACGACTCATCTACAAAATTACAACTTTTCAGGATCTGTGTGTATCATGTAGTTCGTATGATTTGTATGACTTTAGAGCAATAAAAAAACTTTGGACGTAAAGTCACATGCGTCGTTATTTGACCAAAGGGTACGGTTTAGTAAAAGTATCGTTTGTCCGAAAAACGTTTCCCATCTCATTCACTTGCCCTATGAATTGTTACGTATTTTGTTTCGTTGCCCATTTTTTATTTACCCAATGATACTTTATGTCACATCTGGCCTTAAAGTGGCTTTCAGGCCATGTGTAGACATAAAATAATGTACACAACACGGGAGGTAATAAAGAAAGCAGACACACACAGAGAGTACATTACACAACTAGGGTGGTAATACTACCACCCTAGTTGTGTAATGTACTATTATGCCACACCTGGCCATAAAGTGGCTTTCTGGCCAAGAGTAGACATAAAATGATTTACACTAAACGGGAGGTAATAAAGAAAGCCCTCGATCGCATATTAACGTCCCTCGCTTGCAGCTTTGGCCACAAACATCTGCGATCTCGGCCTTTCTTTATTTTGTCACCCTAGTTGTGTAATGTACTAATTTCGCACTGCATACGTTTCGACAAATTCAGTAAATTTTTTAACGATATCCCAAGTTATTTTTCGACAGAGGCACTTTTCGCTATAATATTTTATTAATTCTACTAATCAAAAATAAACGTTGTTTTGTAGAAAAATATTATAGTCGACCCGGGTCAGTAGGTTAGGTGGGTTCATAAAAAAGGGGCTGTTTGGGGAAATGACTTTTACTAAAAACTTACATAGGTTGAACAACAAATGGGGATGGGAGGGCGGAGCCCCCTCAAGGGCATTAAGAAAATCTCAAAACAAAGGTTACATTAGGCAAAAAAGTACGTTAGGTTAGGTTTGAGTTTGAACTGCGTCCCGCAACAAAAACGAACTGCTACTAGAAAAGTAGGTTAGGTTAGGTTAGGTTAGAACTGCTGGGGTGCTAGACAGGAAACCTCCCAGAGTGTCTGGATTCTTCTCATTCCTCTTGTTCCGGTTGATTCGCAGGAAAGGGAAGCGTCTTGGCCGGTGCACCCCGGGAGCAACGGCAAGTGATTTCTTAGGGGCCCCTAATTGATCACTTGCTGATGCTGCAAATGAGCCTGTCAGGGGGGGGGGGGGTTAGAGGCTCCCGTACCGGGTTTCCTCTGTTAGAGGACTCTCCAGGTGCGGCACGCGAGGGCCGAGCGTCGGGCACGGGCAGCATCACTCCGACCCGACGTCTCCTTTTGGGGGGCACTGCAGGCAGGCACCAGACGGGTGATTGGCTATTTGACAGCTCTTTTCTGTGATACATTATAGAAATACCTCTCAATGATAGAAATATTAGTGAAAAAACCATTTCAATAGCTTAAAAACTCACCGAGATTTTACAATGTTAAAATCACATTTTTAGACTTTTCCAAATAGGTACATGCCAAAACGCTTCCTATCCTACTGAAGCCTTAACGTGACGTCACGAGACATACGTTTTTTGGGGAAATCAAGAACTTTGTTCTGCAACTATGTTAAAACTTGCGTTTATCGTAACGGTTTCATAACAAAAGTTAGTTACCATTTTTATGGGTTATTTAATGGTATTAATAGTTTTTAATAATTTTATACTTTAAAAATGGTCTTTTCCACCCAACTTTGCAGGCTCATAAAAAAAGTTACCCGGTAATTAGGTATCAATCTCAAAACTTTAACATATTTCCTTATTTTGCTTATTTCAACAGGATCTTATATAATTTTTACAAATTTCGGTTGCAGTCAAGGACCCAATTGCGTTTGAAATGTTTTCGTTGTCATACAGTCTGGGCGCCAGACCATTGAAATAGATTGTTGCGAGAAAACCACCACGATCTTCAGCGATACAAGAACCCGTCCTTAGGATGAATTAGTGTCTCGTCCAAGGGCATATTGGCGTACGCCCAGGACGCAGTCCATCTAGATAGTTCCGAGGAAACCACGATCTTCAGCGATATCCTTAGGATGAAGTGTCTCGTCCAGTGGCATATAGCCCGAGCACCAGCGATCGAGTTATAGTGCTGATTGCGCCGCGACGACCGAGGAAACTGATCGAGTTATCGCCCGGCGCGAGCTCTAGATCCTACCCGTAATTGGCACATTAATTGAATAACACACACAGGAATAGCGGTATTAGGATATTAATAGAAACCAACTTAAAATTCTTGTAGGTAATAGATCCCAGTGGCATAGCGAGATACGACAAGGCCGAGGTGCAAATAGAAAATGGACCCTATGAGAACAGGTTAGGTTGTAAGGTGGGAGACGTTTATGAAAGTTTTATCTAGGCATGGTTGCCAAGCCAAACCTTGGAAAGGTTCGAATACCCCCTTAGTTTGGAGACCCCGGTGCATTGCACAGCCTAGCCCTCCATTAGCTAAGCTATTGATACATTCACTTATTCAAGCCTTCAAAGTGAAGTTATTTAGACTTTTTTATAATCAAAACCTTGGTTAACTCTTAGGCATAGTTCTAACAGCGGGAAATGGTCAATGTGATCAGGAAAGTATGAGGTAACACTGTTAAAACTGGCCTTGGCAAGAGCTTCGCGTTTCATGGGCTACATCGACAAGAGTATTATACTCTAATTTATCATGATGAATTTTGTCAGAGTCCAGAATCACAAACAAATTCTAACGTTCAGTTTTGGCACCGTTAAATAACGTTGTAGTTTTTTAGCGCTGTCCGTAAAAGAAAGAATCCTGTGAGACAACTTTAATAATGAGCTTTTTAAGTGAAATCTTTAATATCGACGGCAGAAAGTAATGTGCCAGATAAACATTATTTATTACGATCATGAAAATGCTACCGAGCATAATGTATGTGTAATAAACCCATTAAATGCACAATAAGGTCATAATTTGGTATAATATCGCAATTTGTGCGGATAAACGTAACCTTGGTGGCGTAAAGTCGTATGTGACGGTACCTGGTGCGTCACATGCGACGTTGTGCTGTCGAGGTCGAGACATCATTACCGCGTGATCTCCGTGGCGAACAGGCGCGTGGGACGCCGCAGCTGGGACCAAACCTTGAAGTTTATTTTGCAAGTATTTTTCCGAACATAGTGTAAATTTCATAATTATAACAAAACGGGACTTACTCGCGTAAAAACATACTTTTATGCCACACCTGGCCATAAAGTGGCTTTTTGCGCACGCTGCGCGTACGGAAAAAGCCGCTTTCAGGACAAGTGTAGACATAAAATGATGTAAACAACACGGGAGGTAATAAAAAAAGCCCTCGATCGCATATTTACGTCCCTCGCTTGCAGCTCGGGCCGCAAACATCTGCGATCTCGGCCTTTCTTTGTATTACCACCCTAGTTGTGTAATGTACTATTTTAAACTATCTGTGAGTACTGGCCACCGCACCGTCGTGGATTCTCTACGGTTGATTTCAAACCGTAATGCCAAATTGTGTATTATGTCAATGTCGTTCTGTTGAAATAATTACAACGAATAAATATGTATTTTATGTGCATTAACGTATTTCCACGTAAATAACCCCATCAAGTGGTAGCAGAGCGTGGTTGTGACGATTAGCTACGTTTGCGGTAAATATATTCGCAACATGGCATCGACGAGTTATCGAAATATAGAACCGTTGAACAAATCGAACTATGACACATGGTGCCTACAAGCTCAAGCCGTCCTAATAAAGGGCGATTATTGGGATATAGTAAGCGGCGAAAAAACATTGTCTTCAACTGCTGATGCGGCGGCAAAGGCGGCGTTCAATAGAGAAGATTTAAAGGCAAGAGCTGAAATTTTACTTTTGCTGTCACCTTCCGAACTGAAACAAATAAAAATTTGTACGTCATCCAAAGCTGTGTGGGACAAATTAAAGGCTACTTACCAAAGCACCGGGCCTGCGAGGAAAGCAACCTTGCTGAAACAACTAGTTCTAAAGCGAATGACAACAGAAGAAGACATCCGTGATCATATCAATAATTTCATGGATATCGTAGACAAACTCGCCGATATGGACATAAAAATACCTCCAGAACTACTCAGCATCATGCTGCTATACAGTCTGCCAACGACGTTTGAAAACTTTAGAATAGCCATCGAGTCAAGAGACACACTGCCCAATCCTGACGACCTTAGAGTCAAAATTCTCGAAGAATACCAGGCCAGGAGTGGTAGTGATCAACCTGAGAGCACCGAAGCATACCATTTCAAGAAAAACAAATTGAAGCCGTACTGCAAGAACTGCAAAAAGAAGGGACACACTACCGAGGCATGTTGGGGGAAAAAGAAGCATCAAAATGAGAAAACTGACAGAAGCGAGCCGAAAAACTTCAATGTTTGTCTGAGTACCGCAAGTTCAAGCACCGACGAAGCTCTTTGGTGTTTAGACAGTGGGTGCTCATCGCATATGTGTGGCGACAAGTCTCTGTTCTCTACCATCACCCCAGAAAATGGCAACCTCAAGTTAGCGTCAAACAAATACACGAGCAAAATCGAAGGCAAAGGAATAGTAACAGTTAGCAAAGAAAAAGAAGCCTACAACTTAAACAAAACTCTATTTGTTCCTGATGTATCAGTGAATCTACTGTCCGTAGGCAAGATAGCCGACAGAGGCAATAAAGTCCTCTTCGAAAAAGATAAAGCCTCTATCATTTCCAAAAGCGGCGAAGTAACACTGACAGCACAGAGAAGAGACGGACTGTACTACCTTGATTTTGACAAGAAAGAAACTGCAAACTACACACCACAAGGCAACGGCTGTGACATCATGGAGTGGCATCGAAAACTTGGCCACATAAATGAAAGGGATCTGAAGAAAATGGCTGCAGACGATCTAATGTACGGATTAAACTTTACTGACGATAAGTTAGAAACGTGTGAGACCTGCATCAAAGGAAAACTGTCAAGACTACCCTTTACAAGACATGATGACCTGTATACGACGGAATCGCTAGAAATCATTCATAGCGACGTTTGTGGACCTTTCGAGTGTGAGACATTAGCAGGATCAAGATATTACGTCACATTCATAGACGATTTTACAAGATATTGCCACGTCTATTTCATAAAAAAGAAGAGTGACGTATTCAGCACCTTTAAACAATTTAAAAACGAAGTCGAGACGTTCCACAATAAAAAGATAAAACACCTGCAAACTGACAACGGCACTGAATATCGTAACAAGGAATTTGACGATTTCCTTAAGCTGCACGGCATCCAGAGAAGATTGACTACCGTGTACACCCCGCAACAAAATGGGATCAGCGAGAGGAAGAACAGATCTTTGTTAGATAAAGCCAGATGCTTGCTGATCGAAGCAAACGCACCCAAAAAGCTGTGGGCTGAAGCGGTGTCCACAGTGAACTATCTAATAAATCGTAGCCCTTCGAAAGCATTAAATGGCAACATACCGTTCACGAAATGGATAGGCCGAACACCATCTAGTAATCATCTTCACGTTTTCGGCAGGAAGACCTTCGTCCTGAAAAAGAACCGACGAGGCAAGCTGACACAAAAAACCAAAGAAGGCGTATTCATGGGTTACTCATTGACCTCAAAAGGTTACAGAGTGTACATACCCGAAGATGATGACGTGGTGATAAGCAGGGACATCAAGGTCATAGACAAAATGTACTATGAAGAAAAAGATACGGACTATGAGAGCCTTGTAAACGAAGTGGAACACCATAGCACGAACAAACCTGAAAAAGGAAACAAAAATAAAAGGAAAGATCAGAATATTAGACAGGAAATAGAAATTGAAATCATAGAGCAGAAAAACGAAATTCCTCAGCATGATCCCGACAATCTTGAAGATGACATAGATGAAGCAGAAGCTTTTGACGATGCATCAGAGATCGTTGAGATACCTGAAAATGGGAGGCCACAAAGAGAAAGACGCCTACCAGGATGGACCAAGGATTTCGTACTTGATGACTCTGAAGAAAATCATTTGCTCATGGAAATATGTTGCCTGTCTGACGGAAATGATAATGAAGACGATGAGTACTGGCATGATGCCATAAAAGCTGAAATAAGAGCACATGTCAAGAACGGGACCTGGAAAATTGAAAAGAAAGGCAAAGATGTGAAAGTCGTTGACTACAAGATGGTTCTCAGAAACAAAGTAGGAGCAGATGACAGCGTGACAAGAAAAGCCAGACTTGTAGCACGAGGTTTTACACAGCGGCCAGGCATCGACTATAACGAGACTTACGCACCTGTTGCTAAGCTAAGCTCAATCAGATCTGTCATTGGCATAGCTATAGAAGAAGGGTTACAGTTAAATCAAATGGACGTTACAACAGCGTACCTAAATGGTGAGCTGGAAGAAAAAATAGTAATGAAGTACCCAGACTATTTAGAAGAATACCTGACAGAAATCATGATTGAAGAAAGCACAAAAGAGGATCTGACTGTCTATAATAAAACTGTAGAGATGCTAAAGGACATCAAAAACATTCCAAAAGAGAAAGCTTGTTGTCTTATCAAAGCACTTTACGGACTCAAGCAGGCAGGGAGGCAGTGGTACAAGAAACTCGACACAGAATTAAAACACATAGGATTCAGAGCATCAGAAGCCGACCCATGTGTATACCTACTAGAGAAAAGAGGAGTAAAAATGATAATAGTAATCTATGTTGACGATTTATTGATTGCCTACTCGTGTCCAAAGATACTGCAAGAAGTTAAAAACCTACTAAATTCAAAATTCGAATTGAAAGATCTGGGAAAACCCAAGCGGCTCATCGGTATAGATTTAACATACAAAAAGGGTGAAATTAAAATCAACCAACAAAAGTTTATAGAGGAAACTCTTAAGAAGTTCAAGATGGAAGATTGCAAGCCTTCATCTACACCCATGGAGCCAGGCCTCAAACTAGAAAGAGGTATAAAAGATGACAGACAAAATCATGATCTTCCTTATAAGAATCTGATCGGTACACTTATGTATCTGGCAGTGGCAACTCGACCTGATATTATGTTTGCCATAAGCTACCTCTCACAGTTCAATGATTGCTATAAGGAAGAGCACTTCAAGTGTGCAAAAAGAGTACTTAGGTACCTAAAAGCGACTAAAACTGTCGGCTTGACATTCACGAAGACTGGCCAAGACATGTATGGCATGGCAGATGCGGACTGGGGCGCATGTAAGCTTGACCGAAAATCATTCTCAGGCTATTGTTTCAAATACGCTGGAACGGCGATAAGCTGGATGTCGAAGAAACAAAAGAGCGTCGCGCTATCGACTGCAGAAGCAGAATATGTAGCGCTGACGGAAGCTGCTAAGGAAGCGATTCATCTGAAAAGCCTTTTCAAAGACTTAGGAGCTGATTACGAAAGCGTAGTCATCTTAAATGACAACCAAGCAGCCCTGAAATTGAGTCAAAATTCAATGGTGACCTCGAAATCGAAGCACATTGATTTAAAGATGCACTTCATTCGGAACTGCATCCAAGAAGGAGCAGTAGAAGTAAAGTATCTGCGAACCGAGGATATGGAGGCAGACTTGCTGACCAAAGCTTTAGCTGGTCCGCGGCTCCTGAAGTTGCGGAGCTGCCTGGGACTGTCCTGATGACCACGATAGTGCCGTGAAGAGGAGTGTGAGTACTGGCCACCGCACCGTCGTGGATTCTCTACGGTTGATTTCAAACCGTAATGCCAAATTGTGTATTATGTCAATGTCGTTCTGTTGAAATAATTACAACGAATAAATATGTATTTTATGTGCATTAACGTATTTCCACGTAAATAACCCCATCACTATCTTATCTCAGAACTCCGCTGTTTACAGTAAACTCATGCATTGGTTTCTAAATCGAACTCTAATGACGGGATCCATTAAGAGTTGAGGAATATTATATGCCCATTTATAGCAATTTCAGTATCTCGTGAATTTGCAAGTGTCGCAGATTCAGACCGAGTAGGCAAGCATCTCCGTGTCAGTTTAGTCAAGAATGCTTTCGTGTGTCTGTCTGTCCGAGGGATGTCCGGCTGTTCTCCTCTACAGATCGAATTTCTCAACTAATTCTCGTGAAATTTTGTGAGCAGGTTCGATAATTATATCGATTTTTTCGATTTAGTTTTTGGATTGTTTTATAATATCTGGGCCATGGGGATTAACAGACTCACGAGGTCTACTCTACAGCTCACAGTGTACTAGTTTAGAAAAGGTATAACATAGTGTTTTTGCTGGAACATCAGCTGACTCAACAAATAGTGTATTCTGCAGTTAATTGTACCGTCGTACCGTCAGACAAAACTAGCAGCTGCAGGCGGATAATTAGTGGTCCGGCTGACGGAGCGTGTGCTATAATTAGCAATCTACAAGCTGCAGAACATTATCAAACATGCAGGAGAGTTTCCAGAAACTATGACGCCTAATAGATTTAGATTTAGAGATCTTTATTTCATTAAGTATGTAAATGCCTTAAGTCAATTTACACTGATTTATATCACGATCGTCAAACAAATAAATAATTAGGTAAATTATTAATGAATATAATCTAAATATATAAAAAAAGAAGAAACTGACTGACTGAAATATGAACGCACAGTCCAAACCCGCTTTTGGACGACCGCTTTAGCTTAGTTGGTAGTGACCCTGCCTACGAAGCAAGAGGTCCTGGGTTCGAATCCCGGTAAGGGCATTTATTTGTGTGATGAGCACGAATATTTGTTCCTGAGTCATGGATGTTTTCTATGTATTTAAGTATTTGTATCTATTAAATATATCGTCGTCTAGTATCCATAACACAAGCCTTATTGAGCTTACTATGGAGCTAGTTCGATTTGTGTAAGATTGTCCCCTAATATTTATTATTATTATTTATTTAAACCGCTGGTTCTAAAAATTCCAAATTTGGCACGTAGGTTCCTTATAAGATATAGGGGTGCATTATCAGAGGTTTTTTGAAAATTCGCCCCCTAAGGGGTTCAATTCAAATAGGGGTTCAAAATTTGTATGGAGAGTCTACAATTTTTGAACTAAGAGGTTTGAAACTTCATGTTTAGACTGTTCATTAGAAAACAAGAAAAGTCATCACTGTTTTTCCAAATTCACCCTCTAAAGGGTTTAAATAGGGGTTGAAAGTTCAACGGGACCAACGCGGGCAAAGCCGCGGGAAAATGTTAGTATTAATATCCCACTAATATTATAAATGCGAAAGTTTGTGAAGATGTTTGGATGTTTGGATATTTGGATGTTTGGATGTTTGTTACCTAATAACGGGATAACAACTGGATGGATCAAGCTGAAATTTGGCATGCAAGTAGACCAAGTCCTGGATTGAAACATAGGATACTTTATATTCCGGTAAAGAGTTCCTTTGGGACAATAACGGGAACAACGCGGGCGAAGCCGCGGGAAAATGCTAGTAGCAAATAAAACAAATAGCAAAAAAATTAAATTAAATGTCGGAAATCTATTTAGCAATGCAATTTTATTAAAGTTTGCAAGTTTCTATTCACAAAATTTCCTGTGGGTTTTTTTCTCAAATGCAATAACAACAATAATCAAATGCAATAACAATATTATTTATCCATATATCAATATCACATCACATATTAATTAGAAATATCTTGGCCGATTTCCTTGAAATTAAGAGTATTTTCGTAAAGGCATGACTCGTCTAGACTAAATCACAGCTTTAACCAAAAGAGGGGTAATAATTTACATTAATTATTTTGATTGAAATGTATTTATTTAATTTAATAGCTTGATGCAGTTTGCCAGCGCAAAGCAATATGAGAAACCTCAAGAAGCCAAAAAGTGTGTAGTTTGAGTAATTGTAAACAATAATGTTCGTTAGAAAGAATCTACCTACAGTTTCCCAACTAATGTTGATAAGCCAAAAGTTACCAGAAACACTAGAAAGCTTAAAGAATTATTTATAGACTGGCAAAAACAAGAAACTCGTTAGCGGGAAATTGTGTTAAATTGTACATTAAAATTCCAAAGACAATTACAGAGCTGAGATGATGACATCATCATTTCAGCCATATGACGTCTACTGCTGGACACAGGCCTCCTCAATTTACTTTCACATGGGCCGGATAAAAGCGACCCGCATCCAGCGAGTCCCCGCAACCCTAACCAGCATCGCGACCACCTTGTGGGTGGCCGGCCCACACTGCACTTGCCTGTACATGGTCTCCACTCGAGAATCTTTCTGCCGCTGCTTTCTGCCCTAACGACCGTCGGTTCTTCGAGCTATGTACACCTTGTCCATTGCCACTTCAGTTTGCATTACAGAGCTTACAGACTCTAAATTTAGATCTGTCTTAAATAGAAACTAATTACTCGGGCATAGCTACTATAAAATAAAGACTATGTCATGGACAGAGATATTTGAGAATGATAATCCTGCAGGAGTTCAGATTTTTTTTACCTAAAGTGCACCTACTGTGCAAAAAAAAACTGCGAAGTAGCCATTAAATTAAGACTATTTTATATGAAAGTATGACTGTTTTGAACCTCTTCTTTTTTATGAAGTCGGTTAAAACTGCCGGTGAAATTATAGGATGAACTACAAAACATTTTAGAGGTCCTGCTATCTTAGTAATGCATTAAAAAACGTTTACTAATACGTTTTAATAATGGGAATTACGAGATATACTTAACCTTATTTTAATTGAACTGTCACAAAAGCAGATGCTCCTCCCCAGCGACAATGTGCGAACCTAATTGTTGCCATCAAAGGGGCAAAAAAACATTATCCTTTTTGCAGCACAACACATTATTGTAACTTAAAAGCATTTTGGACACTTACAATTCACTTCTCGAGAGCACTTCACTCGAAAACAATTAACAAACTAGACTGAACCTTAGGCTCTAAGGATTAGGTTCATTTTAAACTGTAGGGGCAAGGTTAGGGTTGTCGCGGGGGGTAGAAACGTTTATTAGCGCGTTTGGGCTCAAGTCGAGCGTGCCGGGATAACCATCAACCCTATTGAGTGTATTTTGTTTTCGCCCGAGTTTCTGTTGCGAATAAAATGTTATTCTCACTGTTTTGTTGTTTGGGCACAATTACACTGTTGTCGAGTAACGGCAGTGACACCTGAGGGGCTATTCACGAGGAAGTCTGCTTTACAAATGTATGGAGACTTAAAAAAGGTTTTGAGGGAGAGTAACGAGAATCATATAAGTAGTAATCTTGTCGCGTACCTATTAACATATCTCCATAAATGATCTGTTGGTCAAGGGTTTAAATCATTTTCTTCCGAGTTTTACTAGCTTTTTATCTTGGAATGTCCGTATGTAGGTTTGTTCAAGTCAAATCTTGCACCTAAAAGCAGTTTCAATAGATTGCGCTAAAATTGATGGAAACAACGTATACCGGACTCTGTCAACATCTCCAGCATCTTCTGATGATGCCTCGTAGAGAGGTGAAACACGTGCCGAGTTTTGTATTTTTTGTGGTGAATTGATATATTTATTTGCATGTAATAAACTTTATTAAAGGCTACGTTATAATCCCACAAATGGAATTACTTTTGGAACCAAATTATTTAGGAAGGAGAATGACCCCTATTGCAAGGAATCTCGTCGATCACAACACAATGGCTTCATGGCCGCCTGGATGCTTGAGCCAGTCTGATCGCAGATGAACTGATAGGATCGCCACCATACTTGCACCGTGCGGGTAACTGGATCACCGGGACTCGCGAGCCACTCAAGCGTCACGTACCTAAGTGACATGATACATATGTCGTAACCAACTGATTTAAAAAAAGCCATTTGGTTAACTGTGTAGCCTTTTCACTAAACGGCGCCATTAGTTAACTGCCTGGATGAAATTTAGCCAATGAGACAAAGTATCAATTAACGATATGGCTGGCCAATGCTTAGTAAAGCAATTATGACCCGCCAGCAGGTCGACAAAGCCCCGCTACGCAGGCTTCTATTTCTATTCTGAGGGACAAGCTGACTGACAAACCTAACATAAAAAAGAAGTTTGTTCCCCCGTCCCCCCGTGTGACCAGATTCTAGGACAGAATAGATTTATACAACTAAACTTTGACTGACTCGGCTATGCGGTTATTTTATGTTGTCGAACGAAAGTAGTTTGCCTAGCCGCTTTATAGAAGGGCTAACAGCCCGATGTTGCTCCAGGCACTTAACTAAATGGCGCCGTTTAATGAAAAGGCTAGGAAGTAGGCAGCTAACCAAATGGCTAATAAAGCTAGTTGGCGGCGACATTTACATACATTAGGTACGTCTTTAGGTATTTATAGGTATACCTACATACCTCACCGAAAATCAGAGCTTGTCATGGTAATATGCTAATTGCCCTTTTAGTATCCGAGTTAAATTATTAAATATTATATTTTTGGGCGCTAAATAAACCATTTTATCCTACATAACGCATGGAAAAGTGTCATTAGTTATACATATTTATATTTATTCTGGTTTTTTAAGACTTGTCATGTCATTTCGCGCACAGAAAATGTATCAAAGTATAAAATGGAATACATTTCGACCACGATTGATGTCGTGGAATCAAATGATGACCCTCTTTTTATTTGTATGGAGAACCGACGTACTCGAATCATCTTAAGACCGACTTGAACTACTTTAAGATCTCTGCGTCCACTGACTGTACTATAATCATTGGTTTTCACGCATGCATCACGCTTTTCGTTAGTATGGAGAGCCGAGTGTCTGGAGTCACCTTATGTGAGCTGTGTGGTCGTTACCGGCGGCAGGCGGAGGTGTCCGTGGCACCCAACACGCTGTTAGTGTCGCTTCCGCAGCATGGGGTTGCTATAATGTAGCTAAGAAGGAAAAATAAAGAAAAACGTTCTGTCGTAAAGAGAAAAGCCCTGACAACTCGGGCGCAAGGCTAGTTAACACTAGTTTGTATTTATGTATTTCAACTTTATTGCATAAAATAAAGCGAACTTACTGCCAGTACCTAACGCTTTCTCTACTAGTACCTAACCTTAGGGGAAAGCAGATAGCTTGTGGGCGGTGCGGTGCAACTAACGTATGTAGATTTGACTCAAAATGAAGCTGGTCGGAATCGAAGTTTTACTCACTCTACCAACGCAATGACTTCAATAAGCACGAGTCTTTATCTACTCAACGCCTTATCAGACTTATTGAAGAAGAAGAAAAACTACCAAGGTACAGCAGTAGTCGAGAAACTGACTTTAACCAACTTCAAGAAGAGTTCTCAGTTCGTCGTTCTGTTTCTGTTCGAAAGGGTATACTTCCGAAGTGGGCCGTGGGCCTATTGTCACTAGATCAAGATCTGATGATAAGATATTGGAGAAATCGACGGAACTCTTCATATATTATAGGTAACCTGTAGCGATTTGGATATAACATTTTTTACTTCGATTGATTTGTTAAAAGTCGGTTATTTAAAAGTTTTATACGTATTCATTATTTACAAAATGTTTTCGTAAAATCTTGACATTTAAAAAGTGTCAGAGGTTAAACCTCAATCTTGCCAAAAAGTCTAAAATCCTGATATGTCCGGGCGAACTTGACATATCGCAATGGCAACCCTACTCGCACAGTGCCGGATGCAGGAGCGGAATCTGTCCTGACACACAACTCACTACGTATTATTTATAATGTACTTACATTTCCTTGCGATTCTTTAACGGTACGCTTGGTAGGTAAGTAAAATTGAGACTTCTGCAACATAATATATCAAGCATCAAGATGAGATATTTGAAATTGAGAAAGGTCGCAATAGTCGGAATCTGGAAGAGTCCATTTTTCCCCAGCCAAATATAACTTGGTGCCTATTCACTCTGGACTTGAAAAGATTTCAAGTAGGGAATGCCACTCGGTTATTTTTTGTATGGAAAATACTCGGTTTCGGTTAAAACTAGAGTTTTTTCCATACCAAAAATAACCAATTGCCATCCCTAATTGCCAGCCAATAGTGAAGGTAAGCATGCTTCTTAATCGTCTTCATCTTCACTTACTGTGCCATCGACTTATTTTATTTAAACTTTATCGCACTTTGCTTTACTTAACTTTTTTTGTGTTTTAGAGAAAAGTATAAATGGCGAACATTATGCCATATGACATTCTGACTTCTGGCGTCGGTGCCTGACCTACTCTGCGTCTTCAGGTTAGTTTCCATTCTAGAATTTTTACGCCGGCTATCGATTGGTTTTTTAAGCTATATAGGTACACTTCAACTTGTTAACTCTGGCAGATATGTCAGTTACCTTAGTTTTACGGATTTCCTCGTTGCCGCTCATAAAGCAACTAAAATTTCAAATTATTAGCAGTCAATAGAAAACAAGTTTTTCTCTTTCCCAACAGTTCCGACAGATCCGAGAAACGTTTAACCCCACGGTAATTACAAAGGGTTCCGTTGAGCACAAATACAGGGCAATTAAACTACATTCGTCTCGGCCCGAGTGCTTGCTGCTCTTGCTCTCAGTGTCCACGTACTTCACTATGTTTGGCAGAAAATCTCCCACAAGCTCGATCACGCACACACACAATAAGGAAATGTTGAACCGCTTCAACTAATCTCGCTGGTATGTACCGTGCGCTCACATTGAGTGGTCAGAGAAAAGTCACAGTAGTCGCGGCTGGCAAACCTTGCCGGTTTGTAAGCCCCCCACTTCGTTACGAATGCTATAAGAGCTCACTGAGTTCATAGGTTTAATCAGGGACATCAGGGTCAAAAAAAAGCAGAAATCATATCATAATAGTAATTTTTTTAGGTCCTTTACCCTGAATAATATAAGGAACCCTTATAAAGTCACGTTATCGTCAGTCGTGTAATTATCTACGAAGGAATATTAAGTTCAATAATAGAACAATGCTTGTACTCTCCAGATATCATCTTCCGCGCATTTGCCACAATGCCTTAACTAATTGCAATTTTAGTATAAAAGAAAAGAAACCATAAGTAATGCATAATAATTGCAATTCTATTTTTTGGGATAAATGTATGTCTCGCGGGGATTAGCATTTAATTTCGCATATTGTTCTCAAACATACCCAATCAAACATCAAACAAAAGACGAGCAGAATCCGCAACCCCCGCCAACTATCAAATTAAACCCCATTTAATATCAAATTGAAAACTGAACGTATTAAGCTAAACGACACTCGGCAAACATCGGCGAGGGCAATAACGGGGGCTCACCCTTCGAGGCTCGAGTCGAGTCGAGACTAACATATGTCAAGCGTATTCCCGCCCCGAGCAGGCCCGCCGCGCCGGGCGCCAGATCCACGGCCCGGAGCAGCTCGCACTCCGACGGAGCTCTCCCTAAATTGGTCACCCCATAATTGCTTTCTTACGCCAAGATAAAAGTGCGTACGTGCAAGCTAATTTCGTTTTTATGCCGCCGCTTTAAGGTCGCTCGGCTATATCAGGGCGTTTGTTAAATAATGCGGTTGTTAGTAATCTCGTGCAAAGGGTCGCGCGGATAGAGTAAGCTCGAAGTTTTATAGAAATTGTTGGATTAGCATTGTGGGCCGGATAAATCACCTTTATTCAGAGGACTGTGCGCTCATTCACGTTCATTCGTCATAGAGGGATAGTAACTCCCCCCTTTGCGGAATTGCGTCGGGAACAACACTTTTTCTCTCTTTGTGTGTCTCAGATATGTTGTAATTTCTGATGAGCGAGTCCGCGTCCATGGTAATTATAAAATTTAGTGTTCCAAACCAGGGCTGCCAATACTGCACATTAAAAATACCTACATATATTGGAAGCTAGCGATTAGCTTAAATGCGAAGAAGCATCTCAAAAATACTACGATGTAGTGCAGAGCGCGATGGACTGGAGTCGATGGCGGGAATGTATTCGCGCCAGAACGAAGACCACCAACCACAATCATCAGTTATGATGGATACAACTAAGAAGAAGAGATTAGAAATTATAGTCGGATCATTGTCAGTTTAAAAAACAAAAGTCATCCCTCCGGTGGTAAAAAGTTAAGAGCTTGTATGAATCTAGGTTATGTTGCTACTTGCTATTACATCGGATTATAGAACAGGGACGCACTGATTAAAAACTTTCGTTTTTAGGCTTTGTGGTTTGTGGCTTAGCGAGCCATGGAAAGAGCTATGCTTGGCGTGTCTCTTAGGGATCAAATCCGAAACAAAGAAATTCGACAGAGAACTAAAGTTACCGACATAGCTCAGCGAATCAGCAAGCTAAAGTGGCAGTGGGCTGGGCATATCTGTCGTAGAGCCGACGACCACTGGGGTAGACGAGCTCTGGAGTGGAGGCCGCGAATCGGAAAACGTAGTGTAGGGCGCCCTGTAACAAGGTGGAGTGACGACATACGAAGGGCTGTAGGTGGTGACTGGAGGATGAGAGCTGAAGATCGAGCTCAGTGGCGTGCCATGGGAGAGGCCTATGTCCAGCAGTGGACTGATACAGGCTGATGATGATGATGATGAATTGATGATAGAACAGGGAACGTTCTTTATTCTCATACGAGTTTTATCCGAAAATTAGGCCCTGGAATCCTTAATTCCGCATATGTCCACCACGCGAACCTAAATCTGACAATGACCCAGTCCATACAGCATTTTAAGAGTTACTGCACTGGCTGACAAGTAAGTGACTGACCTGCACCCGCACCTCGGGCAAGTTGACTTTCATGGCGAGCTCCTCGCGCGAGTACACGTCGGGGTAGTGGCTCTTCTCGAAGGCGCGCTCGAGCTCGTGCAGCTGGTAGGTGGTGAAGGTGGTACGGTTGCGGCGGTGCTTCTTCTTCCCGTCAGCGGCCGGGTCCTCGTCCGAGGCCGCCGGAGACTTGTCCGCGTGGAACCCGTCGTTGCTGTTGCACGAGCCCTCGCCTGGAACGTGGACATTCCTCGTTAGCATATCCTGGTTTGACGGGGGCAAAATGCACTAATAATATAGATTCAAGTTTGATTAACATATGACGTTATTGGGGTTGTTGTTGAGGATAATTGTTAGATAAAACTGTTTTTTAAAATACGAAGATGAACAGCATTTTTTAGGAGTTGCAGAGTAAACTGTTCTTCTATCGAATTTCGGTATGAAGTAGCGAAAGGCGAAAAGAGAAGGAAGACGGTGTAATGTGTACGAATATGTTTTAGAATTAACATAACGGTGGTACATCAAACTGTTTTATCGACATCGACTGTTAAAATAAGTTCAATTTGTCCTCGCACTATTGACTCGTCAGTATACAATAGGCATGTTCCTGGGTAAAAAAGCATAATTTTAATTAATCTTTACGGACTAATTTATAATATTTAAAAATATTGATACGTATTTTTTCTTCTGACGATCAAACTAAATATGACACAGATAAAGCGAGGTATATTTCGGGAGTGGGGGCTCGTGACGGTACCTACCACGTTCTAAAATTGAAGCCACGGCGTTACAGCACGCGGAACTTTAACGGGCTATATCTTCATTCTTTTTTGTTTAACTCGTAAAAGAAAAAATACATGTTCAACATTTTTTGATAATCTAGCTGACATATATGACAAAAATCAGGACACAAGTTTATTGCCTACGTCAAACCGGGGTATGATCATCAGCCTAATATATGTCCAACTGCTGGGCGCATGCCTACACACACAGCCCAGCTCAATTGGCTATTTGTCAACTTATTTATGTGCTATGTTATAAAAAGACCTCTCAATAATAGAGACATTAGTGAAAAAAACCTCTTCAATAACATAGAAACTCACCGAGACCTACTACAATGCCTACTACCTACAATGTTAAAATCACATTTTTAGACTTTCCCAAACACGTGCCGAAACGCTTCATAATGAAGCCCGACGTTAACGTGACGTAACAAGACGTCGCACGTTGTTTGAGGAAATCAAGAACTTTGTTCTGCAACTATGTTGCGAAAACTTGCGTTTATCGTAACGGTTTCGTAACAAAAGTTACCATAAATTTTACGGCTTATATAATGGTATTAATATTTTTATACTTTTAATATGGACTTATCCACCGAACTTTGCAGGCTCATACAGAAAGTTAGACGTTAGGTACCATATCAAGCTTAAAACATATTTTAATATTCATCACATTTTCTGTTTTAGGTACTCTTATTTATTATGTTCAAAGGAAACGCCAACTTACTTTTTTAACTTTTATCACTGAAATATTTATTTAAAGATAACTGTTATTGCAAATACATGTGAGCACATATTTCGGTAACATTAATTAAATGTTTAAATAATGTATTTCAGTATTTTGCAAATATAAAATCAACTAAAATGGTCGTTTTAGGTCTTTACCGCTATGGTTTCCGAACGTGACTTGACATTCGCATTGTCTATGGACATATGTCACTAATGTCACTTTCTGTTTTAATATTTTCTTGTCATACTGGGTGGATAAGTAAGGTTATATTATTAAGATTTCCTCACAAGTATGAAGAAAAACATTGTATGTGCCACGGGCGGTCAAGGAATTACAAACTCGTGTTATTAAAGCCCTCGGTTTAACCTCAGGCTTATAACAAACACAGCACACATTCGGTTGTAATTCTTTACTTACCGCCCTAGATACACAATAGTACACTGTGTATCAAGGGCGGTAAGTAAGGCATTACAAACGAGTGTTTGTTACAAGGCCGAGGCGAAGCCGAGGGCTTTAATAACACGAGTTTGAATTCCTTTACCGCCCGTGGCACACACAATGTTTTTCATCACACTTGTGAGGAAATCTGATTAAAATAACCTTACTTAACCTATATAACATTTTAAAACTGGCAGTGACATTAGTGACATATCTATTGATGTCAAGTCACGTTCGGAAACCATAGCGGTAAAGACTTAAAGATTTTATATTTGCAAAATACTGAAATACACTATTTAAACATTTAATTTTGTTACAGAAATATGTGTTTACATGTATTTGCAATAACAGTTATCTTTAAATAAATATTTCAGTAATAAAAGTTAAAAAAGTAAGTTGGCGTTTCCTTTGAATATGACAAATAAGAGTAAAACAGAACCAGCGTTTCAAATTTAAAAAGAAAACCATTACGCCCTAGGGCGTAATAGGTCATTTACGGCCCGCAAAACCCCCAATGTAATGACACCATTTTCGAGCAAGTGTGATGAAATGTACTTTTACAAACCCGCAATCCGCAGCATCCCTAGCTCCGTAACATCCCTAGTGTGTATCCAATAGGGATGCTACGGAGCTTCGCCTTCGGCTCCAGTAAATCGGAACTTCAGTTTGGTTTTACACCTCCGGCTCCGGCTCCGCCTCCGCTATTTTATATTTCATACCTCCGGCTCCGACCCCGACTCCGGTAAATTTTAACCGGAATTATACCGGAGTTGAAAGAAATGCATTGGCTGCGTCAATGACGCGACACGCACCTACAAGTTTTGACTTGTCGCCGAGAATTGACAACATTTCATTTTTTCAAGTGGGCTGTTTTATGTTATGTATTGAAAAAAAATCAAATTCTAAGGTATACGTGTTTTTTTATTTTCCCAGAAAAGCAATTTTTCATTCAAAAATATTAAGTGAAAAAATAGCGAATGTTTGAAAGGTCGTAAACGACAGATGACGTCACGAGTACGGATTTTCCTTTGCCCCTTGCTTTAAAAAAAAATGGGTCGTGACGGTTGATTGATTTGAGGTTTACGTCATTGTCATATAATTGTCAACACAAATTTTCTTCAATAAATTTACAAGTAAAAACGAAAACATGGCATCAAAAGAAACTAAAAACTGTTTTATAAGAACGTGTAGGTAGTAATAACACAAGACTGACACCACAAAAAAAGTTTTTTTGTGTCCCTGCTGGGCAAAATGAGGCATGGTGTCGAGCGGCGGGGCTAGATCGTGTTCCTAAAAGGAAGTTATTCATCTGTGAAGATCATCTCGATGTAAGTACAACCGAATAATATACTTAACCTAGCCCACCTTTGTATTAGATTGGTAGTGGACTATTTACTGATAAAGTTTACTGTACGTACCCATGTGTTGTGATATTTAACTTAACTAGCTAATATAACCTTGTTATATAGGACTTTCTTAAATAGTTATTGGCACTTGCACTTACAAATTCTTGCAGTGTGCATTGAAATCACACTCACGGTGTTCAGGCTTATGCTTATTATACCTATTTGTCATTTCACAGTTGGAGAAAGACATGGAAAACTATAGATATTGGAAAGTCATGAATGTCAATGCAAAACTGAAACCTCGTCTTCCAGCATCACTCACAAGAAGACCGTTAAAAGAAGCAAACCAGGCAACACCGTCAACCTCTCATGATGAACCTACACCATCTTCTGCATCCTGAGGTGTAATGTGCTGCCCTATTATGACAACCCAAAAAATACTAGTTAAGGTAGCGACAAAAGACAAAACAACACATTGTAATTTGGAACCACAAACTTATATATTTGGAAAATAAATATACTCGCACTAAGCCTTACAGTTTTATTTCTTAGGATAATGTTATTAGTTTCATATACAGGTACAGGTATATATAAAGCAAAAACAGGGCTCAATGTAGGGCACACAATATGGGGTAGAAACTATCTATACGGTACGAAGCGGCACTATACGAAGTTCGAGACGATAAGGCAGCTTTTGCGCCTCGTATCCCAGCCAAATTATATTTATCGTCCGTTTGAATGAACTCTAACATCATGGCAGTATCAACCCATGGCAAGTTGGTACTAAATGCTTGCACAAATCCATCTGAGGTCTTCATTTTTATGAGGTTCAATAAGTCCAAATACAAGTGCCAAATTTTCGTTTAAAGAAGCAGCGATATCCGTTTTTATTGCGATGTAAGCGTGAAAAGAAGCAGCAGTGTCCGTTATAAAAGCCAAGTCGTCAAGTATTTCAAGTGGAGCGAGAGTAATATCGTAAAATAAGAATAGTCGTTAACACCGAAATGTAAGAACTGACAATGTCATTTGAAAACTTTTGACAGAGTGTGACAACCGGATACATGAAAAAAATGATAGATTTAGTTTTGTCTTTGGTCTATTGTCTATGTACGTACTATCTACGTCACATTTCCGGTTTACAGTTTTTCGCGATTGTCTTGGAAATTAATGGGTAAAAAAATAAAATAACTGCCTCGTTACATACGGGAAGCATATTTGCCGAAATGGTTTTTGATTTAGCCCACTTCATATAATTTGAAATGTTGTCAATTACTTATCTATTTCTCATGATCGCTCACTTTTTGTTTGTCTTTAATTGGTTAGTTCCGTCCTTTACTTCCGTAGTGGTGTTACTCGTGTTGCGCCATATTTATGCGTGATTTTGGATTTTAAAAATGAAGCCATTTACCAGTGTAATATGGAACTGCTATAGCTTGGCAACTTCGTTGGTGACACTTACCTGTGTGCTTTTTGTTATGTGCAGCCGTAACTACTTACACAAGTTACCGCCAATATGAACGGCGACCGACGAAGGCAGCTTCCGGAGGCCCCCGTTCATGTTGGCGGTAACTTGCGTAAGTAGTTACGATTGCACATAACAAAAAGCACACATGTGAGTGTCACCAACGAAGTTGCCAAGCTATATTTATAGACGTAAATTTGGCAAAGTGTGAATTGTGTGAGACAGTTTATTCTAGGAAAGGGAAACAACAACTTCTTCTTACATTATGTACCCCGTTTGCCCAAAAATTAAATAAAAACAAACTAAATAATTGCATTGAATTTTAGTACACATAACTAAATATGTACTTCGCATTTCACTTACGTTTTGGTTTCATTTTGCACATAAAAAGCCAGTTTCTTATAGGTTATCTCATAAATAGACGTTAAGTTCGAATTTAAGATATTTTTTCTTATTTAGATTGTATCGTGTTGTTTTATTAGACTTTTAACATATCTGCAATTTATTAGAAAAGTTTTCACTCTAATCCGACTCCGCCTCCGGTACTAACTCCGGATCCATCTCCGGCCCCGATTCCTACTTCGCCTTCGACTCCGGATCCGGCTCCGGTAAAACAAAATTTTAAAACTCCGACTCCGTTAAACTCACCTCCGTAACATCCCTAGTATAGTATCCAAAACACAATGGTTGTTACCACAGATATATAAGATACAGTCGTTACCTTGATAGTCTTGGATACATACATATTATAGTAGACATTTATGCCACACCTGGCCATAAAGTGACTTTTTCCGTACGCGCCGCTTTCTGATTCTGACCAAGTGTAGACATAAAATGATGTACACAACACGGGAGGTAATAAAGAAAGCCCTCGATCGCATATTTACGTCCCTCGCTTGCAGCTCGGGCCGCAAACTTCTGCGATCTCGGCTTTTCTTTGTATTACCACCCTAGTTATGTAATGTACTATTTTGTCACATAAACACATACAATTGGCTACTTGACAACTTTTTTCTGTGATATGTTATAGAAACACGTCTCAATAATAGAAATATTAGTGAAAAAACCACCTCAATATCATAAAAACTCACCGAGATACTACAATATTACAGTCACATTTTTAGACTTTCCCAAATACGTGCCGAAACGCTCCCTACTGAAGCCCGTTATACAGTTACGCCACCACTCATACGTTGTTTGGGGAAATCAATAACTTTGCTCTGCAACCATGTTCAAACTTGCGTTTATCGTAACGGTTTCATAACAAAAGTTACTATAAATTGTATGGGTTTTTTTTTATGATATTAATAGTTTTTAATAATTTTATACTTTTAAAATGGACTTTCCCACCCAACTTTGGAGGCTCATAAAAAAAGTTACACGTTAGGTATCAAACTCAAAACTTCAACATATTTCTTTGTTATGCTTATTTTAACGGGATCTTATATAATTTTTACTCAGTTACAGTCAAGTACCCAATTATTAAAGTACAAAAAAGCTCTCAATCTGCTCACAAGATCCGCACAGGGAATCGAACTCTTTGTTGAGAATTTTTTGAGTGAGTCACATATGTGTCTGGCTGGAGTGAGGATTCTTTATTTGAGAACTGTAAAATCTGTTCCTCCTCGGTTAAATAATAGGCAAGTCGGTGGATATCGAATTCTGTGGACTACTCCCCGTTACTGACTTGGTTTAACATTACCTACTTCTGAAAACTATTTTGTTGTAGAAGAACTGCGTTGCGAGACTTGTACCTTTTTACATGTCATGTTTTTGATGGGACCTCATTTTTTTTAGTAAGTGGTCTTCCTTTATTTATAACATTCTAAATTCCAATCCATTCTATTTCCCATTTGAACTACAAAAGTAACTTTGTAATCGTATGTATTTGTATAGGATTACATACTTACTTATGCAGTTTGTATTGAGATTGCAACATTTTTAGATTTTGCAAGACTTAATAGGCTAAAAACTAAGTGTGTTTAAAATTTGGAGCTTGTGGGTCTGCGAGAACTAGGTACCTTAGAAATCTTAGAATAATGATAATAAATATCAGTCAGTCAGTCAGTGACAAACCTAAGGAACTTTGACATGCAATAGTTTTTAAACTACACGTTCAAATTGAATGTTATTGAGAATATATTTAAGTCTTATTATGCCCTATATATCCCTGAAAATTCCGGCTTCTAGCTAACCAGCACTAAATTAATTAATTAAGATTAAAATTACGGAAGGCTGAAAATGGCCTCAATAGCTTCAAGAAAAGGATGGTGCGTCCGTGCCTTTCTTTTGTTCGACTTGGCGGGGGCACTGCCGTGTCCTCAGATCAAATGGACAGGTGGTAGTGGTTTTGTAAGATATAATATAACTATTTAGTTGTTGAGTAGACTGCGAAACTCCGCCTTCGAAGCAGATTTAACTGAGTGGCAAAAATAAGAAAACTATGAGAATGAGACACTTAGTACGTCTCTAAGTCGTTTAATATACACGCTAAATAATGCACTAAACTACCTACCGCGATACATTTTTGCTACACCAACAACAAGTAAATCAAATCAATTGAACAGCGCTCTTGATTTAAACTGCACGGCGCACAGTGGTTCGCTCGCACTATCATCGGCACAAACTTAAACAAACAAGCGATACGATCGGCCCGCTGGTGCGGACAAAGTAACGTATCATTCGTCATCGCGTATCGCGCCATCTACCTTCCGTGCTCGGAGCTCTAATTGTTATGAATGTTTTTGGTAAAACTGAAATTTGCCGTTTACCTTGTTTGTAGGAAATTATGGCGAGGAAGTTGTGGAATACAGTGAAATACGCATGACTTCCTGAGCTCTTTCATACAATGCCGCGCCATAAACATCTGACAGCTGGAATATCTTGTTGCACATAATATAAAATGATCAATGACATATTTTTATGATGATAGTCTGATCTTCCCATGTCTTTTCAGCAACTTGAAGTATTAATTATTATTTTTTATCTAATTAATTAAGTAGGCTTCAAGGGCTCTTTTACATGTCTGATTCGTTTCTTTTGGCGCTTCGGTAAATGACCTTAACTTACCTAATCGCTATGCAATGCAATACATATTGACATTTAAATTTGTGGTTTAGAGTATTGTTTTTTTAATAAAAGCAACTTGCTTATTTAGTTGTTCAATTGTATGTGACTGGATTTGATAACAATTATTATGAAAACCATAAAATTGGACAATGGATCTTCAGAAAAATACAGCACAAAGAGGCATTGGAGAGTTGTTTGCTACAGACGCCGCCGCCGCGAGCCGCGCGGAAACAATACATCCATCATTCCCATTATTTTGTCTGCGCCGCCGCCTCCGCTCCACCGTGCACTCGGTGCTGGACGCGTGGTGAAATACTCAAAATTCATTAAATTTTGTTCGTTTTTCAAAATAGTCGTATGTGAATATTCAAATTATGTAAAAATTGTATAAATCAGTGGTTGAATGTATAACGGGAGTACCGATGCTACAAAAGGGTTAAACACTTATACTTATATTTACGAATCGATAGTCATGCATTCGAAATTCATTTACTAAATTTGATAATCATGCACTTTTGATAAACCAAATGAGGTTTGACTGGTATTATTTTAAGTTGCACTATTACTTTTTTTGGCTATCATGGCTTGATAATTTTTGGTAGTCTGTGACCGCAAAATTGTATTTACTGATCAAAATACTTGTTGATTTAAACAATTCCAAATTCACAGTGATAAATAAAAGTTTTCACTTCTATAGAGGATAACACCTTACAACACAACATCTCGATAGTTTGGTTTCCTATCGTTAATGAGATCTCACTCCCACACCGCAGCATCGGCCGCCAATTACCCGCCACAGACCAACAAAACGCCTGTTTCACAAACACATATATTTGTGTGTCAACTGTCACTTACGCGGCCGATTAAGAAATAAACCAAAGCGACAACTAATAACAAATTGATTGAGCGATCAAACCAGATCGCTGCGTCCCGCTCGCGCGCGCGCCGGCGCAGTGTGCGAGGGAGACAGCCGACGCATTAAGATCACAGCGCGATTACAAGTGTTACGAACCGACAAAACAAATAAAAATATTATGGGCAACGCATTAAGAGGCGCATTATCATGATAGGATCTATTTTTTATAATAATTATCGATAATCTGGCAACACTCGGCATAATGGCGGTTTTTACGGCCAACCCTAATCACGTGTCAGATTTGTCGTTTTGCTACATATTAAAGCTCTTCGGCTTTAATGATTTTTCACATCGACCCTCTCACTCGACTTTATACCGTAACTAGCCGTAAGAAAGTTCATTTCAGTCTGTGCGCGCCGGTGACAGTTTAATGACTGAACATGTTAATCGTAATTTGATTGTCCGTCCGTACGGGCTAATTGAGAGTACTGCATATAATTTTAATTAGATGCGTGTTGAGTAATGATTTGCCGAGCGGCCGACAGCGCGCGTGAAGAAATGGCAAAACAATTTGACAGTCAAATCAATTCGTTACTCGTTTTGACAGTACTTTTTAGGTAGGGAACTTATTACAAGTGCAGTTACGATATCTTGGTGATCGCTTTCCTAGAAATCTTCAATACTTATTAATCTTATTATGCAATATGGTGGGTTACTGAACTAACAGAATTAGCACAACGTAAGAAGCTGACAGTCTAGAGGCACCAAGAAACGTGGGCAAAAATTACTGCTAAAAGTATAAAAAGTAAAAAAAGAAAGTAAGATGACGACCGCTTTAGCTTAGTTGGTAGTGACCCTGCCTACGAAGCAGGAGGTCCTGGGTTCGAATCCCGGTAAGGGCATTTATTTGTGTGATGAGCACGAATATTTGTTCCAGAGTCATGGATGTTCTCTATATATTTAAGTATTTATATCTATTAAATATATCGTCGTCTAGTATCCATAACACAAGCCTTATTGAGCTTACTATGCGGCTAGTTCGATTTGTGTAAGATTGTCCCCTAATATTTATTTATTTATTTTATTTATAAGAAGAGGGTATGTAGTAAAATATAACGAGGTATAATTTGATATAAACGTACCTTATAAGTTACAACTGTGCGTTTCCATAACTGAAAACACTGGGTACGAGTACAAACATTCAATTTCAGGCAAACGACCAAATTGGAATTGACTTCATTACCGAGTTGGACGAGTGATGGCGAGCCAATCATGATCGAACGGGAACAGAGGCGAATGAAGAATCATCGGCGAGGTGAGGCGGCCGCCCGCCGGCGTCCGGACTATAATGGCAGCGCTCGGACTATAATAGAATGTCATAAGGCCGGGGCGAGGCGAGCGGCGGGTAACTTTGTTTATCAGAACGAAACTACATATTAACGTTGGTATAAACTAATACGACGATGTTATAATACAAATATCACAGTAATCTGTATTATAAAAAATTACTTTTAGTATTTTGTGTATTTAGAGTTATTTTCCCGGTGTCGAACGTTACCAAGAGTGACTCAAAATGTATTTTTTTACTGATATTCGTTACCTGTTTGTAAAAACTCTGTTACGAAATAATACTGTACATTAAGCAAAAAACAATGATTTTAAAGCAGCTTTAAGAAGCCTTATAAAATTTAATTTGTTGTCAATCGAGACAATCACATTATCAAACAACTGATTTAAGTATTTGATAATTGTATATGAGTTTTAGATGGTGGGTATGAGACTGTAAGTTCTAAGCGAGAAATCGCTACTGGCTTCCGCGTCCGCCCGTCCATGGCCTTACCCAGCGCGGTAATCCGCTGCAATCGAGTAACCAACGCAATTTTAATCAACGCCACATACACACACACACACACGCGTGTTATCGTTACATTTGCGGCACACTAGCGCGCAGGCTACCGCGAGCTAGGATTCAACCCCTAACCTAATTTGGTTCCACTGAGATCGATGGTTAGGTTAGGTTAAGGGCCTGGACAAACACTTCTAAGTGTACACCAGAGACATTTAAGTGGTAATGGTATACATATAGCTACTATAGGTGAACTACGTACTTCACTGGGTGGTGGATTTGCTATATCTGCTATGCTGGGAGTTATTTAGTGTGAGCACAAAAAGATATTTCTGCTGTCTCCATGTAACTTAGGTAGCACACTAGCAATTAAGTAGTATACAAGCGTATAAGAGTTTATTGCAGCCTTTATAATGCTTAAATGAGTGATATAATTGTTGTATAAGCTACATCATCTTTGCGTGTATTGCAGACGATATATGGTGTAATCGTTTCGAAGACAACGTTTTTAGTGGCTGAAACGACCGATACGAGAGCGGCACGGTCTACTGCAGGACAGACAAGAGGCATTTGTGAAAGATGATACTGATTGTGAGTCATATTGACGTCGTCTTTGTCTGTGAGTGTCTATAGTCGGACTACGCTAAGTTTGCAGAGGTCGAAAAAAGGTTTTATTAAAAAATATATAATTATATGGCAACATGCGGAAACTACAGCAAGTGGATTATTTAATCTTAGTCCTTAGCAATAATTCTTTCCTTTATTACAAAATGTGTAAAAATTAATAAAATAAAATAGTTTATTTCTGTAAGTAGGCCCTTAAGGGCTCTTTTACATGTCTTGATTCTAAATATGTATTATTTCTTTTGGCACTTCACTTCTGGTGAGAAGAAGCGCCGGAAGAAACTCACCAGTTTCTCTTTTAATTTTTTTTAAATATAACAACAGGTATGACATTATTACATTCGATTTCATTAATACGTTACAAAAAACTTAAAATTACATTTTCAGAGATGTAAAAGTTCTCTAGGCGTCAAAACAAGACAATTAAAATAATAGAAAATAAATTGATAGTAAAATTCATGGAGATGTAAAGAGTCTCCGTTGTCAAAATCTTAAGTTTTGGAGGTGTAAAGGACCTCCAAACGTCAAAATATAAAATGGCAAAGTTTACTAAATATCTTACAGAAATGTAAAAAAATCTGCGACTCATATGATATAACTTAAAAAGTAAATTAAAATTAAATTAATACAGTTTTTTCTTAGAGATGTACGATGGTCTCTAAGTGTCAAAACAGTTGACAAGTACAAAAACAGAAAAGGATCAACGAATGAGACATTATATTAAAATGTAGTTATTTCCGGTTGCAGTTAATCCCACGGTGTTTCATCATTCATGCAGTCTTGTGTGCTGTAATAAGCTTTGGACATGAGTTTACGCTTTACACAATTCTTGAATTTGTTAATAGATAATTCAGTTATGTTTCTTGGCAGTTTATTATAAAACCTTACACAATTACCCATGAATGATGTTTTTATTTTATGGAGCCGAGTGGTGGGCACTGCGAGCTTATGTTTATTTCTAGTATTAATATTATGTATGTCACAATTCTTCTTAAAATTCATGATATTCTTATGTACATACATAATATTCTCATAGATGTATTGACAATGCAATGTCATTACATTAATGTCCTTAAACTTATATCTAAGTGAGTCTCGATAATTCATCTTATATATCGCTCGAATAGCCCTCTTCTGCAGAACAAATATAGTATTAAGCTCTGAAGCACTAGCACTGCCCCACAGCAGAATACCATACGACATAATACTGTGGAAGTAACTAAAATATACTAATCGAGCTGTTTTGATGTCTGTTAATTGTCGGATCTTGTTTACTGCAAAAGCTGCAGAACTTAGTCTATTCGAGAGATTACCAATATGGGGACCCCACTGGAGTTTAGAATCCAATGTTATACCAAGAAAGTCTGTAGTTACTTTCAACTAGTTCCAATTCCTCATCTTTCACAATGACACTTGCTTTCTCGCGATTTACGTTACGCGTGAACATGTTTATACATTTAGTGTTTCTTTCATTTAACAGTAAATTGTTAACATTGAACCAATTTACTACTTTAGAGATAGCATTGTTTACATCATTGTAAGCTTGCTGCTGTCGCTTGACTTTGAAAATAAGTGAGGTGTCATCTGCAAACAATACTATATCATGGTGGGTCTTTACGAGGTATGGCAAGTCATTTATGTAAATAAGGAACAGAAACGGTTCCAATGTTGACCCCTGCGGTATACCCATCGAGACCAATGACCCCGGTGAGTGCTGTCCATTCACGTCAACCCTGTGTCTACATAGCTACTGTAATAAATATCTTGGTCAATCTTGCACACATCGATCTAGTTTCAACCAAACTAAGCGATTTGTTTCAGGGTCTTGCATAATTTCTATGTATTGAAATATGTACATGACGTATACAAGCATTGCTTACTTGGTTTGGTTGGGACTAGATCGATTTGTGCAAGACTGTCCTGAATATTTATTTCATTAGTTATGTACACATTACACACTTATTAAACGTTAAGATATGTGTTAAGTACCAAGACTAATTAATCCTATTTCTTGTGATGTTGCCATATGGATTTCTTTAAATAAAACCGTTTCTCTGCAAGCTTCTCCCGGCCTCGGTGGTCATAAGCTACATAATCAAAGTATATAAGATAAGTACCTAATCTAATTTGTTACTCCATAAAGTAATACTTAATTGTAATTTACATAATTATAACCACAAAACCGTGACATGTAATATTTTATAATATTATCAATAAATGAGTATGAGTATAGGGTATCATTTAATCGATCAGCAAAATATTCATATTTTGGTCAGCAGAAATATGTATTTGGTCAGCCAAAATAGCTAGTTGGTAAGCAACTTATGGTTAGCAAACATTTATAAATCAGGCTGCAATTAATGATATACTGATCTGCTCTAAATTATTTTGGTCAGCAAATTAAATATTTGAGCTGCATTAAGCGATCTACGGTTAAGCAAATTTTGGTAAGCAATCAGTAGGTAAGCAAAATATTTCATTTTGTTCATCAAAAAAAAGCGGGCAATAAAACCTAACTGGGCGCAACTATTCTGCCGCCAATCGTGTGCGCATTTTGTCATTCGGTAATTGTCAGCTGTCAAGTAGCATGTGTCACTGTGATATATACAGGGTGTCACTGTGATATATACAGGGTGGCACTGTGTTATATACAGGGTGTAACTGTGATAGATACAGGATGTAATTGTGATATATACAGGGTGTCACTGTGATAGATACAGAGTGATACTGTTATATATACAGGGTGTCACTGTGATAGATACAGGATGTCACTGTGATATATACAGGGTGTCACTGTGATATATACATAGTGTCACTGTGTTATATACAGGGTGTCACTGTAATGTATACAGGGTGTCACTGTGATGGGCTCATATAAAATAGGTATTTCGATTTTTTATACATCTCATAATGTTTAGAAGTTATATTATTTATTCACAACGATACACATTTCGTTTTTAGGGTCAGCAAAAAAAATAACCCTAACCTACCTATTTTTGAGAGCCGTTTCGTTTTTAGGGTCATCAAAAAAAAAATAACCCTAACCTACCTATTATTGGGAGCCGTTTCGTTTTTAGGGTCATCAAAAAAAATAACCCTAACCTACCTATTTTTGGGAGCCGTTTCGTTTTAGGGTCATAAAAAAAAATAACCCTAACCTACCTATTTTTGGGAGCTGTTTCGTTTTTAGAGTGACACCCTGTATACATTACAGTGACACCCTGTATATAACACAGTGACACCCTGTATATATCACAGTGACATCCTGTATCTATCACAGTGACACTCTGTATATAACACAGTGACACCCTGTATATATCACAGTGACACCCAGTATATATACAGTGACACCCTGTATATCTCAATTAAACTGCTTACAGACATGTTTTCTCTGCTGACAGTGACATCCTGTATCTATCACAGTGACACCCTGTATATAACACAATGGCACCCTGTATATATCACAATGACATTCTGTATATATCACAGTAACATCCTGTATACATTACAGTGACACCCTGTTGTATATAACACAGTGACACCCTGTATATATCACAGTGACATCCTGTATCTATCACAGTGACACCCTGTATACATTACAGTGACACCCAGTATATATCACAGTGACACCCTGTATATCTCAATTAAACTCTCTGCTGACCAATTGTAAAATCTTGCTACCCAAGTAATTATTTTGCAGCTCGACTGTTTATTAGGCAGCCAAATGATAAAAAAAGCAGATTAATATTGGTTAAAATGTTAACCGTTTTTAAACTGTTTGCTGAACAAGAGTTGCCGCCCGATTTTATTTATTGCCAGCCAAATCTTTGTATGCTGCCCAAATGATTTAACTGCTTATTTTTTTTTGCGGATCAATTTTAATAACGGCTGACCAAAAATTTACTTTCCATGAGTATACATTATTCTTTGTTCAATTAGGCCATTCGCTAACAAGCACTTTCAAACTGTCGGTTTTGTAACATCATAAGCTAATTTATTAAGAGCAATTTATTGATGCAATTATTATTATAAAAAAACATGTAGAAATTATTAAAATCAAAATGTTTAGATGTTTAAATTTGGATGTCTGCATGTTTGTAACTAAATAACAGGGTAACATCTGGATGAATTGAGCTGGAGTTCGGCAAGGACGCAGACCAAGTCCTAGATTGAAACATAGGACTTTATACCCCGGTAAAGAGTTCCCCTGGGACAGTAACCTAATTGTTAGAACTCTGTAATATACGGAACATTGGAACCTGCAAACCTTGGAGCTGGTCTTCGACCCTTAACTCTGGCCTTTTGACGGACTATTGACCACAGACTCTGTGTTGATGCGAGAAGACGCCAGAGAGTCAGTAAGTGTTGCATGTTAATCAATATCAAAACCAATATTACTTTGTAGATGCAAGTTTTTGAGACCTCTCGTATCGGGAGGCTGATCAGTGTCCGGCAATAGCCGAATTCTGTACAAGCACTTACGGCCATTATAAACCTTAATATGCTTCAAGTTTTCAAACCGCGATACCTATTCATAATTCGTTATACACAAAATTACCCGATACAAGTTACACGGCACGAATACCAAGTTCATTAAAACCTCTCAAATCCAACTTGAAACCCCAATTAAATTCATAACAAACAAATAACGAACAGCCCGGCCTAATCAGGACACGGAAATAAAACAATAACAAGCGGAATTAGGCAGGTTAGGCACCGCCGGCGAGTAAAAGAGTAAAATTGGCCAAGTAACACTTCATTGCGGGCTGACGGGGTACAGAGCGATCGATAGACCTTTCCAGATCGGCAATGTAACGCTACTCGCCCAACTTTACTCGCTTACTCACCGGCGGTGGGACAAGTGCCCCAGGAAAGCTCGCGTGTAGATGCGCGGGCGATGGCGATAAAGCTAATGGTCTAATTAATAATTTCACACAAATTATAACGAGCGCCGTGACCCCGTTTATACGCTCGATGGTCGAATATACAACAAATGCTCGCACTTGCTATTGGGTGCTAATTATTATTTTGCATAAAATTTCAAGTCATAATGTTGCTCATAATATATTGTTTGGCATAATTCGTTTTTAGGGTTCCGTACCCCAAAAGGAAAAAACGGAACCTTTATAAGATTACTTTGTTGTCAGTCTGTCCATCCGTCCGTCCGTCCGCCTTTCTGTCCGTCTGTCTGTTAAGACTCTTTATCTCGGGATCGCGTGGAGTTATCGAGTTGAAATTAAAACTATATACTCAGGTCTATGGTCCCTTGAAACTGTGAAAAAATCCCTTCCGGCCGCCATCGCAACCAAACTTCTAAGATGTGGCCATGTACGCCGCAAAAAAACTAAAAACCCAAAATTTATAGTGTACTTTCCGTTGACCTAGAACTATGAAATTTGGCAAGTAATACCGTCTTATGCTGCAAGTGCAAGTACCTACCTATAGGGAAAATTCTGAAAACTATACATTTGTAATTAAATCATAAAAAATATAGTCTTTATTTAAAGTACGGATCCCTCGGTGGGCAAGTCCGACTCGCACACGGTTTTTTTCTCTGATACCATGAATTTATCAAGATCATACAAACTTAACCTAACATAATGTCACATAAAGTAACGTTTCACTCTCATCTCGGAGAATAGCCCTGTACCCAGCAGTGGGACGTAAGTATATAGGCTGATGATGATGATGATGAAGCTAACGTAATAGATTCTACAGGATGACTTTTCCACAAACCATGAAACGTCAGCGGTCTTAGAGAAAAAAATGACACGCACCCAGTTATTTTCTGTATAGTCTATCCGCCTGCGTAAGAGTGAAAAGCCATAAAACTTGATTACAATAGCATGTTTAGTTCGAAAGGTGACAAGTCGTAATACGAACAAGTGAATTTCGACCTAAACACTGTTCTATTAAAGTTTAAAATGCTTTTTATGTTTCAAATACAAAAGATATCTTCACACCTGCATAGGGTTGTCAAAACTGTAATAAGTTAGTAAAATAATACAACATAAATAATTCAAAGATATATTTAAATATGGCACCTGAGTAAGTTCAGCAGTTTTTTTAAATGCTATGGGCCCTATTTCTCTAAAAAGTCCATTGTACACATTTTTAACAATTTGCTTACTCTCGCTATTTAAACGAGTCCGAACACGAGTATAGTCGTGTTCCTGTTTATCTAGCCACGGACGAAACATATTTTTTTAACAAAACAAGTAAATGGCGTATACACGTAACCTCCGCGTAACCACTAAACCAGATTCAACGGAATACTAGTTGGAATAATTCTCGTAGTAATTCCCGATAAGTAGTTGCAACCCTACCCTCCAATGTTTTTTATTGCATTTGCAATTTTTGCGCTGTCATTTGATATTGTACCTTAGTACTAACCATTACGTTAGCTTTTTGTATACGTAAGAAATCACTTACGCTCTTTCTATAATAGATAACCAATTAGCTCATTTTTATGACTCTTTGCTCTTAGGCCAGCGGTCAGACTATAACTAGTTTTGTTCTGTTCAGTTCACTTAGTTTAGTTCTGTTCAGTTCACCGTGATATATGGTAAACGTAGTGCCCAATAGTTGACACGCTGCAGATGGCAACTACTGGGACAGTTGAGCACTCGGAAGTATATCTTACTGGCTTAGAGATTATTCTATCACTTGTCATTGATCAATGCAGTAGGCAAATGATTAAAGGCCTCGCAAAGCAGCGTGAAAACTGGGGATAGCTGAACATTTTCAAATGGTTATAGGATACGCTTTTATGTGACTACGATGCAGTAAAGTGAAGGATATTGCTTTTTGCAGACAAAGTCGCGGGCATCATCTATTTTTCTAAATAAAAAAATGAATGTTTTGATATTTAACAGAGCCGCAGACGGCGGAGCTGCCGATTCATTTCATTTCACAATGCTTCGAGCACTTCTGAATAAAAAAATAAAAAGGCGAATGTTTTGTAACATGCCTCCTTAGCATGACTTGCCGTTATAAATATGATTTAAGATTTAAGTATAACTTTGATTTGATTGATAGTTTATTTTTTTAGGCTAGTTGAAGAATAGTACATTACACAACTAGGGTGGTAAAACAAAGAAAGGCCCAGATCGCAGTTGGCCAGAGCTGCAAGCGAGGGACGTAAATATGCGATCGAGGGCTTTCTTTATTATAACCTCCCATGTTGTATACATCATTTTATGTCTACACTTCGCCAGAAAGCGGCTTTTTCCGTACGCGTAGCGTGCGGTAAAAGCCATTTTTTGGCCTGGTGTGGTATTAAGATTTTTATCTCTCCCATCCCCATCTGTTGCGTACTTTTTCTAATACTCTCTCTTTCTCTTAGTAGGTAGTCTTTTTATAAATTTTCCATATTCAAACTGTGGGACTATTTTATTTAACAGTGTACTAAAGTGTACAATGACTTGCGTTCCGCTCTACGGCCAAAGAGAGCTAAAACACTTTTCAAATACATATAATAACAAAAAAAAATCTATGTAAATAAGAGATGGAGAAAGAAAGAATAGTAAAATTAAACAGTGATAAAATTTAAAATTGGGAAAAATTGCCACTAGAAAAATATGGGAATAGACACGACCAATAAAAATGATTTAAGAAGATTATGAGCCACGGTCATGTAACTTGCGATGGTCGGAAAACTCGGTAAACGCTAATTGCACACGCTAGCAGAATGCCTACGCTACTAAAAATATTAAATATCTGCAAATTTTGCCATCGCAAAAGCTGCTGTTAGCGCCGATAGTTTGGGACCCAATGAGAATAAAATTCATTTCCGTGGGACTTACCTCCGCCATACGGACTACTGGTATGTACTTATTCGGCATATTTTCCTGAACATAAAAAGTGCGGTAGTCACTTCCTAGGAGTATGGAAGGGGTAGCTATGACGTAACAAAGATGGCGGCCGGGCCGAACATAAATTCAGGAAAATATGCCGAATAAGTACATACCAGTCGTTCGTATGGCGGAGATGAGTCACACGAAAATCGTTATTTGAAGACTTTTACAATTGGGTCCCGCACTACGAGGGGAATGGTAACATCTGGCCGACAGCCACGACCACTCAAGCCAAGCAACCGTTAAGAGTGACTGTGTGAGAGCCACACCACACTGGCGTCTTTCGAGCGCTGTCTTCTTGTCAGCGTCGACCCGATGTCGACGCTCGAAAGACGTTAGTGTGGGGTGGCTCTTAAAAGAAGAACATGCAATCTACAGGATAGAAAAAACCAGTGGGTCCTGGAGAAAAACTACCTCAAATCCGTAAGACGGCTCATTTTACTTAAAGGAAACATTCTTTCTCTGTGTCGCATGACAAGACCTGTCATCTCCGTACTCTTTCAATGGAAAGGGATAGGTAGTTTTTGTGGCGCGGCACATGGCTCGTCACAGAGGTAATGGAATGCGATAAATGGACTCCATTATCAAACTCAAACTCAAACTCAAAAAACTCAAACTCAAACTCATTTATTTCTGTAAGTAGGCCTCAAGGGCTCTTTTACATGTCTGATTCTTTTCTTCAGTAAAGAATGCAATTAATCAGCTTCGCAATCACTCCCCTAATGTATCCAAACAGTTACCAAATACGCGCGCCGAGCACCGGATGCGGCTGTCAGCGCGCAGTGAGACGGTTGCGACACTCGTCCCGCATCCGGTTGAGAAACTGTTGCACCAGCGAGGCTTGCTAGTGATCGAGGCATTATCAGAAGCGTTCTGAGGCATTACAGGAGATGCCACTGCCAAGCAGATCTGTGCGATGCAACTACTTTCTTTTTTTTATGCTACGTATATAACAGAAGAGCAGACAAGCCACCTAATGGAAAGAGCTCATCGCCGCCCATGGATATATGCAACACCAGTGGAGCTGCCAAACAGTTTCGACCCTTGAAAGCCCTGTAACTCACTTTTTGAACAACCCCTACCCTATGGCAGCGGGAATTACCTCAGGACTGTACGATGTATGCGCGACAACTATCCACTATCTATGCATTGTAAATGTTGTAAGACCTTTACGGTAAATGATATGAATGAAATTTAGAATTTGTGCTGTCTCTGCCATACCTATAGGCACGACACTGCGTTTACGGTGAGTCAAAGTCTTCTAAGCAGCGGTTTGACTGCACCTTTATTTACTCATAGATACGAAATTGACGACCAAGTTGTAAATTACCGTTCCTACTACGATCATCATCATTTCAACCTTGATACGTCCACTGCTGAACATAGGTCCCAAAGGCTTCCACAACGCACGGTCGCACGCCTCCTACCTCCATAGACTTCCTACGTTGATTGCCATTATTTGTTTTTATTCTTTAACTTCTGTTCACGTTACGACGAAAATTTATAATGACTACTGAATTGGGCTACTCAGTGAAATGTATAAGAATCTCGTATTTATATTTAGCAGGTGTCATCGGAAATGAGAGATACTCCCCGGCCGGGAGAGTGTGTTTCCCGAGGGAAGAGCAATCGCCGGCGGATGCTTCTGCCGGCGCTCGGCGAGGAAGGAATCATCCTTAAACAGATAACGGAATAAGCATAATTTTACAATGTTACACGTAATATGGTAACCAAACCAAAAGTCCCAAACCATCGTATTGTATCAAGTTATAAGAAACTGCGGGTTTACTACGCGTAGAGAAAGTGAAAAAAATACCAGTTCTTAGTCAGGGGAATACATAATGTGTCATAACCGACGAGCTACATCTTGGGCCTCGTAGTAGCTCAAGAAAAAAAATATCGGGCAAGTGCGAGTCGGACTCACCCACCGAGGGTTCCGTACAAATTTGTAGGTACATAATGTGTAATAAAGTAGCCTACTTTTAATTCCCTTAGTAAAGTCAATTTTTTTTAATTATTTAATTACAAAATGTATAGTTTTCGGATTTTTTCTCTACACTTGGCAGATTTTGTTCTAGGTCAACGGAAAAGTACCCTTTGAATTTTGGTTTTCTTGAGAGTGTCGAAATTTACGTTTTTTGCGGCATAAACGACCGTATATTTTTTTCACGTTAATTTTTCCACAGCTTCAAGGGACTATAGACCTGAGCTGAGTTCTTATATACTTTTAATTTTAACTCGATACTTCCACGCGTTCCCGAGATCAAGAGTCTAGACTGAAGCTGACAGACTGACAAACAGACGGACAAAAAAATTATCTTATAAGGGTACGGAACCCTAAAGAGATAATCCGCCGACCAAACGCCTAACCATCTCTAATCTAATAACCTTCACAAACATTTAAATAATATTAGTAGGATGCGTTGTTAATAGCTTTTGTAATTTTGGGGTACTGTGTTAAAATGAAATCATATGTCGATTAAACGTTTTTCGAAAATTTAAACGTAACCGTGTTATCATACTCGTCGCTCGTTTCGCCGAGGGCACAGCTCGAGTGAATCATAATAGCAGTTTTTAAGTTTCCTGTAACTAACATTATATGGATCGTAAGGTCTGAAATATATTTTTAATAGTCTAAGATACGGCCCAACATCTGCTTTCCCTCATCCTTTTTCCTTATGAATCCAATTATGTATACAATAAGCGGCAAAAATAAGTACAATATGCTAGAGTTGCCTTCCCAAATACTGACAAGACTATATTTAAATGAAAATTCTTTAGCCCCAATGTTTATTTGAGAGTTACAATAATCGTGTCTTTAGAAAATAATAATGCTAATCTATAATAAAATACATCAAATTAATCATAATACCGTAAATCAGGATTAAAAAGTTAATATCTTTAAATGACAGCAACCCTTATAATCTCCCTGCTTTTGCATAGCACAGACACATAGGATATTTACTATAAAATTACCTATCTTTCACATACGTTAGATTAAGAAAAAAATTGAAAAATCACCGTTTGTTCTGGGAAAAAGGAAAAGTAGAAAACCTAAGCGTATTGTGTCTATTTTATTTTTAACCTCATATTATATAGGTTAAACTCTCTAATTGTGTTTCTTAGTCTTTAGTTGTCCTCGCTATACATATGATACCTTCTTTAGTAAATTTATTTTTATTCTTATGGCACTGGTCCCACCGCTGACGAGTAAGCGAGTAAAATTGGGCGAGTAGCATATACATTGCGGATCTGGAAATGTCGTTTGATCACACTGTTCCTGGTCAGCCCGCAATGAACTGTTACTCGCCCAACTTTACTCGCTTACTCGACGACGGTGGGACCAGTGTCATAAGAATAAAAATAAATTTATTAAACAAGGTATCATATGAGGACAACTGAAGACTAAGAAACACAATTAGAGAGTTAAACCTAATATGAGCTTAAAAATAAAATACCCGAATTACCCGAAGCGCCAAAAAGAAAAGAAGACAAAGAATGTAAGACATGTAAAAGAGCCCTTGAGGGCCTACTTACAGAAATAAATTATTTTATTTTATAATACTCTTAATAAAATAATTTGACTTGACTTGACTTGACCAGTGCCTATATTGCATAGGATGATGAGGGAAGGTAAGGTAAGGCGGTCGCTGCTACTAGAGCCGTCCCCCGGGGCCGGTCCGCTCGTCCGCGTTGAAGCGACGCGGCGCTAAATAGTTAACTATGTAGCTCGTTAAATACCGCGATATGCTTGTCTCGGACATATGCTTATGTCAAGAGGCGTTCCACATTTTGAAGTGCGGAAAAAATATATTTGACGTATTAGTCGACAATGATCCTGATTAAAATTAAGGATACTTTTTACCCGACTATGGCAAAACAAGAACGATATTTTTAACTTAGGTATTTTACCTCCGCGAACGAAGTTCCTCCTCATCGAAGAGCACGACGAAGTTCTTCCTCTAGTAAATATAAATAAAATAGCTTAATAAATATTATTAGGGGACAATCTTACAAAAATCGAACTAGCCCCATAGTAAGCTCAATAAGGCTTGTGTTATGGATACTAGACGACGATATATTTAATAGATACAAATACTTAAATACATAGAAAACATCCGTGACTCAGAAACAAATATTCGTGTTCATCACACAAATAAATGCCCTTACCGGGATTCGAACCCAGGACCTCCTGCTTCGTAGGCAGGGTCACTACCAACTAAGCTAAGGCGGTCGTCGACGTTAATCGACGAACGTTTTCAGTTCAGTTCATTTATTTATAGAAATCATATCTTAAAGTCACATTAAAATAAATATTATGTAGGTTATAAATTATAACCCACATAATATTTATTTATTAACAATCTTGGACTTGATTATTATAACTTATAATAATTAGCGTCCAAAAACGTTTAAGGTTCCCTTATTATGACAAATCTACTTTTTAGCATAGACATAGACATAGACATAGACATCATTTATTGATAATAGATCGTATTACAAGTCGTGTTTTCATTTTAACGTTATTCTTATTGGACATAATACCTTAATTAATTATTCAATACATATATTCTCGATACAATCATACAATTAAATTCATAACATAGTAAAATTCGGATTAATATACATTACAATTTACAATCTATAAACTCCTTAAATGAATAAAAACACTGTTCGACGAGCCACTTTTTTAACTTTACTTTAAAAGTTGGTAGACTGCTGGCGTCTGTTATCGACTTGGGCAGCCGATTATATACTGTGGGCCCCATCACATGGATTGTTTTAGCAGTTTTGGTCAACCTATGTGCAATTGGCTTGGTTTGGTCGTAACTGCAAAAGGGCGTCCCGCCGAAAGCAGGAATGTTACCAAGCCTGGATAAATGCAGCAACAGTACGGGATGAAAAGACCAGCGCGTTGAAAAAGGAGTTTAATTTTGCCTCCAAGTCCTTCAAAAGGGATATTGCCAGGGCGAAATCTTTGCACATTGGTAGAATTGGCGAGAAACTAGAGCGCCTTCCTTCGGGAACTCGTGCGTTCTGGTCTCTTGCCAAAGCTATCCAGGGAAATTTCTGCAAGCCGTCTTTTCCACCTCTACAAATGGGAAATGATTCGTTGGCCCATGACGCTAAGGAAAAAGCCGATCTTTTGGGCAAACTCTTTGCGTCCAACTCGACTCTGGATGACGGGGGACACGTGCCGCCAACCATACCGCGGTGCGGAAACTATATGCCGGATGTCCGGTTCCACCAAAGTTCAGTGCGTAAAGCACTTCTTTCCCTCGACATTCACAAGTCGTGTGGGCCCGATGGAATCTCTCCTATTGTGTTGAAGATGTGCGCTCCAGAGTTGGCACCGGTTTTAACGCGTCTTTTTCGGCTCTCTTACTCATCTGGCGTAGTCCCGATCTCATGGAAGTCAGCTTTGGTGCACCCGATCCCTAAAAAAGGCGACCGCTCAAACCCAACCAACTACAGGCCGATAGCTATAACCTCTCTGTTCTCGAAGATAATGGAGTCCATTATCAACTGCCAGCTCCTTCGGTACCTAGAGGATCACCAGCTGCTTAGTGACCACCAATACGGTTTCCGTAAAGGCCGCTCAGCTGGTGATCTTCTGGTCTACCTAACACATCGTTGGGCACAGGCGATCGAGACTAAGGGTGAAGCATTGGCCGTTAGTTTGGACATGGCGAAGGCCTTTGATCGGGTTTGGCACAAAGCACTTCTTTCGAAGCTTCCATCTTATGGGCTTCCCGAGAAGTTATGCGAATGGGTCAGTAGCTTTCTAGCAGGCAGATGCATAAAGGTCGTAGTTGACGGTGAGTGCTCTGAATCCATGACTGTGAATGCTGGTGTCCCGCAAGGCTGTGTGCTATCGCCTACGTTGTTCCTTCTGCATATCAACGACATGCTGCAAATCTGTGGCATTCACTGTTATGCAGATGATAGCACGGGTGATGCCTCCTACACCGGCCGCGCCAATATTTCTCGGGATAGCGTCATCGAGAGCCGTAACAGACTTGTGTCTGAAATTGAAACTTCCCTAAAAGAAGTTTCAGAATGGGGTCGACTTAATCTAGTCCGTTTCAACCCTACGAAGACACAGGTTTGCGCCTTCACCGCCAAAAAGCTCGCGTTTGTCGCATCACCTCGTTTTGAGAGCATCCCCCTTACTGCCACAGCCACTATCGGAATTCTTGGCGTCGACATATCGAGTGAAGTCCAGTTCCGCGGCCATTTAGAGGGTAAGGCTAAATTAGCCTCTAAGAAGCTTGGTGTGCTCAATAGATCGAGACAGTATTTCACTCCGGCCCACCGCCTTCAGCTGTATAAGGCGCAGGTCCGTCCACATATGGAATACTGTTCTCATCTGTGGGCTGGGGCCCCCCAGTACCAGCTTCTCCCTCTAGACCGCATTCAACGGAGAGCGACTCGTATCGTCGGCTGCCAAGTTATTTCAGATCGGCTCGACTCCTTGGCACTGCGTAGAGATGTAGCCTCGCTCTGCATCTTCTATCGTCTATATAACGGGGAATGCTCCGAGGAATTGTTCGGATTAATCCCTGCTGCATCTTTCCGCCATCGTTCTACGCGACAATATTACCATCCTCACCACTTAGATGGTTGGCAGTCCACAACTGTGCGTTTTGCTAGAAACTTCCTGCCTCGCACGACTGAACTGTGGAATAAATTGTCGCCTGCAGTGTTTCCGGACCGATTCGACCTTCAAACCTTCAAGAAAAGAGCGTACTCCCACCTGAAAGGCCGGCAACGTACCTGTGACTCTTTTGGTGTTGCAGGTGTCTATGGGCGACGGTGATTGCTTACCATCAGGCGACCCGTCTGCTCGTTTGCCCCCTATTTCATAAAAAAAAAAAAAAAAAAAAAAAAAAAAAATTGCAGCGAGCTTATGACTGTTTCGAGTGACCCGGGTGGAGCCGTGGCCTCGTGTTATGTACAGCGCTATATTCTCTCTCACATAAACGGCAACTTGGAAGATAAGTAGCGACGGGAGAGTGAGGATCCCATGGGTTTTAAAGTGTGGCTTGGCGCTATCATCGTACTTGGCGCGAGCTAGAATTCGCACAGCGCGTTTTTGCATTCGGAACACGCGCTGCCATTCAGCGGCGCGGCCCCAAAGCTCTAACCCGTACTGTACCAGCGCTTGTACGGTAGCGAAATAACAGGGGCGGACTGCCTCGTGTTGTAGCGTTTGGGATAGTCTCGATAGTGCGAAGCATGCTTTACTTAACTTGGCACATACGGCATCGATTTGTGTTTCCCAAGTGAGAGCCTGGTCTAGACGGAAGCCTAGAAATGTCGTTGACGTCACCTGCTCGATGGTAGTACCTTGGTGGTGTACATGCAGCATGCGCCGCTGTCTGCCTGATAAATCGAACTGCATGAACTGTGTTTTAGTTAGGTTTAGTAGGAGTCCGTTAACATGACACCATTTGAAGAGTTGTTCTGCGGTGTTATTTAAGTGGGACTCTAGTTCGTTCAGATCTCCTGCGGTGACAACGGCTGCAACATCGTCCGCGTACATAAGGACATCACCTGTGCCTATGACCTTCGGCAGATCGTTAAGTAAGAGAGAGAAGGCAAGATTGGATAAAGATGAGCCTTGCGGCACGCCCATAACTGTAGAAAGTCCGTCTGACTTTAAATTTCCTCCCTGTCCTACAACATATTGCGATCTGCCGCTAAGGAACTCTGTCATTAGCATACGAGCTGGTCCGCGTATCCCGTAGTGATGAAGCTTTCCGACTAACACTGTATGGTCCACTACGTCAAAAGCTTTGGAGAGGTCACAGAAAAGTACTGCGACCTCTCTTTTTGATTCTCGTGCGGCCAAAACGCGACTCACTACTTCGCGGGCCAGCATCGTGGTGGATCGCCCCGCCCTGTACGCGTACTGCCTTTCCGATAGTTCGTCAGATGCGTTTAGGAACTTGGTAATGCGTGTTGTTATTCCATTTTCGAAGACTTTTGCTACTGCCGGAATTATACTTATAGGTCTATAATAGTTGGGGTCACTTTTTTCACCTTTCCCTTTTGTAAATTGGACAAATTTTTATCTCTTTAAAGGTTTGGGGGTATTCACCATAGCGCAATAATTCGTTAAAAAGACTCGCAAGAGGTATTGATAGGTTTCCTGCTGCTAGATTTAAAATTTCTGTGGATATGCCATAAAGATCTTTTGTATTTTTTATTGCAACTCTTTTTGTAATTATATTAAAAATTTCGTCTGGGGTGAACCGGGTTAGTAACAGAGAGCGGTCATTGGGCGGTCTTGCCCAGGTCAGAGCGGCGAGTGCACCCGGCACGTCAGCGCGGGGGGCCCCGCACTGCACAGCCGCTGATACAAATTGCCTATTCAAGTAGTCAACTAACTGTTTTTTTGAGGTAAAATTAGATCCATCACTTTGTTTGATCAAATCCGTAAACTCAGCTGCTACCTTGGATTTCTTGCCCGACTCTCTGTTCACTATTTGCCACATAGTTCTAGTAGTGTTTTTACTTTCATTGATTTGTTTGGTATAGTGTTGTGTCCTCGTGATTCGAGTTAGATCATGGTACTTGCTGTTTAGGTCTTTTATGCTACTCTCGATTTCTGTGACTGTGGGAAATTTGCTCTGGAGGTTAATTAAATCAAAAATAAGATATTTAAGATTTAAGATCTCATCATTTATCCACGATTTTTTGCTCCCTGTGGTTTTATATTTGTAAGGGAAGCAAATTTCTATTTTGTTTGTTATATTTTTTATTATAAATTAATAAAACCATTAAATAACTACATTATAAAATGTGTTTTTTCAATATGTTAGTCTATGCTAAGTCTTTTAAATAAAATAGATTTGTATAAAATAAGAATTTAAAATATACCCAACGCGCTAGGGTTGCTGCTTTTCAAACTGCTCATTCTAATTGCCTCATACAAATAGTAATTTTGTAGGACTGTAAGTAGGTAAGTTTATTCAGAAAGGTAAACCAGCACTAAATAAATGATTTAGAATATGTTTCCGTGAAAAATAATATAGATATACAAATAATAATTATATAAGAGTAGGTACATTACAGTATTACAAAAATAATTGTCAGAATGGATAATTTTTTTTATAATGTAGGTAATGAAATATCATACATTTTGTATCATGAAAATATAAAATTGTATTCAGGGAAGCCTTTTAATAAATCCACAAATTTAGCTGCATACTGTCTGTATTGTTACTGTCTGTAACTTAACCTTTTCACGTTTAAGCCGCTGGACTGATTGTGACAAACTTTGGTATACAGATAGTTTGAGATCCAGGAATAGATATAAATACGCCCGATTGGCATTATAGGCCAAATTAAAAACAGTGGCAAGTGGCGCAACATTTCCATGTGGTGACTGTATGTCAGCTTGTAAATAAATAGGTATGTTGTGGTTTTCAAGTTGGCAAAGCATTTTTCAAACACTTCCTGGTATCCGATTGAGCTGAAATTTGACATACTTATGTAGATTTAGTGATAGGTACAAGACTATGCAGATCTGATGATGGACTCGAAAAGTGGCCATAGGATCATCTAAATTGCATAAGATAAATCGACCGTGTTTGGACCCTTGACCAATCTTGTGACTATACAAAACAGTCGGCCATAAAAGCTTGAATCAAAAATGATTTTTGACCAAAGCTTGTTTTGTATATTACGGTGATTCAAGCAACTCGGTACTCCATAGAAACGAAAAGCGAGTTAAATCCATTTTTCACTTCTCATGCTCTTAAAATGTTAATTTGTGACGTCCTACGTGAAAAGGTACCTTATGAGGGTTTCTAGTTACGGAGATATGAACGGTTTTGTGAAATCCTTCAAAATCATCATTTTTTTCTTTTATGCCAAATTGTAAAATATAGGAATAGACGTGTATTTGTAGCTTGGTTTCACTGCTGTACGTTAATTTTTTCTATATAAAAATTGGGTTCAAAGTTTAGTAGAAAAGGTACCTTATGGCGGATCACATACAAAAATGATAAAGCTGTTGATAAAATTCATTAATAAAATTTACTAGCAACTTTTGCTTATTTCTTTTTTATACCACGACGGTGGCAAACAAGCATGCGGCCTGCATAATGGTAAGCAAAAATTTTCGAAATGATCCTAGAAAGCTGAAAATTTTGAAGGAAAGGGCCACTGGGTGGGTGCCACAGATTCGGAATTGAAAAAAAAATAAAAATAAATACATTTGTGTCGTTTTTTTAAATTTTTAATTATTAAACATTTTTTTAAAACAGATAAAAAAGTGTTTTTGACGAATCGTACAACTTTTTGACCATTTTTAGAAAGACCTTGTTTTTTTTTAAAAAATTGACAAAAATAAAAAAAAAAACACTGGCGAATGCCCATCATTTTTGACCATTTTAGAAAAAGTTTTTTAATTTTTTTTTCACAAAAACTTACAAAAATAGACTTTTTTTTGCGGTTTCTATAATTTTTTACCACTTTGTCATGTTTCCCTTTCAACCTTTTTAGAAAAAGTCTTAAAAACATTTTTTTTTTAAACATAAAAACGTGTTTTTGGCGAATCGTGAAACTTTTTGACCATTTTAGAAAAACCTTGTTTTTTTTCAAAAAAATTACAAAAATAAAGAAACACTTTTTGGCGAATGCCTATCATTTTGACCATTTTAGAAAAAGGTTTTTATTCATTTTTTCGAAAATTTTACGAAAAAAGACATTTTTTGGCGGTTTCTATAATTTTTGACCACTTAAGAAAAAGAATCTTTTTAATTTAAAACACACTAAAATTCACGACGAACACTTCTCACAACTATTCGAACGAAAAGGTAAGCAAATACTGCTCATGCCGGCCGGCTGAGACTCCGAGCGGCCAGCAAGACCGAGAGAGAACGATACGTAAAGTGTTGGTGAGAGTAGGACAGATGCGTGGCGGTACTGGCGGTGTAGCCAAAATAATACCACGGCACGGCGGTATGAAGGACAAAAACTGAGCAAGTTACGACAAGTATTTCTAACATTTTTAAATTACACCGCCATAAAGTACCTTTTGTACTAAACTGTAGAAGCATATTATTCAGCCTTTAATTCGCCTATAACAAAAATAAAGATAGGCAAAGGCGTGTCGTAACATATAATTTACTAAATGGAAATACATAATAAAAAAAACACAATTTTTACACAACATTGAATATTTCCGTAACTAGAAACCCTCATAAGGTACCTTTTCACGTAAGACGTCACATTTGAGAATTACTCTTAATTGGTCAAGATTTGAAGTAAATTTCTAATAACCTTTTTTCTTCAGTTTTCTGTCTTAATACAAGATTTGTCAATAAATAATGTAAATATCGTGCCATACTGTAATTATCAATAATTTTTGCTTATGGCCGGCCATAAGGTACCTTTTCTCAAATGTATGGGAATAATTTGTGATTTTTACGTAACTTCAATCGTTTATAAATAAAAAAATACGACTTGTAGAATAATAATGACACTTTTGAGATACTTGTGTAGACTGATTAAATATAATTTAGAACTCATTATACATACATATAATAAAAATGACATTTTAATTAAAATAAAAATATTTCGTTAACAATGTGATTTTATTTCTATCCCAAAATGTGCAGTCTAATATCTCTAACTATATACAATGGTTCAGATTACAATATGTTAAAGAACAGGCCGATTTTTTTTTTTTTTAATTTCGTTCTCATAAGCGACTTGCTCTAATCAAAGGCTGATTTTTCACGACCTGGAAGTCACATTAAAAAAACCATCACTGATTTCCAAAGAAAAATACCTTGAGATACATAATCAATCATCATCTCCATAACTTCCAACGGGAACATACTTAAAATTAGTTTTAAACTTCTTTTGACGATTTCTCAAAAGTGCAATTTTAGCAAGTGCAGGTTTGATGTTTTTTTAAAAAAAAAGTATGGGACTTAGGGTCGTGATTCTTTTTGTATTAGATAGCTTATTTAACACAGATTTAGGATCTGTGCTTAACTCAATACCAACCATAAGGTACCTTTTCCCGTGGAACGTCACATTTAGTCTCTGTATATCGGGACTAAAGTTCCTTATTAATCTCTAGGGATTAAAGTAATTTTTTTTAATTGACTTTGAAAACCCCTAAACAGCCAATCGGGGTGTTTGTGGTTGGAATATTGTCGCCATTTTTAGTGATTTAGTATAGACAATTTTTGGGTGTGAAAATAACCTAAAAAGACAACTGTGCAAAAATATTAAAAAAATAACGATTTAATATAGTAATAATGATTAATTATTACGAATATAATTCAATTTAACTAGATTAGGGGTAACTTAATTTTATTTTGCATGATCCAATTAGTTTTAAAATAGGTAGTTTTCACGTTTGAACCTGTTGGCTAAAAATGCCAGCATTTAAGTTTGAGTGACTTCACTAAGTAAAAAAAAAAGAACCGCGGAAAAACTTTGCTTTGCTTTTTGAATGTATGTTCATTAATCGTATTGAGCACAATATTTCAACAATTAATGTGTATAGTGCAACTTTATACCGAAAGTACGGAACAATAAATAGTGTAATTTTGTGTAATAGAACGTCGTTTTTTTCCTCGCATTCAAAGTGAAAAGTAGAGTGTTTAACGCGGGACTAAACAACCATAATGACACTCGATCTATAGTCACCCTCGCTACGCTCGGGTGGCTAAACACCTCGTGTCATTATGGCTTGTTTTAGTCCCTAGTTGAACAATCTACTATTAACGACATCAACTTTGGTTGACATTAGTTTCATTTTGTAGAGTACTATCTACGCAAAAAAACATGAGTACTTCAGCAGAAACACATTTTATAATGTAGTTATTTTAATGGTTTTATTAATTTATAATAAAAAATATGCTAAAAAGTAGATTTGTCATAATAAGGGAACCTTAAACGTTTTTGGACGCTAATTATTAAGTATAAGTTATTATAATCAACGTCCAAGATTGTTAATAAATAAATATTATGTGGGTTATAATCAGACCTAAGGAATCCGTGGGACAAATTTTATTGACAGGTAGGGACTTCCTATATCGACAAATTTAATTATCGATGTTCGTTCTCTATTACTAGTGATCACTCAAGGGTTTGCTTGTAAAAATATTTTGTTATTAAAAGTAAAAAAATAATAATTACATAATTTCTCAATACTCTTCTTCGTTTTTAAAGACAATTCTTCTATTTTTTTTAGGAGACATTATTTATTTTCACTCATAAATATAAAAAACTTATTGTAATATAACGTGTTTACAAATGACACTGTCCGACGAATTGACAAGCACCTATTGTTTTATAGCGAGTGTCCAAGTAGTTAATTTACTTCTATTTTATTATCTAAAGAGGTTGAGATAATTATTAACTATTTTGTAGTGCAACAGGTATAACATCCTACCTTATATTATTATAACCTAGCGATTATTTAAAATATTTTATTATATAAATACACCGTGGGTCCGTATAACCCGACCAACTTTAACCATAGATTCTAACAACTATTAGAAGTAAAAAAAGTTTTGTGACGTATCGTCGATTAACGCTTACTTTCCGAGATATTCATAATTTTTTAAATAAAAACTCCCAAGTGTGTAACAAGCCCTAATAAATGTGAGTAAGATACTCTTACTGATTTTGTAAAATCCCTTAACTCAACAGCCATTAACCTTCGCAGAATTAGATGGTAAGAGATTACAAAGCCAAAATATTGACCTTTCCTTTCCATTTTAGCTTTTTTTTCCTTTTTAATAACTTTTCCTCCAGTAAAGACATGTTTATAACGAGGGACCGAATTTATTGATTTGTTTTGTTCCATAAGACTTTTAATGTAAAATGACAAAATTCAACCTATGTTGATATAACGTTATTTACTTGTAATACCATCAGGAATACGTGGTTAAAGTTGGTCGGGTTGTACGGGCCCACAGTGTATAAGAATAATAATTTTATTTTATTATTTAATATTATATTTTATTTATATTTTTGTTGAACAATATAACAAAAAACACACAATGTTGCAGGCGATCACTAGTATATAGAACGAACATCGATAATTTAATTTGTCAATATAGGAAGTCCCTACCTGTCAACAAAATTTGCCCCACGGATTCCTAGGTCTGGTTATAATTTATAACCTACATAATATTTATATATCTATATTATTTTTCAATGAAACATATTCTAAATAATTTATTTAGTGCTGGTTTACCTTTCTGAATAAACTTGCACCTACATACCTACTTACAGTCCTACAAAATTACTATTTGTATGAGGCAATTAGAATGCGCAGTTTGAAAGGCAGCAACCCTAGCGCGTTGGGTATATTTTTAGTTCTTATTTTATACAAATCTATTTTATTTAATAGACTGAGCATAGACTAACATTTTGAAAAACTGAAAGGAGTTTAACGAATCATACCTAGCTTATGATTCGTTAAACGCCTGGTGCAAAAAGTGGGAGGGTTTGTTTCATGAAGATCAGTTCAGCAAATACAAAAATCATATCAGTCATTTAAAATTTATCGTATTTTTCTAAGCAAGTTCTGGTATAATATTTGAATCGTTATTAAAGTGCATTCCGTCGTAGCAGGTCTACGGCGTAGCCACGTAGCGCTACGCGCTCAACGACATTCGTTCACTGGTGATATTGTTAGATATTTAATTTAGAGAAAGTAGCTCTAGCGTGTTCAAAATATTCGAAAATTAATTTTCGAGCATACCTTCCACAGGTTAAGTAAAAACGAAGAACAAACACTAGTTTTGTATCGCGGACAAAAAATCTCCAATTAATCCTGAGAAAAAGTGGTTGTCGCTAAGTTTCCAGCCTTGTTGCACCGCACCGCTGGTAATGGGTAATAGGTACTAAGTAAGCATATTACAAGAAATCAGGTGCACGCCGAAGACTTAGACGCGCTCCGCAACCGGCATCCCTCTGTCTCACTTACCCTGAACCAAAAAGTAATTCGAAAAGATTTAAGATCACTTTGCACATACTTTAAATCACATGTAGTTTCTAAATAGGTATTTTCTCTACCGGATATATGTAAGATACCGCCCGTAAAATCATGCCTTTCATCCTCCCGTAATTTTTACCATAAAGCTGTGAAGCCCTACTCGCACTTACCTATCAGTGACGATACACGGACAAAGTATAAATACAGACAAGTAGTAAAACTTCTGCCGTTCAGGAACACGTCATGCGTATCTATTCAAGGTCGAGGCGCAGACGGTGCTATCCATACTGGAGCATTCTTACGCATTCGCAAAACTTTGCTTGTATACGTTTATGGCGCGCACACATACCAGTCGCGCGCTGTATCTTTTGTAAGATGAAAAATTACTGTTATTATACTGTGATAGAGATGTCGTAGTACCTACCTCACTCTCTCACGGTTATGTTATTGCGCAGACCAGTAAATATATACACCGGGATAGGCCAGGATCTACATAAACTATCAAGATCACGTCCAGCTTCTGTTCACTCTCACGTGGATATCACGAGACAGGATTTTACTCCTATGCGGAAGTCCTTGACGAGAATAGATCACATATCAATATCATAAATAGAAAGGATGCGTCGCTTTCGTAAACGGAAACAATTAATTATGAACTCGAATTTGGAAACTCGAATCGGCAATTCGTGCCCCTTCCACCGGAGGTGTGCCAAGCGGCCATGAGGATACTTCGCTCTCCCGGTCCGGTGCCACGCGGTACCGGTGTGAACATGCGGTACGTGTCCTCACGCCGCTTCGCACAGGGCCGGCCGGGCGGACGGACGGAGCGCACTCACCGGCGCTCTCGGCGGGCTCGGGCGAGGCGGGCGCGGGCTCGTCGTCGCGCAGCGGGCGGCCGCTGAGCCCCAGGATGGCGTCGATGGAGTGGCGCGGGCCGGGCGCCGGCACGGCCGTGAGCAGGCGGCTCTTGACCGCGTCGAGGCTCTGGTTGAGGTGCATCTGCTGCGCGTGGAAGAACATGCCCATCCTGTTGAGCGCCTCCAGGTTGTGCTGGTGCTGGCTCAGCGTCATCGGCTCCGTCACGTTGATGGAGGAGGCGGAGCCGCGCGAGTCGGCGCGCGAGCGGGGGCTGTCGCTGCCGGAGCGGTCCGGCGACCCGTAGCGCTCGTCCGGAGCGTCCATCGTGCACGGCGCCGCGGCGGGTACTGGCCCGGCGCACCTTGCGGGGGGCGTGGCCGGGCCCCGGGGGTGGGGAGCATTGTGAGTGCGAATTTTGGGGTCGAGATTTGTTTGCGAGCATTAGCCCCCTCGCCTGAATAGTTTTTTCCCCTGATTGGGTTGATTGTGCGAGGTGTCGCGCGGCGCGGAGGCCTCGCCGGACTCGCTCCTGCGTTTACAAAGGAGAAGTCACGTGGTGACCGAGTCTGTTGAACTCGCTTAAAACATATTTAAGAAAGAAAGAAAGAAAATGCATTTATTTATGTCAGCATCACATTATATTCATACAGCGGTAAAAAATAAATAAAATACAATATAGTTGAATGCTGCCACAAAATGGTCCCATTTCAGCAAAATGCCGACCTAAGAGCTAGTTGGTCTTCCGGTGGAACCAGACAGGGGCGACGTCATGTCAAGATATTCACATGTTTTAAGTACTTAGTTAAATAAGCGTTGAAGTTCATTTCGAATTGAACTGTTAAAACTACGTTATATGTAGTCAGTATTAACCTAAACTATCGCATTAGTAGTTTACATTACATAAACCTATCAAATATTGTGATTGAAAAGCCACGATTATCCTAAATTGAAATCTTCAATAATCAACAAATTGGTCGCCGTAACTGTTTTTCGATGTAATTAGTCGGGCATAATGTTAATTAATCCAATTCAAACAATCACACTAATCAATACTCTACTAATTAGTGTGCTCCATCCCCCTCGCGCACGTGCCGGAAGAGCGAGAGGCAACACCGGCCATCGGCTGTTAACACACAAATTTAACCAAATCGGTTAACCCGTAACCAAACAATAACAGCTTTTCCAACTGACCACATCAACTACGCGTTAGAGCCTAAACCCTGTCATAAAACAACGGAAATCATGCCTTGTGTGTAACTGACAAGGTTTAGATTCAACTGGCATTGGCAGGGCTCTAAGCCCATTCAGGGTTTGCAATGTGGAACATCAATATCTACCCATCCCTGTCACATGGCGGTGCGGTCGTCTCGCTCTCATCTCAGGTGTGGAGATGGTTGCTAGGGGGCGGGGCGCGGTGACGTCACACCGCCGTCGGCCAATCGGCCGCGCGCGTTTTTTGCGCGTTCTTTGTGCGTTTCTTTTGTGATTGCGAGGTAGCCGTTAAGCAGATTACGCGGCCGGTAATGAGTTATCGACGCACTATTGTTGCAGCCGCCATGCTGTTTGCGAGCGTTTCGCTTGTTTAATCTTTCAGAGTGGATTTGCAGTAAACTTGTTACGTACTAAGTGTAAGTAACAAGTTGGCAAGTAACACTAAAAGTTTTGGCAGACTTTACGCTCGTTAGCTGCCGTGTTTGAGTTTGGTGTAGTGACTAACCTGTTGCATATTTATGCCAAGTGCCTGTAGATACGCTATAACTTGTTTTATTTTTAGAAAAATAGTACGTTATCGTTCATGCGATTTTTAATTTGTTTTGCTATGTTCTATCACTTAATGCATGACTTTCATTGGACATTTGAACCTAGTGCCCTGGTAATTCTTGTTAGTGATCATAGGAGTGCACAGAACCAATACAACCATTTGTCTTGCTGTATGTACGTGTGACGACCGCTTTAGCTTAGTTGGTAGTGACCCTGCCTACGAAGCACGAGGTCCTGGGTTCGAATCCCGGTAAGGGCATTTATTTGTGTGATGAGCACGAATATTTGTTCCTGAGTCATGGATGTTTTCTATGTAAGTATTTATGTATTTGTATCTATTAAATATATCGTCGTCTAGTTACTATGGGGCTAGTTCGATTTGTGTAAGATTGTCCCCTAATATTTATTTATTATTATTTATTATTTATGTACACATGTTGGCTTACTTTTGGGCAATAAAATTATTCTTACCCATTCACGAGACAATGGTGTCTCGAACCTTTCAGAAGCGTGCGCAGAGCCGAAGCCAACGCGGAGGCCCTTTAGACAGTTTATTGAAAGGCAAAGTGTACACCCAAAGGATGCTATCTCTGTAGGTGTCATAGGATGATAGGACGCTCACAGAGAGAGCCCCCGGCAGATGCAAGGACTACTGTGAGTTGATGGGATCTAAATCTAACTGGACTACGGTGGTGGAAATATGAACAGAAAACTGGATTATTGATTGAGACTTGACGGTGTCTGTCAGGAAAAGGCGTCTCATGGCTACGATGCACTGACAGACAGTGCCAGCGGTGTAGTGGATGTAAAAAGTCAATTCTACCCCAGAACCTGACAGAACAGAAGAACACAAAACAGAAGAAAGAAATCAATCCTGTTTTTCTTTTAGGTTAGATTGGTTACGTAGCTTGTGTCCCTCAAACTATAGCTTGGCAAGTTCCTTGGTGACACTCCCATGGTCCGCGCGGGGGCGTGGAACGATGACGTGCTGAGCACCGCTGCACGCGATGCGGATTACGTACGGATATATCTGCCGATATTACTAAAGGCCCAAACAGTCTTTCGTGCTTTCTAGCTGCAAATGCAGTTTGAAGGCAGATTTTTTGCAGTTAAAAAAACTGCAAGCCGACTGGGAAGTTGGTTTACAATTTTGATGCAGTTATTTCACCTAGAAAGAACTGCCTTCCAACTGCACTTTTGCAGCCAGAAAGCAAATTTTAAAGTAGGTATACATTATGTAAAATTAGTTTGGCTCCACATCCAATAATTTTTCCGATCCGCGGACTCATCTTTGCGTAGTTATCTCGTGTGCTTTTTGTTATGTGCAGCCGTAGTTATGTACACAAGTTACCACGACCGGCGTCGGCCGCCGCTCTTGTCAGGCGGCCCCCGCCGCGCGCACACCTCATAGCACCCCCGCTGTCACCCCGCCCCCGTCGCCCGCGGACCATGGGAGTGTCACGAACGAAATTGCCAAGCTATAGAAATAGAAGGCCCGCTTTGTGGGGCTTCGTCTACTTGCTGGCGGAATGTAGTTACTTCGAAAAAAATAACGAAAGCTCTTTTTATTACTCCATTATTAGGTCCCTCAAAGTGCAATTCGCCCTTCAAAGTGCTATAGAGATGGTGTGTCCCAACGGGAGGAAAAAGCACACCTAACACTGTAAAATGACCCTAGAACATAATTATAATGAAAACATATTGAAACTAAAAATGGCTTAAAGTATGAAAGCACGAAAATTGTTTACCTAATCAAAATTTAAATAGACAAAAAGTAATTAAGATAAATCGAAGTATATAAAAAGTGTCGAAATATTGTATATTTTTTCTTTTTTTTTGGGCCCTACATGTAACTATCACATGTAATTTTTAGATCTCAAACATTTGCATTTGCGTTTAGAACTGTAAACAAAATAAAATATTTGATTTGATTTGAGTTTTTCTGGCTGCTTTAGCAAAATTAAAACGATCATTTAAATACTAAAAAGATCGTTTAAATACGTGCCGTTTCACATTGGAAATTTTGATATTTATAGGTGCATATTAATATGCCTAAATTGAAGAATAACTAACCTTGAAACCTATAAATAACTGACCTTGAGTTAGATCATCTTCATGGTGGCCTTTTGGTAATTCATTCTTGGATAGAGATGTGCCGTTCCCGGGAATATGCCCCATACAAACGGGGAATATTCCCGGGAATGGCACATCTCTATTCTTGGATGTAGGCTTCTTAGATAAAAGCTTGTAAAACCTCATTGGTGTGTCAAATGTGAAAATATAGGTACATAATAAATAAATAAATAAAAAATAAAAAAATAAAAAAGCCTTTTATTTCCTGTTCTAAAAAATACTGTTAAACATAGATATGATTTTTAATTTTTTTCAGTTTCTATAAAATAAATAATGTTAAACATGCTTAAAATATAATAATTAACATATAACAGGAACCCCTCTCAGGTGAAGGCCTCTTCCAAAGATTGCCACTTTTCACGATTTTGTGCTATTTGCTGCCATTTAGGTCCAGCTATTCTCTTTAAGTCGTCATCCCAGCGTGAGTAAGGTCTTCCTATACGGCGTTTGCCTAGTGGACCCTTCCATATTGTGACGGTTTTGGTCCATCTGTCATCTTTAAGACGCGCCACATGTCCGGCCCACTTCCATTTTAATTTTTGAGCTTGCGATAGAGCATCTATTATTTTCGTTTTAGATCTTATTTTGGAGTGTCTAATCTTTTCAATTTTTCTTATATTTAGCATACTCCGCTCCATTCCTCTCTGGCATGTGGTTATTTTGCTCTTAGTTTTATTCGTAAATTTCCATGTTTGGCATGCGTATGTTAAGCATGGGATCAGGCATGATTCCATAACTTTTTTCTTTAGATTCAACGGCATGTCGCTTTTAAATACTTCTTTAAAGCTCCAATATTTGTTCCACGTATTTTTGACTCTTCTCTCTACTTCTAGTTCGTTATTACTACTATTGAATCCAATTTGTTTACCTAGATAAATATATTGCTCTACGTATTCTAGCGGTTCATTATCTATTGTGATGTGATTCTTTATGTGGTTGGACATCGTTTTTGTTTTGGCTATATTCATTTCGAGTCCTACTTGGCGGCTAGCCGTGTGAAGAGTTTCGATCATGTACTGCAGTTGCGAAGATGTTTCTGACAACAGCACCAAATCATCTGCGAATCTCAGGTGACTTAAGTATTTACCTTGATTGACCCTTGGATGATGAGGTACATACAAATGCTCAAAAATATGACCGAAAACACCTTCTGCGTGGCAATAGGAACCTCGTACCGTCAAACTCCCCAACTATAGTCCAATCAACCGACAATTGTCCAAAATAAAACTCATTCATTTCTATCACCATCCATTTTCTATCAGTGGCTTTGTAGGTTTTTATTTAAATTTGTTTAATTAGATTGCTCATCTTAGAGTTTATCCTTAATAATTGTCATACATTAAAGAGTCAATGTGGTTTTCCACCGGCAGGGCGAGACGAGACGCGACGCGGATTGAATTGAAATTTCTATGAAATTTTCAATCCAATCCAATCGCTAGGAGAGGATTGAAAATTTCATACAAATTTCAATTCAATCCGTGTCGCGTCTCGTCTCGCCCTGCCGGTGGAAAACGACCTTAAGACGCGAGTAAAGGACTATAGTTGAGTGGACCGGACTCCGGTTGAGGAGTTTTACGGTACCATATTTATGAATCGATTTATTCGATACATATTTTTGGACTTGACCGTACAAACGAAGCCACAGTTAACTGACCACCCATAGACTTTAACACGTTGCAATAAAGTTGACGTTCGTTTACAAATGTACAATTAACAGTGTGTTCGATTGTACGAGCCAGGATTCGAACGCACGACCTCCTTTGGTCCGGCCTAATTTGATGACCACCATGTAATTGTTACACACCGTGGCGGGAGCTCGCCGCCGGCACTCAGGTGATTGCGCTGCATATTTGATGCGCACGCGACGCGACGCGTTCACCATTACCCCGCCCGTCTCGGCCGCTACTGGTCCAAGGGTTCTGCTAATTTAAGCCACCTTTTCAGAACATTTTAAGTAGTGAAATAATTTATATTTTACACTAGATATTAATGGCAACTTCATCCAAGAGGTGGCGCTGTTCACTTGCTAAATATTACTTACATTATCATTATATTATTATAATATACCCCGCTATTAAGATTAGTCAGTGACTGCTTATTTTTTTTATTTTATGCTGGTTTGATTCCCGGGTGAGAACGAATTTAAAAAATATTTTAATGCACTTTTATTTATTTTTAAAAATAAAGGGTGGTTTCCTTTCAGTAGAATTAGCTAACTAAAGGATTTAAGGTAGTTCCCCTCCAGGGCCCATAGATTTTTTCCACCCTCTATTCACGTTACCAAGGCGACACAAATATATGTAGGCTCTTAGGCTCCGGACATAATTGTCATTTTAGAAAATGTTGCCACTTCATCCGTATAGATATTTATGATGTTGACTGTACATGTAAAACTGACAATGAAATTTGAATCTGCACAACATGACATACATTTTCGACGCCACAACTCAATATATATTTGACAAGTTGACATGTGCCACCGAAAAAACATTGAATTGTTCTGTTTATTTACAGATGGCAACAATTAGCTGATTCGAATCGTGTCGACATGTGAGGAGCGAGGATTCGGTGGATTCAATTCGCACAGGATCGCACTCTGTGGTGGTCCATGGTCCAGCAGTGGTCGTCGTGGCTGATAGATTCTCCTCCCGACCTCCAACCTCCAACCTCGTTGCACCAGCCTGGTTGGGCCGCGCCCTCGGGCACGGGCACAGCATAAGTAATAGTACTACGTACAGAAGTCTCTCTCTCTAACAAAACTGACATTTAGCATTTGGCATTCGAACGCTCCGGATCCGACCGCCTCTCTCTGTCGCATAACGTGTGCTCTTTTTGGTCGCTAGCTAAGGCCCCCTCGCCGGGCCCTCAAGGCCGCGCGGTGAAATCGCGAAGTGAGCCACTCCCGGTGCGGGTCCCTCGCGCGCCGGCGAGTATTTGGAATGCATCATTCATTATTGACGGTCATTTAATTACTGCGCCACCGCCGTACCTATAGATGCTATCGGGGTGGCACCAGCTGAACCACAGACTGTAAACTTACAGCTGGTCAACCCCGTACTATTGGGTGACACCGCCGCCTATAACTGTGATTGGGCGAGTAGCATTACATTGCGGATCTGGAGAGGTCAATCGATCTCACTGTACCTACCTTGTTAGCCCGTGATGAAGCCTGTGATGAATTTTACTCGCTTACTCGTCGGTTATAGGAGAAGTGCCGAACTGCACTTTGGCACCCCGAAAATGCCCTAGTCACTACATAACATTTTGCTAAGAATCATCATCATCATGGTGGCCTTTTGGATGTAGGCCTCTTCTTTCTTCTTCCATTTCTGGCGATCTTGTGTCCGATTCATCCAGTCCCATCCACCGTGTCGTCGGATGTCGTCCGTCCAGCGCTGCGGCGGTCTGCATCTCCCTCTGTTGTCCGCTCTGGGTCTCCATTCAATGAGTCTTGTCCATCAACTCTCGTCCATTCTGGCATTGTGCCCCGCCCATGCCTACGTTATCTTCGCTATGATAGCCATTATATCTCTGACTCTGGTCTTATTTCGGATCAATTCATTACGTTTCCGGTCTCGCAGAGTGGATGTTGATCATAATCTTAGTTTTCCCTAAATTCTTTTTGAGGTTTTATCGGATTCGATCCTTAAGTCCTCCAGCATTGTCAACATATCCTCGATGCTTTCTGAAAATAAAACCAAGTCATCACCAAACCTCAGGTTGGTGAGTCTCTTTTCATCAATCATTAGCCCTTTCTCAGTCCATTGCAAGTGTTGGAAAATGCATTCTAGAGCCAAGGTAAATAGCTTTGCTAAAAAATACGAAAAATTTAATAATACTGGTATTCAATTTTATCGGCATAGGTAGGTAGGACGGCAGACATTGTGTGTGTTGTCAACCTCTGTCAACCAGTTTGGGTAATGCATGATTGCTCTGCCTCCACGTGTTTGTCGGCTGTGTGTATTTAGTCTGTGTTCCGAACATGGACGGTTGGTGCCTACATACACGGCACTTTTAATTTAATTGGTTGCAGGTTGCTTTACTACCACAGTGACACTATTAAGCCGTATTGATAAATTTTATGTCAGATTGATTTTCTACTCATTTGCGGCTCACATATTTTGCACCTTGATTAGACTATGCTTTTCAATCCCATTAAACGTAATTCATACAAGTAAACTATACAAAATTAGAAAGGCGCAAAAACGATTACCTAAGATAAGGTATTTTATAGCTTAGGTATATGTAATCCTTCCTACTAACCGACTATACTATGTAGTATTTATTATAAATGTCAAATTGTGTGAAGATGTTTGGTTGTTTGTTACTAAATGACGTGGTACGTAGCAAATAAATGGAGTGAGATGAAATTTGGGATACATTCGGCAGTCCTCAATCGTAACATAAGATACTTTATTATGACCCGGTGAAGCGTTCCCGTTTCCCGCATAATAACTCAGGAAATGCTAGAACCTATGTACTATGTACTTAATTAAAATTATTGTCTTAAACATTTTGTACACTAATTTGCGTGTCCGCTCCTTTCACATAGCATTGAAAACGAAAAACAAACCATCTACTTTCCCGCATAAATATTTAGCTAAATCAATTACCGGAATGCCACTAACAACGTAACGATCCCTCTAATAACCAATCTTGCAACAATAATGATCAAAGCAACTCTTTTAATCATTAATTCTGTACTAACTCTGTACAATCGATTGCATGTTTAAATAACTATGCTCGCTGCCCTACTGGGTCCTGTAACACAGGATATCCTAGCTCAGGACCCAAAGCAATGTTTCCTTTTTGTATGTGATTAGTTTTTAATAAATCATTTCAATCAATCAATCAATCAATCAAAAAAAAAATTAACCCTTAATTGCCCTCGCAGCGAGGGGGGGGGGGATCTGTGGAGATCAAAGCATGACAACGTCAGGTGACGCCGGCTCCGCCGCGGCGCCCATTCTCTGCTGGATGGTACAACGGCTTTACGATTTTAAACTTGATGCCAAATATAGTTAAAAGATATTTTAAAACATTTTGAACATTTTGTTGAATAAAACCAAAAAAAAAACTTTTGAGCAAGCTGTAAGTGTAATATTTAAGACAAGACTTTCACTAAATTTTCGGTGAAATTCTACCATTTGCTATCAGTTTTAGTCCCTACATCCGGGCTTCATCATCACATCGTCTCGATATGGCGAGGCATGTGTTTGTCATAATCCAATAGAAACATTTCATTTATGCTACATCTGGCCTGGCTACTTTCTGGCCAAGTGTAGACATAAAATGATGTACACAACACGGGAGGCAATAAAGAAAGGCCTCTATCGCATATTTACGTCCCTCGCTTGCAGCTCGGGCCGCAAACATCTGCGATCTCAGCTTTTCTTTGTTTTACCACCCTAGTTGTGTAATTTACTATTACCTATCCTCGCTTCGCTGAGCTGTTTCTATTGGTTCATGACAAACACATCCTCGCACATCCCTGGCACGCACGCAGCCTAAGGATACCTAATATCCAATACCCACTTGCAATATAATCAGAGATCGGACAAATTTGCGTCATCGCTCGTAAATACTGATTATTTGCTTTAATAAATGTACATTGCAACAAACCTGTGTATTTTTTGACTATCAAAATTAAATCTCAGGTAAGAAATTAATTAAATGGTTAATTATTTGATTATATTTTTGAGTCATGTCCACATTTTTCAGGAGCTATGACGCAAATTTGTCCGACCTCTGAATATAATTCACAAAACATGCAAAATCACAAACACGCAAAATCCCAAGTCACCCATAGTTATTAATATTAACCAAATGAAGTGAATAATTGACCCAAAAATAAAATCTCACATTACTGTATCATCCGAAGTGCTTAATGTTGCTGCTACGTTTTTTCAGAAATACGTTTAAAAGTGTAGTTAACATCCTGTTTAACCATCTGTCGGTCTATAGTCGTGTCATGTGTCATTTTCTGAGTGAAAATAAACGTAGGAAAGCCTTTATCGTATTTACTTCCATTGGTACTAATTTATCGTCCGCAGTTTACAGGAGTCACCTAGGCCCGCAAAACGCTAAATAATTGTCAACCGAAACACGGAAAAACTAAACATCGCATCGACATTTAGGTTCAGAGATATTTATTTTTATAAGTTTGAGTGCCAACGACCCGTTAGTGGAGTTCAAAGTATACGAACAAAGTCAAGGCAGAATTGAACATTCAGGTTCAGGCTCGACTCGACTTTGAACCGAAATGCCATCAGTCAGTTACGCGATTGGCGATTTTGTCAGAGTGAGGGCACTATGAACGGGTCCGACAAAATCGACAGACAGAAGCTGAGACTGACCGCCATAACATAGTCAGTAGATTTATTTATTTATCGTATGGCATTTCAGTAACTGGATATAATGTATGTATATACTAAAGTAGTTAAATCTAAAGGTTAAAGTTGGCCTTCTTCAAGTAATCTATGGCATTTTCCGTCAGGTATTTGATATCTTCTATTCCTTCTGTGAATTTGGTCAGTAGATTCAACCCCCTCATTCGTCTAACTGAGTCGTCTCAACGGGCTCAAATCAGAGTAGCCAGGCTCCTCTCTCTGTTAGCTTTACAGGTCCAGCAGAAGAGCAGCAGGTGCAGTCCGACCTTGGGGGGGGGGTCCTAGATGTCAGGTCAGCGCCCTTCACAACCACGGCCGCGAGCTCCTGAAGAGTTCCGGCCACTTCCGACGTGCAGCAACAGGCCGCGAATGCAGGGCCCACTGCAGAGGCGTGGAGGTGGTGGTGGTGGTGGAGGCGTCACCGGTGTGGTTTTAGTGGGTATGCTTCTTCCTTCTTCGGGGTGAGGCCCACATAACCTCCCCTAAAGGGTCCTTCTTAGGGCCTGGTAATGCGGGGGGGGGGGGGGGGGGGGGCATGCGTAATGCATTTCCACATCGGTAACAAAAAATCAAAGTCTACGAAGATTTTCCGCTACATTCGCCAATTAACGGACGAGGCGTAGCAAACTTAGCACTAAAAATGTTAAGAACAGACCATTATCGCAAATAGTTATAGTCGTTGTGGGTTAAACCTCCTCTCCATGTCCTGCCCTCCCCTGCGCCCCCGGTTAATACCAATCAATCGGGACGCGACCTCGTTAATTTGTCGATGAATGCATAATTGACAAAACGGTTGCGTTAATATTGCTTCGGCTTAACCCTAAGGCTTAACCTGCCGGGTATTCGTGAGCTTTGACTTTTTAGGGCTCCGCAGTCAACAAGGCACCCTCATAATATTCACCGTGACCATGCTCCTGTTCGTCCTTCCGTCCGTCTGTCGGCCTGTCTGTCCGGGGCTTTGCTCAGAGAACCTAAGTAGGTAATAGAATGCTGTAATTTGGCACCCATATATGAATAACGCCGAGAAATTGGCGAATTCAAAACATATAAAAGAGCGGGTTGTGTCGGAGATACCACCATATATTAAACGCGCATACTTCATCGATGATTCGAGAACATACAATATAATATAAAACAAAGATTTTGGCGAAATCAGTACCTCCTCTTTTTAAGTTGAGTGAAAATTCTCGGTTGTTTTTAATTCGCCGTCAACATTATTTAGAACTTTAAGATTGCAGGATAAAGTTTAGCGTGAGGATCGATTTAGTTCTACATTCAATCTCCATACCCATATACGTATAACTTTGAAGGTAACCGGGAGGACTAGATGCTAGTTAATTGTCCTTTGATGACGTAGGAAGACTGAAGTTTAGTTTGGCTGGGATCGGCACATAATACCCAATCTAAGTGACCGGCGCAACTGGCGGCCGTGCAGTAGTTACGGCTCTTGTGCGTCTTACGATGCCCAGCCGTGCCACAGCTGATACGCCGCAGTAGAGATGTTTCCTCTCTCTTTTGAAAATACATAGTTTATTCTGCAAAGGGGTTATTGTTCAAAAATATAATTCCCTGTCCACATATATCGGCGACAGCGCAGAAGATCCCGTCTTATTAGAAAAGCTTTTTTGATAACTGTATAGGTTTTGTATAGAACCTATAAAGTAATCAAACACGAACAACAAAGTAACCAAAAATGCCATTCTAGTGAGGATACATTTTCGGAGTACCTATTTGTAGCTACGGAAATAAAGCATTCGTTTTCAGCAAGAAGGATGTGACGCTTTATTCTTTAACTGGTAAGCGATTATCCCACCAAAAACATTCTGTAAAAAACTAGCCAAGTCTCGATGGAGCTGCTTGTTTATCTCTAAAAAGTAATGAAATCTAGACAAAGCCGTGCCAAGTATAAGGTTCCTTACTGCGATTTCTTTATTATTATAGTTAATGTTGTGTGACTTGGCCGTTGAACATCTAAATATATAAAAGAAGAAACTGACTGATTGACTGACTGACTGACTGACTGACTGACATATCAACGCACAGCCCAAACCGCTGCTCCTAGGAATTCCAAATTTAGCATGTAGGTTCCTTATAAGGTCTAGGGGTGCACTAAGAAAGGATTTTTCAAAATTTACCCCCTAAGGGGTTCAAATAGGGGTTCAAAGTTTGTATGGAGAGTCTACGATTTTAGAAGTAAGAGATTTGAAACTTCATGTTTAGACTCTTTATTAGATTACAAGAAAAGTCATTTCACCGTTTTTCGAAATTCATCCCCTAAGGGGTTTAAATGGGGGTTGAAAGTTTATTTATCAACGCACAGCCCAAACCGCTGGCCCTAGGAATTCCAAATTTAGAACGTAGGTTCCTTATAAGGTCTAAAGGTGCACTAAGAAAGGATTTTTCAAAATTCGTCCCTTAAGGGGTTTAAATGGGGGTTGAAAGTTTGTTTATCAACGCACAGCCCAAACCCCTGGTCCTAGGAATTCCAAATTTAGCATGTAGGTTCCTTATAAGGTCTAGGGGTGCACTAAGAAAGGATTTTTCAAAATTCGTCCCTTAAGGGGTTTAAATGGGGGTTGAAAGTTTGTTTATCAACGCACAGCCCAAACCCCTGGTCCTAGGAATTCCAAATTTAGCATGTAGGTTCCTTATAAGGTCTAGGGGTGCACTAAGAAAGGATTTTTCAAAATTTACCCCCTAAGAGGTTTAAATGGGGGTTGAAAGTTTGTTTATCAACGCACAGCCCAAACCACTGGTCCTAAGAATTCCAAATTTAGCATGTAGGTTCTTTATAAGGTCTAAAGGTCCACTAAGAAAGGATTTTTCAAAATTCATCCCCTAAGGGGTTCAAATAGGTGTTCAAAGTTTGTATGGAGAGTCTACGATTTTAGAAGTAAGAGGTTTAAAACTTTATGTTTAGACTCTTTATTAGATTACAAGAAAAGTTATTTCACCGTTTTTCAAAATTCATCCCCTAAGGGGTTTAAATGGGGGTTGAAACGCACAGCCCAAACCGCTGGTCCTAGGAATTCCAAATTTAGCACGTAGGTTCCTTATAAAGTCTTATGGTGTACTAAAAAAGAATTTTTCAAAATTCATCCCCTAAGGGGTTTAAATGGGGATTGAAAGTTTGTATATCAACGTACCGCCCAAACCGCTGGTCCTAGGAATTCCAAATTTAGCACGTAGGTTCCTTATAAGGTCTAGGGGTGCACTAAGAAAGGATTTTTCAAAATTCATCCCCTAACGGGTGTAAATGGGGGTTGAAAGTTTGTCTATCAACGCACAGCCCAAACCCCTGGTCCTAAGAATTCCAAATTTAGCATGTAGGTTCCTTATAAGGTCTAGGGGTGCACTAAGAACGGATTTTTCAAAATTCATCCCCTAAGGGGTTCAAATAGGGGTTAAAAATTTGTATGGAGAGTACGATTTTAGAAGTAAGAGGTTTGAAATCTCATGTTTAGATTTTTATTAGATTACAAGAAAAGTAATTTCACCGTTTTTCGAAATTCATCCTCTGAGGGGTTTAAATGGGGGTTGAAAGTTGGTATATCAACGCACAGCCCAAACCGCTGGTCCTAGGAATTCCAAGTTTAGCACGTAGGATCCTTATAAGGTCTAAATGTGCACTAAGAAAGGATTTTTCAAAATTCATCCCCTAAGGCGTTCAAATAGGGGTTCAAAATTTGTATGGAGAGTCTAAGATTTTAGAAGTAAGAGGTTTGAAACGTCATGTTTAGACTTTTTATTAGATTACAAGAAAAGTGATATCACCGTTTTTCGAAATTCATCCTCTAAGGGGTTTAAATAGGGGTTGAAAGTTTATATAGAGAGATCGGAATAGGTAGAGTATATTTACCTAAACTTCGAAGAACAAAGTCGAAAAGTGGAGACTCCCTTACAACTAAATTTTTTTCACATACACACATTACTTTTGCGCCGGTGGCTCTTTCACATAGTAGAAGATTGAAAATTCACCCAAGTTGCCGTTGTTTTCAGGCGCCTGAAACATGTTTTCAGTCTGTTCCAGGACACCCTCTATCAGATGGCGCAATAACCTGAAAATCCGTTTTCAGGACCCCTTATGGGCCTTTGGGACACTTCAGTATATGGCGAAATTTCTCGAAGGAGTGAAAGAGACAGCACTATTAGAAAGAGACAGCTATACTTAGAATGTTCGAGAAATGTGCTAAAGAATACCAATAATATATCTTTTTAGTAAGATTCCGAGACTTAAGTCCCGGATAAAAATTTTGTTGTAAGGGACTCTCCACTTTTCGACTATGTTCTTCGAAGTTTAGGTAAATATACTCTACCTATTCCGATCTCTGGTTATATTAAATTGTAGGCATATTTAAACTTTTAACATTCGAAAATCTTCACACTAATATTATACTTAAATGTGAAAGTTTGTGAAGATGTTTGTTACTAAATAACGGGGTAACAACTGGATGAATCAAGCAGAAATTTGGCATTTAAGTAGACCAAGTCCTGGATTGAAACAAAGGATACTTTATATCCCGGTAAAGAGTTTCTTTGGGACAATAACGGGAACAACGCGGGCGAAGCCGCGGGAAATAGCTAGTTCTTTATACGTTAGTGGGTACAAGTCAATTTGCGTTTACGTAGTTAAATTATACGTTAGTGGGCACAATCAACAACAGCCTAAAATGAGACAATTACCAATACAATACCAGTATGGGCTATTATCTCGCTTAACAAACATAGGTAGTTACAACAGATATAACATTACGTGTACTAATTTTGTTTACACGTAATGTTATATCTGTTGTAACTACCTATGTTTGTTAAGCGAGATAATAGCCCATACTGGTGGTTACCTATCTGAAACACTAAAAATGTTAGTCCGAATTTCGTTTCGGCAAAAACTATTCGACAAATATCGTTTCAATTTTTTTATTTGTCCGAATTTTCATTTCGAGTTATTACCATTCGGCATTTATTGGTTCGGTTTTTTAATCATTCGACAAATTATGGTTTGCCCTAAATCACGTTTCACCGTAATATCAGTTATCCGAAGTAACGTTTCGTTTTATTCACCATTCGTCTGATGTAACGATCCAATTTTTAACTATTCGACATGTGTACAGCTGGCATTACAATTTACAATTATTTATTTTTATACCTGGCAAACTAGTCTGCCAGAATCTACTCGCTTTGTACTTTGATAAAGATAACCCTATCCGCCACATAAAACTTGTTATATTGTATTATAAAGCTAATACTGAGTAGTACAGTGCGATAGTGAAAACTTATTTAAATATGTCTGACCTAACCTACTTTTTTCGTAGCAGTTCGTTTTTGTTGGGGGACGCAGTTCAAACCTAACCTAACCTATTTTTCTGGTAGCAGTTCGTTTTTGTTGAGGGACGCAGTTCAAACCTAACCTAACCTATTTTTCTGGTAGCAGTTCGTTTTTGTTGGGGGACGCAGTTCAAACCTAACCTAACCTACTTTTTTACCTAATTGAACCTTTTTTTTGAGTTTTTTTTTTCATGCGGAGGGCTTCGCCCCCAGAGCCCCCCTTGTTCCCCCTTTGTTCTTCTGCTTATGTAAGTTTTCTGTGAAAGTCACTTCCCCAAACGGCCACTTTTTTATGAACCAACCTAACCTACTGACCTTTCTCTAAAAAACTAATAATAACTAATTTTCTTTTCTAAAATAACATTTATTTTAGATTTAGGGAAACGTACCTCTGCCGAAAAATAACTTAGGATATCTTTAAAAGGTAAACTGAAAATTTGTCCAAACGTATCCAGTGCGAAAAGTATCATTGGGTAAATGAAAAATGGGCAAAGAAAAATAACTGGCCAAGAGCATGTCGGACCATGCTCAGTGTAGGGTTCCATAGCCGTAACTATAAGGTAAAAAAACGATGTAAAAAAAGTACAACAACAAAAGAGCGTATCTTCATAGCAATTACGTCCTTTTGTTGAGAAGCGCAGTTTATCGGCAATAACTCAAAAACGGTTGATTCGATTTTGATGAAAATAATTTTCGTTGAAAGTATTAATTAAGCGTTACCTTCGTGATTTTTTTCATATTTTTCGGACGCACGGTTTAGAAAATAGAGGGGGGGGGACACAATTTACACAACTTTCGGAGCGATTATTTCCAAACACATTCACTTAATCAAAAACATTACTTAGAAACCTTATAGTGTTTTTTAAAGAGCTGTCGAACTATGTACCACACGTTGATATTTGCTAAAAAAAAAATTATTTACTGTCTTTAACATGTATGGAGTGCCCCCCCTAAAAATATTTATTTTAATTATTTATATACCAAACTAAATAGCGGCTCATAAAAGACACCTATATTCCAAATTTCATCAATATCCATCATGTAGTTTCTGAGTAAAATGCCTGTGACATACGGACAGACAGACAGACAGACAGACAGACGGACGGACATGACGAAACTATAAGGGTTCCGTTTTTGCCATTTTGGCTACGGAACCCTAAAAAATACGTAACAATTCATAGGGCAAGTGAATGAGATGGGAAACGTTTTTCGGACAAACGAAACTTTTACTAAACGTGAAATGGTGAACAAAAAAAAATACGAAACCTGTCATCGGACAAACGATAATAATTCGAATAGTTTTTGGCCATATGAAATTCGGTGAATGGTTTTTAATGTTTGCGAGAGGTTACCCATACGGTTATTGGTAATTGGACGCTAGTGTCTCATTTTAGGCTGTTGTTGATTGTGCCAACTAACGTATAATTTAATTACGTAAACGCAAATTGACTTGTACCCACTAACGTATAAAGAATGTTCAACGGCCAAGTCACACAACATTAACTATAATAATAAAGAAATCGCAGTAAGGAACCTTATACTTGGCACGACTTTGTCTAGATTTCATTACTTTTTAGAGATAAACAAGCAGCTCCATCGAGACGATTTGTGCGCAGTCGGTCAACATAGCAAAATGTCCACTCAAATGACCTGTAGGGGATTCGCATATAGTCCACTTCTCAAATGGACCACTTCGCGAATGGTCCACTTCGCGAATGGTCCACTTCGCAAATGGTCCACTTCGCAAATGGTTCATTTCGCAACCAAACGCACCGGAACATTCCCTATAGAACCACGAATGGCTCCACGGTTACCTTTACCTGGTAAACCCATCGAATTTGGGCTCATTTCTCATTAGAGCCACCCGGCACCCGACCCGCACCGCCTCACCTCGAACGGTTAGTATTCTTTAAATGAATTTGTATGGACATGCGCTCACTACATCAACTCCGTAGCATCACCGGGTCGCCTCGCTTGCGACGTGTCCACGCGCGGACTACGAGTGGACCACTCGATGATAGCTCGCTGCCCGAATGCTTGCCACGCGTGAACCGCGCGATCAGTTGACCGATCGCGACTTTGACTGATCGCGAAGTTGACCGAATAGTGGGCTTTTTGCTATGTTGACCGATTGCGCACAAATCATCGAGACTTGGCTAGTTTTTTACAGAATGTTTTTGGTGGAATTTCACTTCTTTTTGTAGAAACGTGGGCATATTGGTTTATTTTATTAAATTTTCTTATTTGACACAGTTTTTTCTTTTTATTTTTGGTTGGGCTCTTGTGTTTTCTAATCAGGGTCACCAGGTACTCCAGATCTTCGATTATCCTAGTTTTTATAGTTTTCCCTTTATGTGGCCATTAAACCCTAACTCTGTACCAAATTCAGCTCTCTGAGTTTATGGGAAGTACTAGTTCTATTCTGATGATTATGAGTGAGTGAGTGTCATAAATGCGAAACTTTGCCTTCGCTTAACTTCGGAACTAAATGACCTACAGACTTGAAGTTTTGGATTTTAAGTATGTGATTATAGCTTACTGGATGACAAAAATTTCTGCGTTCTGGTCTTATCCAGAGGTTCTCAAATAGGGGCCTGAAAATGCGGCGAAATGGTTCCAGTAAAGGATGGTACGGCAGTGTTTGCTTCGCGCTCGACTTGGCGGGGGCACTGCCGTGCCCCCAGACTAGTAGCTCACCGGTGCAGTAGATGCCGATATATTTGTGTCTTGAAGAGTCCTAAGTTGTAAGTTGTGTTGTTGCCTAGGTTTTTACTGCCACTAGATCTGCGACCGAAGATGAAAAATGATGGATTATGCCTGGAAGTCATTCTCTTGGCCGCAAATACTCAGAAAAATCCTACTCATTAAAATGGCATTTTTGGTTACTTTGTAGAACTTGGAGTTGCCAGGTTCTGCACTGAATTTCTTAAGTATTTTTGCCAATATGTGTGGACTAAGGAATTATATTTTTAAAGAATAACACATTGTATGGCTAGATTTGGTCGAGCATATTTATTTAATTGTGTTTCTTCTTAGTCGATCCCTCATGGCTGAGGATCGCAACCGAATGCAACTGCCCTCCATGCAGTCCGGTTCTTGTATAGAGACCGCACTTAGCAGCCCTTTTGATCGCATCACACCAACGCACTGGAACTCTTCCTCCGGTGAAATCGTTCTCCACAGATCCAAGAATAATCGCTCTGCTCTATCGGCAGATATCTGAGAGTCATTTTGTGACGCTGAGTTTCTCTAAAATAGAGTCCTCATGGCCGTCCACGGAACCCTTAATAGTCTCCTCCAGCACCACATTTCAAAGGCATTAATTCTGCTGTGTTCGCGGCTCTTTATGCACCGGGTCTCAACCCTATAGATATGTAGAAGTGAATAAATAGCTTAGCCGACCGGTCTCAATCATTGTTACTATTTGGGCGCATATATCAAGGAAACATTCGGAAATGGACACACTCCGCTACGTCAACTAATCACTTAGGTTTATGTGAACACACTTGCCACTAAATTACTGTGATTTAAAACCAGTTTAAGAGCCAATGGATTAGTTCGCGAACACCACAGCTTCTGTCTCAACATATCACGCCAAGAACGCGCGCGTTTCTCTAGCTGTCAAACCACTGTCAAATGTTCAACGAAAAAACTCCATTCGGGCTACTGAATTACCCGCTCTCAAATGATTATAACATGTTTCCATTATTGATTACGATTTTAAATTGGATTTTGACTACTAATTAAATCCACGCTTCGTCACGGCCACCCTGCATAGTCACACGTCCTCGTGTGTAAATCTATTTCCCGTACACTTAGCATTTATGACTGAATAATAGACAATGGTTTATACCATACGCCACTCGGTCACCCTGACTAACATTCGACTAAATTCATTTTACCCCTTAGATCAATTTGTACACCAAGCACACAGTCATGTCAATGTCAAACAGGCTTGTCAATGTCAAACAGGCTTGTCAATGTCAAACAGGCTCGTAAATGTCAAATAGGCTCGTAAATGCCACACAGGCTCATCAGTGCCACACAGGCTCAGCAATGCCACACAGGCTCATTAATGCCACACAGGCTCATCAATGCCACGCAGGCTCATCAATGCCACACAGGCTCATCAATGCCACACAGGCTCATCAATGCCACACAGGCTCATCAATGCCACTCAGGCTCATCAATGCCACACAAGCATGTAAAGGCCACACAGGCTCATCAATGCCACACAGGCTCATCAATGCCACACAGGCTCATCAATGCCACTCAGGCTCATCAATGCCACACAAGCATGTAAAGGCCACACAGGCTCATCAATGCCACACAGGCATGTAAATGCTACACAGGCTTCATATGCCACACAGGCTCGTCAATGCCACACAGGCATGTAAATACCACACAGGCTTCATATGCCACACAGGCTCGTCAATGCCACACAGGCATGTAAATGCCACACAGGCCACTCAATACCACACAGGCTTGTAAATGCCACACAGGCTTCATATGCCACACAGGCTCGTCAATGCCACACAGGCATGTAAATGCCACACAGGCCACTCAATGCCACACCGGCTTGTAAATGCCACACAGGCCGTTCACTGCCACACAGGCCATTCAATGCCACACAGGCTGTTCAATGCCACACAGGCCGCTCAATGCCACACAGGCTTGTAAATGCCACACAGGCCGTTCAATGCCACACAGGCCGTTCAATGCCACACAGGCCGTTCAATGCCACACAGGCCACTCAATGCCACTCAGGCCGCTCAATGCCACACAGGCCACTCAATGCCACACAGGCTTGTAAATACCACACAGGCCGCTCAATGCCACACAGGCCGCTGCCACACAGGCCACACAATGCCACACAGGCTTGTAAATGCCACAAAGGCTCGTTCATGCCACCCAGGCTTGTAAATGCCACACAGGCCGCTGCCACATAGGCCACACAATGCCACACAGGCTTGTAAATGCCACAAAGGCTCGTTAATGCCACACAGGCTTCATATGCCACAAAGGCTCGTTAATGCCACACAGGCTTGTTACGCCACACAGGCTTGTCACGCCACACAGGCTTAAAGTGCCACACAGGCTTGTCGGTGCCACACAGGCTTGTCGGTGCCACACAGGCTTGTCGGTGCCACACAGGCTTGTCGGTGCCACACAGGCTTGTCGGTGCCACACAGGCTTGTCGGTACCACACAGGTCCACTAGATTGGTTAATACCACCCTAATGTCAAACACATTTTAATCTAATTTTATTTTAAGATATGACATGGTGAATTAATGGACTATCCCTGTTATTATTTACTAACATGACTGTTATCCTATGCACTCCCATTACTCTGACACATGTGTATACTAACCCTGTGAATTTATTGACCCATAGTCATTGCCTTTTAGAATACTCTTTCATTATAGCATGTGTGAATTATCAAAGCTAGGGAATTTAGATATTGACATGTAAAAGTTTACTTCACTTATTCCATTAAATGTTTCAATTTTCCTAACATGAAATGCAACTTATACTGCAATTATAATTTGAGTAATAATCTAATTAGATTTAATCATGATCACAGACATAGAAAAGAGGAGAGCACATTACATCTAAACATGTAATTATTACTTACCGGTTCCACATTGCTGTATTTAGAACTTCCGTTTTAATTTAATTCATAAGAACTCCTAAGCTGATGATGAACTCATAATGTACTTGACATAGGGTATGCAAATAATCATGTACCACTGCACAGTGCCAGTACGGGGACCACAGCCCGCTCACTCCCATCCGAGAACTAGCCCGCACCTAGCCCGGGGCTGATGGGCACACTCACGGGCAATGATTATGTACCTACTGACCATTTCTACTAAAAGTTATCAGAGAGAGAGAGAGAGAAGTTAATTACTTACTATTATCCAAGTGCTCAATCATCAAATATGATAATTCCACAACCTTACCAACAGAAGATTTCTTAGTGACTCGATTTCCCAACCTCTACTGTAGGCGACAGCCAGATGATTATCAAGATAAAACTTGGATTATGCTATTTCTGGATCAGCAGCGTATGAATCTTGTAATGTATCGCTTGAATCAAGTCAACTTTCCTTGTTGCATACCAAAAGGAGATTCCCATCGTTTGCACTCATACTTATGTGAAATATGTTCACTCTGATCTGTATGACTTCCGAGATTCCTTGGGTAATCCCACTTCTGATGTAGAAGTGAATAAATAGCTTAGCCGACCGGTCTCAATCATTGTTACTATTTGGGCGCATATATCAAGGAAACATTCGGAAATGGACACACTCCGCTACGTCAACTAATCACTTAGGTTTATGTGAACACACTTGCCACTAAATTACTGTGATTTAAAACCAGTTTAAGAGCCAATGGATTAGTTCGCGAACACCACAGCTTCTGTCTCAACATATCACGCCAAGAACGCGCGCGTTTCTCTAGCTGTCAAACCACTGTCAAATGTTCAACGAAAAAACTCCATTCGGGCTACTGAATTACCCGCTCTCAAATGATTATAACATGTTTCCATTATTGATTACGATTTTAAATTGGATTTTGACTACTAATTAAATCCACGCTTCGTCAGATATATACAGAAAAATGGAAAAAAACTAAAGCTCGGACCATCCGCACCTTGGTTCTACGGTGGATACTATTTACTTCATTATAAAGATAAATATCTAGAATAATGTTAAACTTTTCACTTTTGTTTTGTTGATACTACGAGTATATGTAACTTCTGCGACCACACATGTTGCAAGGTAAAGACTTGCTCGCTGCATAGAGTACACCACGGAAACAGATCTCTAGTTCCCATTTTAGGCTTTTTCTTCAAAAATATCAGTCCATTGGCCACGTATCCAACTAATATTAGACAGCACAATGCCACGGGGGCCCATTTTAGAAATAGGTTTTTAGCAATAGGTAGTTTTGATTGTTTTTTACTTTAAGGTTTTAGTTTTATTTTAATTTTTTTATATTTAGTTCCTTGCTGATTGTTTAACTTTGACTAAGTGATAAACATGTGAAAATTTGTGAAGATGTTTGGATGTTTGTTACTAAATAACAGGGTAGCAACTGGATGGATTGAGATGGAAATTTGACATGCAAGTAGACCTGGTCCTGGATTGAAACATAGGGTACTTGCGTGAACGTGGTTAAAATATAGGATAGGATACTTCTTATGCGACGACAGTGAATTAAAGAGAAAAACATCTAATTTTGTTTACTGCGAACAAAGTTGCGGGCATGCTCTAGTAATATAATTGAAATAAATTAATGCAAAATTAAAATAACCGATTACCGCAAAGTAACCGATTGTAATCGTACCTTTTCGTCAGCAAATGCACGAGTTACTATAAAAATACACGAATCTCTGTATTTCCCTCGATTACTTAAAGATTCCATCATCCAACCCTAACCTGTTTGCAATGCTGGGACTAACTGGGTGGTTTACACTCAAAAGTTTCAAATAAAAAAGAATTTTCCAAATCGGTCCAGCCGTTTTCGAGTATTTATCACGTGACAAACATTCAAAAAAATCACAGTCGAATTAGATGGTATCTTCTATTATTGTGTGTTTGAGTATTTAATTTACACTGACGTATTTTGTCGAGTAACCTTTACCTGTGCAGCATGGCCACGTGACCGTACTCTGGCGGAGTGACCGTCCGTAACTCGATTGCTGGACTTGTGTAATTGCGCCATTGTGTGGCAACTTGCAGGAGACGCCGCAACAGTGATTACGTCGTCACGTCGCTACTTCGTGTAGCGTTAGCCGGCTCTACTTAGTCTAGTTCCTTGTCCTATTTGCATTACATTATTTACATTTAATATTTCACTTGAAGGCAGCAGCGGTAATATTATCACCTGAAAGCAGCAGTGGCAGTACTGAAATTTGGAGGCAGCAGTACCAGTATTGCCATCTGAAATCAGCAGTGGTACTGTCAAGGGCATAGATAAATATTTCCACATAGAGTTCCAAAATACATTACCATATGTAAAGCTCATTTCACCGTAATATCAGTTATCCGATGTAACGTTTCGACTTTTTTTGATTCATTTTGATTTAATTTGTCCGATTTAACGATTCGATGGTCAATATTAATGGACTTTTGATGAATTGAAATTTCGATGGGTATGGTGTCAGACTCCGTCTAAACTCCGGCGCTGCGGGGAGACCAGCCCTTCCGCTCTTGGGTGGCAAGCAAAGCACGGTCGCCCGTACTCCGCTTCACAGCTTCGCCTTGTTGGTATGACGTAATGTTTTTAGTTTTAATGTAAAACTTAAATTTCCGTATTTGTCTTTTGATATTGAAATTATTGTGTGAATAATTCCTAAAGTATAACATTTATTAAAATCAAATGTATAAGTCATTTATAGTACATCTAATTACCTTTCATTTGATACCTCTTATGTGAATGTGAGATGTGTAGTTTTGTCACAATTACACATTCTTAAGATACGGGAGCGGCTAGATGAATGACGTCATATTCAGTGACCTTGACCTTACAAAGACTGTCTCCCTGCATTTTTGGAGTCCAAACTGCGTGCCTAATATTATACTAAAATTTGGTGCTGGTATCCGGAAGTAATTTTTTTTTTCCTTAACTCGGGGCACTATGGGAGTATTTCGCGCGCTCAAGGTTTTTGGGCTTTAGTTTCTATATTTATGGACAAATTTCCAAGATTTGAACTATGTTATGAAGCTTAATAAATTGCTTCTGTTTTTGTAGTACATTTGCATAACTTAGTGTTAATAGTTTTGCTGCAAAACCTAAAGGGTCTAGCCGCAATCCTATAGTGAAACTGCCCCTGGCTGAAATGTGTAGGTTTCTTAGGAGCTTTTATTTGTCTTATTATAAGATATCATTTTACCAGATTTCAAGCCTGGAATCCTCTTGGTTTGGACAAAAATAAAAAAAAATAAAAAATAGTTTTTATTTATTTTTAGGTAAACCAATAGTTGGATTTCTTTGAAAGGATGTCACATGTATCTAATAATAACTCATTTTCAAAAAAAAATCCAAGGTTCTAACATATTTATAAAGCCTTAAAAATTGATATTCTAATTTTTAAGATTTTTTAAAAAATACTTATGAGATAGGGACAACCTCAATTTTTAGTTATATAACGTAAAATATATTACTGCATAAAATATATTTTTTCTGAAAAAATCCATTTAGGGCAACAGGGCAAAAATGTCTTACTAATGCATAGAGGCCGCCCGCCGCCCTACGACTACTTATACCGGGTGTGAGGTCTAAGGGCCTTCGATGTTTGTGGACTGTATATTATAAATGAAAAGACTTAATTTTCCATAGTGAGCGCCTACCTCTCTTAGGCACTGTTGAAGAGCTGATTATCACTTGATGATAAATGTAAAAGACTGAAGAGAGTAAAATAGAGTGACTTGAAATGGCCGAGAACCGCCATTTTATAAGATTATTTTTTAAAGGAGGGAGATTATTCTAAGAATCTCCCGGTAAGCTCGACCGTGTTCTGAGAAACGAGCCGAGTTAGTTCTGAGAATCAGCTATTCTTTTTAGTGCGTGAGTGGGGATAAGTTGTTTACTTTATTAAAAAACACATATAATTTCACATTACACAGAAATAAAGATTATAGTAATAATTAATTAAATTCTTATAAACGATGGACATTGATAAATCTTAAAATTAGAGTAAAACACACGTTATTTATGATTAAACAGTAAGAATGATTGAATAATGAAACAATAATAAACAATAAAAGATTCCTATTAGATTTCAATAAGATTTCTATCCTAACTGATTGACGTGCGTAATTGTCTAAATATATTTGCATAGCTGTTTCCGACAGTGTCCCCCTCGGTGTGACTACACCAGTATAGTTAAGGAAACGACTATGTCTAGAATAGAAGTAGTGAATGGAGTACTACTTCGTGGTACTTTAAGCTGCCTTTAACTTGACGGTGACTTTGCGTATTTTAGGCTTTTTTGAAGTCGTACGTCCAGTTTCCTGTAACTCGATTTTTTTTCCGAAATACATGCCTGTGTCTGTATTTTTTTCGAGTATTGTGGCTTTGGGTACCTTGTTGGCGCAAACTACGGTAGCAGAGGCCCTAGCTAAACGTGGGCGTTTAGAAAACGTACCTATATCGAGTAGGTACGGGAGTGGGTCCGATTTATTTGCGACTGACTCAAATTTTTTCGGGCATGCTGCGCCTGTATCCGTAGGCGGGCTTAAGGCCAATTGATGGAGCGGACGGTCTGCGTCTGTGTCCGTAGGCGGGCTTAAGGCCAATTGATGGAGCGGACGTTCTGCGCCTGTGTCCGTAGGCGAGCTTAAGGCTGATTGATGGAGCGGACGTTCTGCGCCTGTGTCCGTAGGCGAGCTTAAGGCCAATTGATGGAGCGGACGTTCTGCGTCTGTGTCCATCTTTTTCGCCGTTGGACACCGATCGCGATGATAGTCTGTGTTTTTATTTTCTTTATGCCATATCGTGGCGGGAGAGCGAGCCGACTCGGAACTTAATTGTTCCCCTGTGTACTCAGCCGGTCGCTTTTCCTGATCTCCTCCCCCATGATAAAAACGCAGGCTATTTTTATCGCACTCGGTTTCGATAGATACGGGGCCGGATACGATTTTGTTGTCGTGTAACTCTTTCTTGTTACATGGTCGTAAGAGGCCGGCCTCATTTTTATTTTCACGTGACGTATCTTGGTTATTTATCGCGCGCAGATTCGGATCAATTTTAGGTATTTTTTCGACACTTGTACATTCATTTTCATATTCCACATCCAATAGTGCGGCTATTCCTGTTTTCACGGGTGTCGATTGAACGCGGTCGACGAAGAAAGACCCACTCTCTTGTGCGTCCCTATTAGGCTCGGGCTTCGCCAGTCTAATGTGACTTACGAAAAAAGGCCTCTTTTGAGGCTCCGGAGCCGGCTCCGGCGTCGCTTGTGTGCTTATACCGTGCAATAAAATGTGATGCCCTGCCTCACAGCCAGAATTGCCGCAGGCTACGTACCGACATTTACTACCTTGCCTATGATTCGGATATAAACATCTAAAACACAACTTGCCGTTTCTAACAACCTCCCACCTATTTGCTATAGGCATCTTATTGAAGTCCGAACACTCACTTAATTTGTGTTCACCTCTGCATATAACACATTTATCTGTATAGGTGGAAGTTGCTTGGGTCGGCTGCGACGCCCTTGGGAGCGTTATTTTCGCGGGTGGCGCGGAGTTTCTTTTATCTATCGGTTCGCGTTTTTCTGTATACCTATTCCGATTTACTTGAGCTACCATCAACGGCCTAGGCTCGTCATAATCTGAATTTGATTGTTCTGAGTCACTGTAATATTCGTCATACTGCGGCGCGCGGCGACCTTTGCGCATGCGCGGCAGGGGGAGGGGCGCGGGGTCATAGTGCGCCTGCGCGGTGTGCACGTTGGCTCGCGTCTTGCGAATTTGAGATTTTCGCGTTGCGCTACTAATCTCGTTTAAAAACTGTGCCATAGCCACTAGACCCGGTGTCCCTTTATTAATTACGCGATATTTATTCCACTCGTATCGAACAATCAGATTCATTTTATCCACGATTTTATTGACGAGTTCGGGCGCGTATAGAAACTCGTTTTGTTTTAACGACTTAATAGTTGCCACGACGTTGGCAACTTGACCGGCAAAGGAAATTATATTGCTGTTATCTTCAGCTAATCTGGGCATACGCTTTACGTTATGAATTTCGTTCAATATTATTTCCTCTGGGTCTCCGAAATGTCGTTCTAACGCGCCTATAATTTCAGCCGGAGATATCGCAGTGTACATTATGGACTTAACTGCGATTTTCGCTTCGCCGCGAAGCGCGCGACGTAAACGGCTGATGTTGGACACGTCCGAATGCATAGGTGCACTATCCTCGTACTCGGCCCTAAATGCGATCCATTCCTGAGGCGATCCTTCGAAATGAGGAAGGTCGTAACTTTGCCTCGAGGCCATGGGTGCATTCCTGTTCCTAGTTACCGCGTCTACGACCCTATGCGAGAGTAATTCTAAATCCCTATTCATAAATTCGCTAGGTCGTTCGGGTTCGTTTCGCGGCGGCGTGTACGGCGGTTCGTGCGCGTGTACACCTATCGCGGCTACCTGGCGTTGTTGTTGAGCAACCCAGCCTAACACGCGAGCGTCTCTGGCATCGTGACCCGGTGCCGCCATGCTGGATACTTGAGACGCTTCTAATCTAGCTATCTCGAGCTTACTCCTAGCCGCGGCGGACGCGAGCTGTGCCTGCTGCAATTCGGCGTTCCTAACCTCTAATTCAGCCATTAAGACTGATAACTGACTAGCCCTATCATCTTGTACGCCTACCAAAGTCCGCGGATTACTACGTTGCTCGTTCTCCATAGAGTGAACCGATTGTTCATCATCCATGAGCGGCGCGCGGGTCAAAAGGGCGTGGCCCGGCGGCGCGGCGCCGGGAGTGGGGATAGGCGGGTCAGAGTGCGCGGGGGGCGCCTCGGCTTCCGAAGCCTTACGGGGAGCGTTATCTTTCGGCATACTGCTACTTTCGTTTGCGCTACTGGTGCCTTTACTCCACGTACTGGTACTCGTCGTTGTCGTTTGACCGGACGACGGAGTTGTTTGGGAACGGGAACGCGATCTTGTAACGCGTTGTTCCTTATGCATAGTACACCGAGGGGGTGGGGGGTCCCTAACACTATCGGGCCCTAACGCGAACGTTACGGAATTGACGTCGCTGTAACGTTCGGGTACCTAACGTCCCTACGGTTTCTTCTTTCTTCTTTCTTGAAGTTTCGCTAAACCGCTCTTGCATTTAACACCGCAAGGTGCAAGATTGGCCGCTCATCAGCTAAAGCTGGCGGAACTGAACCATGTCAGACCAAAAAAGAACCGAAGTCGAAACTTCTAGGTTCCCGGAACTCAGGCTAGGTACTGGGTTTGCACTGTTCCCTGGTTAGAGTTCCTTTTTGAGGCACACACAGACAACTGAAGACGAAGACGAAGACACGAAGACACTAATCCCGAAGGCACGAACAGTTTGGAGCGCGAAGACCCTCTTGCACGGTGGTATTTCTTTTTTCTCAGCGACTCTTGCAGTCTTCTTTTTTCACTGCGTCACCTTGTTTTTTCACTGCGCCACCTTGCTGTCTTCTTTTTTCACTGCGCCACCTTGCTGTTCTTCTTAATTGTGCTGCAGGGGGGTCCGGAAAAGTGGTCACGGACCGGCCCTTCTTCGGTTTTCTGTCTTCACACGGCGGATCCGGAATAGCAGTCACGGATCACTTTCTTCACTTTTTTCGACGTCACGGCGGGTCCGGAATAACAGTCACGGACCGACAAAATTTTCATTCGATGAACACGGAGGGCCCGGAAATGCAGTCACGGGCCTTTTCTCGGCGATCTTCTTTCGATGAGTACGGCGTGTCCCGGATTTAAGATCTCACGGGACAATTCGGCGATAATTTTGCTGACGACGATTTTTGAAGGTTTGTGTCTTCGTGCTTCTTTATCTTCTTATTGCTGCTGTGGTGTGTCCATTCTTCTTTGATGCGGCTTCTGAAGGACCATTGTGAGGTCTAAGGGCCTTCGATGTTTGTGGACTGTATATTATAAATGAAAAGACTTAATTTTCCATAGTGAGCGCCTACCTCACTTAGGCACTGTTGAAGAGCTGATTATCACTTGATGATAAATGTAAAAGACTGAAGAGAGTAAAATAGAGTGACTTGAAATGGCCGAGAACCGCCATTTTATAAGATTATTTTTTAAAGGAGGGAGATTATTCTAAGAATCTCCCGGTAAGCTCGACCTTGTTCTGAGAAACGAGCCGAGTTAGTTCTGAGAATCAGCTATTCTTTTTAGTGCGTGAGTGGGGATAAGTTGTTTACTTTATTAAAAAACACATATAATTTCACATTACACAGAAATAAAGATTATAGTAATAATTAATTAAATTCTTATAAACGATGGACATTGATAAATCTTAAAATTAGAGTAAAACACACGTTATTTATGATTAAACAGTAAGAATGATTGAATAATGAAACAATAATAAACAATAAAAGATTCCTATTAGATTTCAATAAGATTTCTATCCTAACTGATTGACGTGCGTAATTGTCTAAATATATTTGCATAGCTGTTTCCGACACCGGGAACACCCAAAAACTCGGAAATGTTTTATTGCGAATTTCATAATTCCTAAGAAATAAAATTAAGATTATTTAAAGTCACGATATTTACTATACGGAATTTCAAAAATCCCATTTTTTTATTTTCCGACATTTATTAATCCAAAAAATTAAAAGCTCAATGGGCCCTTGGTCCGAATATTCAAGTATTTATTTAGGGTCTCTTTCGTGGTTTTCGTGATATGTATGTTTCCATACAGAAACATAGTTTCAGTGAAAATAAGTAAGAGTATTCAAAGATTTTATTCAAAATTGCCTGTCTCATCCAGGACACCCAGATTCAGAATTTAATAAAAAAGGTTTTATAGTCGGACTACGCTAAGTTTTGCAGAGGTCGAAAATAAAGTCGCTCTTATTTCGTGGTTCTTACGCGCAGAACACAGATTATTACACACAAGTGCTTTTTACTTTACATTACCGCACAAGTGCTGTAATTACCGCCAATTAGCCAATGAGAGCACGCCATGTGGCTCGGCGCGCGAATATTATACCCGCTGTGCGCCGCCACCACCAGTCCGCCACCTCGTGCCTGTTCATGAGCGCGCACTACGTCGACACCACACGACGAGGTGACGATAGACGAGGATAGATAAACCACTAAGTAAATAAAATATGTACAAAAACGTAGTAGGGCGGGCGGCCTCTATGCATTAGTAAAACATTTTTGCCCTGTTGCCCTAAATGGATTTTTTCAGAAAAAATATATTTTATGCAGTAATATATTCTACGTTATATAACTAAAAATTGAGGTTGTCCCTATCTCATAAGTATTTTTTAAAAAATCATAAAAATTAAAATATCAATTTTTAAGACTTTATAAATAAGTTAGAACCTTGGATTTTTTTTTGAAAATGAGTTATTATTAGGTACACGTGACATCCAAATTTCAAAGAAATCCAATTATTGGTTTAGCTAAAAATAAATAAAAACTATTTTTTATTTTTTTTTATTTTTGTCCAAACCAAGAGGATTCCAGGCTTGAAATCTGGTAAAATGATATCTTATAATAAGACAAATAAAAGCTCCTAAGAAACCTACACATTTCAGCCAGGAGCAGTTTCACTATAGGATTGCGGCTAGACCCTTTCCGTATATTTTTTTCTGACATTGAAATTTTTGTGTGAATAATTCCTATAGTACTTATAACATTTATTAAATTCAAATGTATAAGTCATTTATAGTACATTTAATTACCTTTCATTTGATACCTCTTATGTGGATGTGAGATGTGTAATTTTGTCACAATTAAACATTCTTAAGAACGCGGGAGGGGCTAGATGAATGACGTCATATTCGGTGACCTTGACCTTTCAGAGACTGTTGGCAGTTTTAGGGTCCAGAGACCATGCCTAACAACATACTAAAATTTGATGTTGGTATCCGAATGTGAACTTTTCCCATAGAAGCATGTCCGTAACTCGGCGCACTAACGGGCTCGTTGGGCAAGAGTGTCATTCTCTTTCTGACTGTCGTGGCGACTACACTTGTCTTACGATTCTGTCGATTAATAGTGAAATGAATCATACTGTGTAACGTAATTGTCTATTTGCTCACTCGAGTACCTATGCCATAATATTGTAACAACTATTGTAATGCCTGATGATTTAAAAGACAAACTGGTGAATTTCAAGCAGCCAAAAGAATCAGACGAATAAACGATTTGATTTGACATGAATGCTCTTCTTCAATCAACATACCTCAAAGGCCAGGATTCTGCATTTCCACCCATCCTGACAGTCACGCTTATCCGACATACATAACAACTCATAGGGCTGAGAATTAGATGGGAAACGATTTTCAGACAAACGATACTTTTACTCAACATGAAAACAGAAAAAAATACGAAACATGTCATTGGACAAACGATAATAATCCGAATAGTTTTTGGATTAGGTAAAAGGATTTTGGTGTTTGTGATAAGTTACCAGTATTGACATTTGGAGGCAGCAATGGCAGTATTGCCACCTGATGGCAGCAGTGGCAGTATTGACACCTGAATAGCTACCATTTCTAGTGATAGGGGGAGTTAAAGATGGTAAGAGTTCAAAAACAATGTGACGTTTTATTGTATAATCCTCGAAATATTTAATAAAACAGCAAGCAACAACAGGCATAAACCGTGTATGTTAGAAATGCTAAAAAATAGAACTTTGAAATGTTATAACAAGTTAATTGCCCTTTTGTTGTAGGTTTGCAGATAACGTCGAGATTTTTGCGCAGTCACTAAATGGTTCTTAAAAGGGCTCGTGCTTTAAAATAAAACATAAAAACAGCAAAGACCTCTTATTTGATAACATACCGCAAATTGCATTAGACAAGGAGAGAAACATCGACTTTGTTTCTACTAACGATTTTTATTTATTACTAAACTACAATGGAGCTCTTTGCTGAGATATAAAGTATCCTGTATCCCAATCCAGGAAATTGCATGCCAAATGCTTATCTACTTGCATACCTATTTTCAGCTCAATCTATTCAGTTGTTAGTGTGTTATTAAGTAACAAACATCCATACCTCCAAACATCTTTGAAACGCTGGTTCTGTTTTACTCTTATTTGTCATGATCAAAGGAAACGCCAACGTACTTTTTTAACTTTTATGACTGATATATTTATTTAAAGAGATCTGTTATTGGAAATACATGTAAACACATATTTCTGTAACATTAATTAAATGTTTAAATGAAATGTTTCAGTATTTTGCAAATATAAAATCAACCATTTAAAGTCTTTACCGCTATGGTTTCCAAACGTGACTTGTCGTCTTGTTATATGACACTAATGTCACTGTCAGTTTTACAATTTTATTTAGGTTAAGTAAGGTTATTTTAATCAGATTTCCTCACAAGTGTGATGAAAAACATTGTGTGTGCCACGGGCGGTAAAGGAATTACAATTCCTTACTTACCGCCCTTGATACACAATGTACTATAAGAGGTTATAATTACACCGATGTGTCCACCCCGGTGTCATGAAACATAAGCAACCAACTTCCCCCCTAAGACGGCCAAGCAGCATCCATATATTTTTTAATATACCTACATATTTTTTTTAGGGTTCCATACCCAAAGGGTGCCAACGGAACCCTATTACATAATAAGACTCCGCTGTCTGTTTGTCACAGTCGCAGAGCATCTTTTGACGGGCATTTTTTGGCGGGCTATCTTTTGGCGGGCTATCTTTTGGCAGGCTATCTTTTGGCGGGCTGTCTTTTGGCGGGCTATCTTTTGAACTTGAATTTTCACAAAACGTGTACCTATTTCTGTTGCCGTGATAACAACAACTAATAAAAACAAAATAAAGTTAAAATAAAGAGGTCTCCCCATACAAGAAAAGTACTTTTGGCAGCTTTGGCACGGAACCCTTCTTGTGCGAATCCGACTCGCCTTGGCCGGTTTTTAATATTGGAGGACATCGTATACCAATCGATCTAGTGCCAAAATAAGCAATGCTTGTATATTCCACAGGGCTATTAGGTTATGATATACATACATACTTTTAAATTATCCAAATATCTTCACAAATTTTCACTTCTATATCTTAGCAGAAAGTAGGATAGGATTGTATAAAGATAAAAAATTATTGAATATTGTCTTCGGTTTCCGCGATTGTAATAAATTAACTTAAATCGGATAAAATCACGTATACACTCACGGACAATGAATTCGGGTCATTTTCTATATACGAGTAATTGCCCATAGAAAATGATCCGAATTCATTGTCCGTGAGTGTATTTTCCTCATTTCTACGTTCCGACGTTTCGTAACCCTTTTCAGCGCCCCCCCCCCCCCGTCCTTCCCGCGTTTTCGTCGACCCCTCTGCATTTTCAGTCTACTCGGGACCACAAACGCTACAAAAATTTACGATACGTCGTGACATAAAATTAAGTAATTACGCGATTTAATCCGTTTAATTTGTTTTATTGCAAAAAAGATTTTAGTGTTGAAATAAGTGTAGTTAATGCAATAATCTAAAACAATTGAAATGTTAAGTCATTTGATTCCTTAAGTGATTTAATGGAAAGAATCAAACCCAATCCGCTCGGTAGCCCAGTTAAGAGCACATCAATTTACCACTCTCCCAAATTAGCGCCTATCAACCAAATTGGTCAAACCGCACGTCGCCGGCCGGCAATCCTGCCGCGTCACCCAATCCATCACTGGATCATTATAACTCAACTCCAAATTAATACCTGCCTCCTAAGACTGATTTGAAAAAACTCGCCACCAACATCCCGTGACCCATCGCTTCCATACTTAAATCTCATCTCACCGGGCCAATTTAATCTGGATCCTTCTAATATGGACTTATTATCAATGTTAATTTTTAGGTTATTTTGGAAAAAAATAACTACAAATGGTATTTAGAGTGCTTTCTGTTGCGCCATCGATATATTTATGGACAAACTGGTGGTTTTACGTGTCTGCTGTAATTATTGTAATTTTGGATGTGGACGACTGCTTTTACAAATGGCATCTTATTTGTAATGGAATGCATTTAAAACAGGGTGATCTTATCTCATGGAGGAAATAATTGACAAAAAGTATCTCTATTCTTCAGGAGCTTAAAATCGAGCAAAGACTCGCCAATAGTTCACTCTCGAATTTTAAGTTACTATAGCCGCGTTATGCATAAAAAAGGTGACGCTTTGGACAGACTTGTAGTCCAGGATAGAGTTAATGGCTCAAGATCCAGAGGACGCACTCCTTTGACGGACCAAGACCTAACGGAATCATCCCTAAATCTGTGCGTGCGAAATGCGTCGGTGAGGGAGGTATGGCGGGAGACAGTCAAACTCCATGACCTCCTTCTTCGTAGTCGTATAGAGTTCGTGTACTCAACCAAGAGTATAAAAATAAAACGAACCTATTAAGTTACAAATGCTGGAGTTACAAAAAAAATATATCCAAAACTAAAAGAATATTATAGGCATATGCCTATAATATATAGATGTCTATAGCCTGTAATATTCGAAGAGTTCTCTCGATTTCTCCAAGACCCCCATTATCAGATCCTAACCATCACAATAAGTATACAAAAACATATACCCTCAAACAAAAAAAAATATTTTCCAAATCGCTCCAGATATTTTCGATTTCGAGCCATCGGAGAACAACAAACATACGATGTAAAACAAAGTTTGACAAACTGAGTACCTCCTTTTATGAATTCGGTTAAAAATAGAAAGAAAGAAATCGTAAGCAGATTAAGGCTAACAGAGGTTGCTCCTTTTACCACAACCTAATAATATTATAATATCGTCAGCACGAGCACTTTTCGTAGAAGCGAAAGGATTACATTCTTCATTCATTCATCTGTACGTTCATTCATTCAATAATATTTTGCTGATTGTGGTCGAAATGAAAACCGATTTAAAAAGGATTACAGTTCACAAATATGGTCTTTTCAAGCTTGTCATATTAATACTATAGACGTGTTTTTAAAAAAAAATTACAAAAGGACATCGTGGGCTCGCTGTTCACTTTATTAGGGTTCCGTACCAAAATGGTAAAAAAGGATGCCTTATGGTGCGACTCTGTCTGTCTGTCCGTCTGTCACAGTCAGATATCTCAGGAACTACTGCAGCTACATATTTTTTCTTGGTATGAGGTTAGGTATTGCCGGGATTAACTTACTGGCATTACATGAAAGAAACATGATGTTTCTTTATTAGTTTTTAATGTGGATAACTTACACCACATTTTTAAGTTACATATACCGGGTGTTGCCTACAAATAATTAAAACGTAGATTCTAGTCACTGGTAATAGTTTTCCTTTTAACTTCATTATATGTAGAATTACCTACCGTGATTTTTTTTTAAAACTACGAATTAGTCGGTTGTCGTGGTAACACTTACTTGTCCTTAACTAAAATTTGCATTTTAAGCCATCATGCATTTCAAATTATTAAATATTTCGTAAACGGATTAAAAAAAAAAAGGTTTTGGCAAACTCACATTTTGTTAAAGACTTATCCGGGTCAAAAATATTTTTAGTATGAGTTAAGGTTATAACCGTCTTTCCTGTAGACATTATAAACTTGTTTGGCTTTAAAGCCTAATTTTCTTACTGGATCCTCATAGACTTATACAAACCGTCTTTTTCTTAAAACCTGTATGATAAAAGGATAAGTAAAATGTACTCAAGTCGTTAACTTTTGTATTGTCCACAGAAAAGACGCCCGTTTTCCTGAACGTGTATGACCCATCCAATGACACCCCACAGTATGGAATAGATGAGAAAAAAATCAGGTATCCCCACTTTACGTCTAGAAGGCCCCCTGTACCCCCCCCTCCCCCGGCCTCGGTACCCTTAAAAAAGTTTTCAAGATTTTATTTGACCACTTTGTCGGTATGGCCAATAAGTATACACTTGCCAAATTAAAGCCTTCTAGCACCTGTTTTGGACCGTCTTCTCTCTCTTCTTCTTCTGAACCTCTGAGCTAAGCCGCGGACAGGGAGATGGACAGACAGACGGTAGCGACGGAATACTAAAATAAGTTTGATATTGTTTGAAGCCGATTAAAAAACGAATTTGTCTGTTACTTCATATTTTTCAATTTCGCGTAGTTAAAATATCCTTTCAGTTAACTCGAGAGAGTAACAAGTGCTAGTAACTTCATTACCTGGGCAGGCGCTATAAACCCCCCCCCCCCCCACCAACTGTCCGGCAGGGGACAAATCGCGTTAACTCCATCTTCGGAGACGGCTGCTGGGTCTCATCTCGCTCCTCATTAGTGCCGGCGTGAGAAAACAACATTAGGAATGATTACAAACAGCATTCATTACTTTATTGTGGAAGTAACAAACAAAACATTAAAAAGTTTAAAATAACTGTCTTAAAACTTATTTATTTAAGAAACAAACCGTTTTAAGTAACATTACAAAACATCTGTAGCTTACAAAGCTACAATTACTAAAATAGCAGACCTACAATTTTCTTATAAGTATGTCATTTTTGTAGTAACTGACTGATTTGTTACTGAGTAGGTTTGTTTGAAGTCGGTAATATAAAAAATATTTTAATAAGTATTAACACCTAACGGTGTTGATATTTATAAATGCAATATCGATACTAATATTTTTTCATCTTGGGAATTAATTGGGGTTCTTCGTCAATTTTGGCTTTACACATTATTTGTTTTAAAAACGTATTTTGAGAAGAACAAGACAACCTACCCAGTAAATCGACAGTAAAATAATTTATCCTAAAACACGTTCCATTTGCGGCCAAAAGTAACTCCTTAAACACGTTAAAACAACAATTGAACATACCAACTGAAAAGAAACAAAAACAAGTCCACCTCCCATCTCACTCCTGCCCGTCGCGCCGTCCCTCTTCCCCTAAACGCATTAAGCATCCATTTTTGTAAGCGCTCCGAGCCAGATCCAATTTCAAACTCATTTGTTAGAGCATAAAACAATTATTAAAAAACGCCAGTGATTTGGCGCACAATTTTTGCCATTTTATATCAGTGACGGTGCCATTAGCGGGCGCGGGGCGAGGGCGGGCGGGGCACAAGGCACTTCAAGCCAATGCGACATCTCCACCAAAGTAGATTCTACAAAAACAATGCTAATTGCACCTCAACTTTGCAATTACATATTTGCACAACAAGTTAACTGTTTGTTGAGTTGGCCTGTAGGTACGCCATACCATAGTTACCATACCGTAAGCGAGTTATTTTATTTATTTTTTCCCGAAATGTATAATGATAATGTATGATTAATACAATAAAGATTTATATATCCATCTTTCTAAATGAGTAATAGTTTTTGGGTTATAATCAAACAGATTTAAATATTCTCATCTTTTCTATTGCCCTTTATTGGTCTTAATATCCAACTACCTTTACCTAAAATCTACATGGTTCGGCTCGTTCACAGTTAGTGTGCCTTCTATCTCTGAGGAAGGCGGCAATCTCTTACGTCTATCTGAGGTATCTCAGGTCCTGACCTGATTAAAGTGCCCTGGCACTACAGGATATTATCCTCTGGATCGAAAAACACTCAACCTTTAAAGAGCAAATAACAGGGTTCATGAATAAAGGAGAATCTGATATAGGTGTAATTGTTCGTTGCGTTGCTGGATACTGTGATTAAGCGAAGTCGGGCGGGCGGGCGCCGCGCCGCGGGCGGCGCAAGCGCCGGTGCCGCTGCGCGCGCGCCGGCTCGGGGATCACTATCATAGCTCAATATTATGTACATGTAATAATGATACAAATAATACTGGCCACCCAAAGAGGAGCGTTAGAGCTATATGCTCCAGGTATGGAAGTGTTAAAGGGTATAACGCTGCAAGTGCCCTCGGAGAAAGCTCAGCACACCTCTTGATAGCCTGCAGCCCTCAGCACCGGTGTTGCTCCTAGGCCATTTTATATATCGCTAACAACAGGGGCCCATTTAGCGGAGGGCAAGTCACCGTCTGTCAGTAAATCGTAGTCATTAAACACTTTCCTGAAAGACGCAGTCATGTCTAATCAGTAGCCCAGGTTTCTGTCCATACTTCCACCGCCATAGTCCAGTAGATTCCAGGAAGATAAAGCGTATAGATTATCCATATGATGGTCTCACGACCTGGTTAAGGTCACCGGAAGTCGATGATGGTAATTCTTTGGAGAGTCCTATGTTCAGCAGTCGTCTCCAAGTTGAAATGATGATGATGTATGGTGTAGGTATAAACAACTGTTGCATATTTATAGTTTCGTGCTACTTAAGTTGACAGCCGAGGTTGTATAGTCTGCGTTGTGGATATAACTATTGATTTTTCGGCCTTTGAAGAAATGTTTAATATACTTACTGATGGCAAATCAGATGTATGTTTTTTTATGCAGATAGCATTGAAAAACGCATTTAATAATTTCCGTGCGCACAGCCCGACGCAGCGGGTGGCGGTTCGATCCCGGGCGAGTCCTGTTATTGCGATCGCGTCCTCCGGCTATGCTCGCTACTTTCCATTCGCGAATGAATGTGTGTATGGGGGACCAGAATTTAAATTACTTCTAACGCATTATACTCTCAATAAACTAGTTATGCCCGCTGAGAGCTGATGTGATCAAACAAGTACAGTATACATTAACTTTTAATACGTCATACAGACAAAGGCCGGCAATACAGTTTTTATATAGCTGTTCATGTTTTAATTTTATGTTATAAGGTACGCAATAATACCTAACTAAACAGATCGAAACGCAGAGAGTGTAATTAATAGAAGCTATTACAGCAGCGTTACCTATTCGACTTTTCTTATATCAATAAGTATTAAACAAGTTCGGAAAAAAATATTAAGCATTTAATTAATTAAGGACAATAAAGCCAAAAGAAAAGAATAGAATGAAACATGTAAAAGGGCCCTTGAGAGCCTACTTGCAGAAATAAATTATTTTGTTTTTTTGTTTTTAATTATTTTATACTAGCGACCCGCCCCGGCTTCGTACGGTGTTTCTCTTCGCATCAAAATCCGTTGCGTAGTTTTAAAGATTTAAGCATACATAGGGACAGAGAAAGCGACTTTGTTTTATACTATGTAGTGATAGTGATGTATAACATTGATAGAATATATTACATTAATTTGTTCAGAAAACTGCACTCATACCTGCCTATTATACGAGGGTCACACTGAAAGTTTCGGGAATATGCAGTTAAATTGGATAAAAGTGTTTTTAGTGTTTTTCAAAGTATTCTCCTTTATATTTTATGCACTTTTCCATCCGATCAAACCAGTTGTCAAAGCACTTACCTATTGAAGGCCGAAATAGGGGTCGACAAACTGGCCATTTTAAAGGCCTCCACTGCTTCTTCTGGCGTCTGAAACCGCTGACCACGTAACTTGTCCTTAATTTTGGGGAATGTAAAAAAGTCGTTGGGGCTTCAGTCGGGGCTGTATGGAGAATGGTCTAATAATTCGACTTTTTCACCGTCCAGATACTCAGTTGTTTTGTTTTGCGAGCGGTGTGAGGACTGGCATTGGCAAACAAATGATTGGGTACCAATCGGCATTGAGCGTTCTATGATCTTCAAGAGGAATAGTAGCCACGTGACCCGATTTGGAGACAAATGTTGCCACCATCTTCTTGGCCGTGCTTATTCGTTCTCGAATAACTTTCATCGGCTTAAGCTCGTCTTCGTAGACCCATACGCGAGATTGATTTTTAGTTTTAGTAGCATATATCCAGGACTCGTCACCTGATACGACACTAAAAACTGCATTTAAGCTTCCTCCATTGAATTTATTCAAAGTTTTGAGGCACCAATTGACACGAGTCGTTTTCTGCTGTTCTGACAATAAGTGAGGGATCCAACGGGAAAACAATTTTCGCAGACCTAATTCGTCCCGTAAAATAATTTGGAGTTGACTCATTCCAATACCCAAATACTGTTGAATTTCCCAATATGTCACATGCCGGCCTTTCTCTATCACAATATTGATGTTATCTTGCGTGACTGCCGATTTTAGTCGACCCGCTCGCACGTCGTCAGTAAGCGATACACGACCACGTTGATATTCTGAATACCACCTGTATATTGCAGTCTTTGAAGGTGCTTCATTACTAAAAGCAGCAATCATGCGGTCTCCACATTGTTTTTGCTAGGGATGTAACGATACATGATTTTGCCGAAACGATACCGATTATTAAAGAAAATAATCGGCGATACCGATACCGATATCTTAGCCAAATAATGAAATATGCACCTCAGACTTATGTATGTCCTTATTATCCCTAAAACTTGTCTATATTTAACAGAGAGTCAACCTTGAAAGAGATAAGTAAAAATAAATAAATTGTCAACTCAAAATTTAAAAAAATATATATTATGAACCAAAAATATAATTAAGATAGTAATTATCATTGCACAATGTAGTAGACCAATACATAAATTAAGTCGGTAATTGAAATTACTTTTTGTAGATTTTTTCATACAGCAAATTCTTTTTGCGCTGTTCAAATATCGGTGGTAGGTACATAATCGGCAATACCGATATATCGGTATCGCTACGCCCCTAGTTTTTGTGTTAATCCATTTTTAAAGTCACAATAAATCATAACTCTTAAATTTTCACGGGATAATTCCATTTTCAGCAGCGACTCAACAACTTCAAAAAACAATTGAAAGCGAACCATTTCTTTTTTTGGCCAGTACGTTAAGATAATGAAACTTTAGAGATTTCAAAAAGGTAATATGTGTCAAAAAGAAACTCGTAAGTAGGTATTAGATTCCCGAAACTTTCAGTGTAGGCCTCATACCTACTGTCTTGCAATACGATCGCTTTGTGCTGCTGGCAGCAGATATTAAACGGTTTTCCATCAAACAGTGCATTGATGATAAATGAACACACACTGAAGTAAGGGTGGGCTTCCCGCCCGCGATGTTTATCGCCGGCCGGCAAATTGCGGAACAACCGACAGATAACGACCTAATAGACTTTCATCGTTTACGCGCAGAGGGACTGTGCTGGGGCAGCCGCATTTCAATAATGCAGCCAGAGATTTCTGTATTGATACTTTTTTATTTAATGTTTGACGTGTATCTTAATTAAACTTTAAGGACGCGATAATAAATAAAAGATATATGTATTTCACTTTCTATCTTAGTTATAATGAAATGTGAAAGTTAAGGGTGTTTGAATTTTTTTTTGATAAATAACGCGGTGGGTTGAAATGAAATTTGGTGTAGAATTCAACTCCTGGATCAAAACTTTATATCCGGATTAAACGTTCCTTTGGGACAGTAACGGGAATAATGCAGGCGAAGCCGCGAGTAAATGCTGGTTAGTACATATTAAGATTCTATTTTTGGCTAGATATACTGAAAACGCATGAGTTAGTCCGCTACAAGATGGCTGAAGACATGGTTAGGGTCGCCGGAAGTCGATGGAGAGAAAAAGTGTACCACCGTTCGTTGTGGAAATCTTTAAGGGAGACCAATGTTCAGCAGTGGACGTCTATGGATCGAAGTTATGATGATTATGATGATAAAAAAGAAACTCTTTTTGAGCGCCACTGATAAATCATTTTAGGACAAATGTATTGCCAATTAATACGTATTTTGCTTGTTGTCACAATTACATCGTAAAGTAACAATAGGGCTTTTTGCGTTCACCCCGACGATAATACGCAGAAAGTACTTTGAAAATCTCTCATCAGTAAGCTGAGAGCAGCAGCCATTATTAACGTAATAATACACTTACTATGCACAGTGCGTCAACAGCCGAATATGCTTTACAAAAAATGTCATTCAACGCAAACCACAAACGTAACAAAACAAATCGTATTGTAGCGCTGTCCCGCTCTGCCGCGGCCTCTCGCTCGCGCGGCTCCCTGCAGACTCGTTAGCGGCGAATAAACGCTGTAACACAATAAAAACACAATACAAAAAACACACAATGACATTGTTACCATCATAACCGTGCAGACAGTCAAACCTTTTGCTCTAGACTTAAAGTCTAAAATCGCTTGTTTTACTAGTAGCAGAGTTGGTGGGATTATGTGACATTTGTTTGAGGCGTTCACCCAATATGTTGCTTCAGCGACGAATGAAATTGTAATTTTCTTTTTTTAATTGCGCCTAATTCCCCTCGAGGGGACAATGAAACGAGTTTTAACGAGATGACAATTATATTTTGGCGTTATTTAAAACTGTTACAAGTATTTTGTAACTCGATTGAATGCTTGTTTTCGTTAAAAGCTTTAGGGATGCCTAAATATCATAAATAATTTAGGATCCATAGGCATATTTTTTTAGTTGGAATGCAAATAATTCTTGTTTATATGGTTAGAGTAAGTCTGAATCTGTAATAAAATACGTTTCGTTTTCTTTTTAGTTTAATTAGAGTATGCTTTAATGCTTTCTTTATCTTAGGCCAATAATTGTTATTGTTGTTTTTCTTATTAGTGCCTTACTTATTAGAGCAAACATTTCTGTACTTTACTCATTTACTGTCGAGATAAATAATTTCTTCTACATAGACATATTCCAGTCATCAGAGTCCACCTGGCCGGCAGCCAAAAGCTCCATTACACAATTACCTAAAAACATATTAAATTACAAATGTTGCACTTTATTTCACAGTCGATATGTTTCTTGTGGTGTCGGGTTACTCGGCGGACACAAAGGCGGCTTCGCAAAGGTTGCGCAATTCAACAAAGGCGACCTCGCAATCGCTTGGGTTGCGCAGACGTAACAAAAGCGGTATTGACAACATCTGTAACTCAGTATCGGATACTTAGAAGCTTACGCCGATTTGAAGGTAATGATTATGAGATATCGCGCAGTTAAGCCACAAAGGTTTGTTTGACAGGTTTTGATTCGGTGAAGTAAATTAAAGTGTATAGTTTCCTTTATATTTTATTCAGTAAACATTATAATAGAATACAAATTTGCTGAGTTTAATTACTACATAAAAACTTGGATAGCGTTTGTAAAATTACTGTCCTTTCTATTTCATAAATAATAAGAATAATTGTAATTAAATATGAAGTACATATTACTAGTTAAAGTTATAAAAGCTCTTCCATCTTATTATTATCAAGTAAATCAATTTCATTTATTTAGGTAACTGCATCAGTAAATCAAACGCGAAGAGTCTAACTCACAATACATGAATGGTGTAGTCACCAATAATTTTTATTTGATATGTAAAGAGATTTAGAATTATGTAAGTGTTGAAACCATACGGCAATAATTATTACAGCGATATAATATTATATTTTACGTCACACCTGGCCATAAAATGGCAATTACCGCTACGCGTGCAGAAAATCCCACTTCCTGACCTGGGGGGACATAAATTTTCGTACTTACCACGAGAGGTAATAAAGAAAGCCTCAGATCGCATATTTATCGCCGTTGCCTTCGGCTCAGGCATCAAATACCTGCGATCTGAGACATTCTTTTTTTACTGCCGTTACTATTAATGCTCCAGATATATAATCAATAAAAAATAGTTCTGCAGTTCTAACAAATGGTAATCCGATGTGAAGACGATGGAATGTTTAAAGGTCTGGATATTTGGAGGTTTAGATGTTTATTTCTTAATAAATTAGTAACAATAAAATTTAATATGATGAAATTTGGCACAAAGCTAGACCAAGTTCAAAAAACATAGGAGGTTAAAGTTCATTCGGAATAGTAAAAGTACAACGTGAATAACGTGGGTAAAAAAAATATATAAAATTGAAATCAATTAAATTCAAGTAATAGAATACTCATAATCACAGCATTATTGAGCTAGCTAGCATAGAAAAGCTAAACTTAAGTAAGTTTAACAAATATGCGCAAAAACTGCTTTAAACGTTAACAAAAGATTTCGGCATTATTAGCACCTCGGCACTCGGCTTCATTACCTCAAGGGCTCGCACAACGGCTTACCGCGAACGCCTCCGAATAATGCGCTTTCAACTCGCGCGCATAATACCCGCACAAAAACCGCAAGAAAAAATAAATAATCTCAACAGTTTTTGTCCAAGACAGCTACCGAGTGACCACTAGGCGGTTTTGTGTCGAATTTCAAGCGTCTTAAGTAGCAAACAGGCAAAGTGACCATTACGAGGCTTTTGTCCGCATTGTGAATGAAGTTTGCCCATTGTGCGGGACGCGGCGTGTTTGGATAAACGTTTGGGATACAACTTTTTCATAGGAAGCGACGAGTATGTTATTTTTGTAGCAAATAATGATGCGCTACAAGTAACATAACTTTTCTACCAATATAGTGATAAACATTGTGGTAAACATTACTTGGGGCTTAAAATAACATTACAGCTACCTTTTGCAATATCAACGTTATATTTTTTTTTAATTACCGGTATAATTCTAATCTAAAATGAAACGAGGTATAGTGTAATTTAATATGTTAGCAAAAAGCCAACACAATAGGGATGACGAGTTGACGACTGGGTTAAAAATATATCATTGTATTTAGTCCGTCAGTTAGATTATGGAAAAATATGGGACACGTATTCTTTGATTTATCAAATTATTAAAAATCGACAAAATTATATCATCAAACTTCCTGTGGAGTGGGGGCTTGTGACGTCACTCCTAGGTGAAAATTGTACCAAAGAGCGACGTCACTCAAAACTTCTAAGCACTCTCTACGTAGTCTCATCACTTCATACACATTAAATTAACAGACAACAGTGATCACTCGATACCCATTAACAGGCGTGACGTCACAACATCGCACCCAATTTTTCTAATAAAAACTCTCGTAACAGAATCACGTGACTGTGCCGTAACAGGCTTTTTAGAACAATAACTGATCAACACACGTCGCAGGTGGGACCCCCCCTCCCCGCGTGGCGGGTGGAGGGGGCGAATTCGATTCTGGGCTATTGAAAAGTTTCGAGGGGCGAAAAGCTTCGACAAACGAAGCTAAGTGAATTTCGTGCCCTCGGATGATGCAGAGACGGATTGGGAGGCTGCCGGGTAACCGCACTAGTGGATTTCCGCAGGTTAGATTTTATACAGTCGTGGCCCGATAATTAAGAACAAGATTATTTTTCTTATACAACTGCCCACAAATACGACATTTCAAATCGGATTAAATTTCAAAATGTGCTCGACCAATTTTATTTTTGATAATACAATGTGTCCGTGTTTAAACAAGGTTTAATAAAGTTCTTATAAAGATCCACGATGAATGAACTTATAAAACGTGTTGATTTGACTATCTGTATTTTTTAAAGCAGGTACACATTTTACAGAAGCATTATAAGAACTATATTAAACCTTGTTTAAACATCGACACATTGTACGCTCACGGAAAATGAATTCGGGTCATATTCCATAAACAATTACATAGAAAATGACCCGAATTCATTGTCCGTGAGTGTATTATCAATAATAAAATTGGTCAAGCACATTTAAAATATCATAAAAAAATAATCTTGTTGTTAATTATCGGGCCACGACTTTATACACTTGGAAATAGTAAAATTTTAACTTAGATTCCATCATCGCCGTTTCATCAACGGACATTCAGGCGTGGGGAGCGACTTCATCCTTTTGTTGTTGATGTATCATTTATTCGCACGTAGCGATTTGCTTCATCGTTTTTATAGATACATAGAATTCGCTCCCTGGGACTGTCAATTCTGACAAATACAACTTAGGACTCTTCAAGACACAAGTAAATAGGCATCTACTGAACCAGCGAGCTACAACTTCGGCCTCGTGGTCGCTTACCATCAGGTGCTACTGAGGTCAATCGCGGGTCCAGGGCTCGGAGCCGGTATTTTGCAAAAACACCGAAATATACCAATATTTTGAATTATTTTACGCTGTGCTGCTATCTAGGGCTCAATAATGTATTTAAGTAATGACTTCGTATTATTAGATTGTCCCATTAAAAGATGAAATAATAAACCAAAGAACGGAAAAAATACCGGTATTTTTGTATGGAGCAAATACCGGTATCCGAGCCCTGCGCGGGTCAGTTAAAGAATAAGAATAAAAAAGTCTTCGTATTAAGATACTAAGTAAAGAGTAAGTAAAGGTGGTTTCCCACCGACAGGGCGAGGCGAGACGAGACGAGGATTGAATTGAAATTTGTATCAAATTTCGCGATATTCGAGCGGCGATGCGCGAGGCCGAGGAGAGGATTGAAAACTTCATACACGTTTCAATTCAATCCTCCCCTCGTCTCGTCTCGCCCTGCCAGTGGAAAACCACCTTAACTCTTACTAGCGTTTCAGCCGCCGTCGACAAACGTTTCATCGAATATTTCATTTTAACGAAATTTCATTTCATCGACAACTTTTTTCTCTGGAACCGTTAACTTTCAGAATTTCTTAAAAATTCATCCTATTAATACCATTAGGTTAGGTTAGGTTTGTTTTATATTAATTTCTAGAAATATATGGTGTCAGAAAAAATTTACTTTCGATGAAATGATATGTCGATGAAACGTTTGTCGACGATTCAAGGGGAAACCGTCACAACCTTGGTCGCATTATTCACGGCTTCCCCGTTAAGTCTAATGTCATTTGAGACAATTCTGTAGAACTCACGTCTAGTCTAATGTCATTTGGGACAATTTTGTAGAAGTCAAGCTTAAATATAACATACATGTCACAGATGTATTGTTAAAGTCTTAGTAGTGATTTGTATCCCACCAAAAACATAAATGTAAAAAAGGAGAGCCAAGTTAAATACAAAAATTATGCTTGGCTGTGGGCTTCGCCGCAAAAAGAATGGAGATCTAAATGAGTGCCAAGTCCTATGCAAAATCCAAATATGTATTTATAGGAACAAAATAACTTTATGAACAAGTATTAAACTCTATTTCTTTGCTTTACTGGATACCAATAACAATTCCTGTTTTTTAAAAATGGGAGATCTTAAAGTAGGTTGAGGAGTCTCATCGGGGCCGGGACGCGGAGCGGACGTGCCCGCCAGATGCGCAGGCGCGCGTCCCAGCGTCTAAGCCTTTACCGCGTGTGGCTACAGGGTCCATGGCGCGCTATAACGCTAAAAGTGCCGGTTTTTTTTGCGTTATTATTAGTCAAAAGTTCGGTGCGTCTATATTATACGGGCTAGTAGTGTGAGGTAGTTTGGTGTTTTCTGTGTGTGTGATTCGGACCTCATACAACCACGGGTTCGCGGCGCAGCACAGAGCTGGCGAGAGGTGCTCATGATCGGCATTTTGGCCTCAACGCCATTCCAGCCAAATCCGGTGAGATCCTTCCATTGTAGCTTTAATATTTGGCTCGCCTAATAGACAGGCTAGGTCCAAAGGAAAGGCAGGGCCAGGCTAGTTCATGAATTACGGTCTGGGCAATGCCCAGAATCCAGCACATGATAAACAACACTGCGGCCTCGTATTCCTGTAGTGTAGGTCGCATTGAACCTAAGCCACGGCGCGCTTCTCCTTCGCCACCGTTACTTTAATCAATTACCGCTAACCATAAATTAAATAGTCATTCTTAGTCTAAAAATAAAGAAAAATTTTAAAAATTCCTTAGCTAAACTTACTCAAAACAGAGCCCTATAACAGGGTCATAAAACCCCTGCCTTTTGTTTTATCTATAGGCAACATAACATTGGAAGCTTTGGCCATCCCCATAAAACGAAGCAAAGTGAAAGCGTTCCAACGCGACATCTGGGTGCCTAACGACGGCTAAGCGCACGCACATGTGCAAACCCTCGACAAGTACTTGGAAAAACAACTGGCCACTGACAAAAAAAAGGACAGGCCAAAGGATATTGTCTTACACAGCCCACAACGCGAAGTGCGAAACGATTGACAATGGGACTATTGTCAATACCTCCCGTGGCAGAGCAAGAATCGAGGCGCATCGGCGGCGTAATGATAAAACCAACCGAAACAATTAAATATCTCGGGTCGCACCTAACTGAAACTCATGACAGGTGATCCTCAATAAAAATAAGATGCGTAAAGGCAATAATACGACATGCTAAGATTCTTATAAAGTTTATTCAGAAGTACAAAATTGAGTGACCCTCCTAAACAACAAATAAATCAGATCTTGGATGGGGAAACCATTACCAAAATCATTAAAGTTCGCAGGCTAGCTTACTACGGCCACATAATCAGACGACCTCACCCTCATCTCTTGCACGCAGCCCTGAATTACTGGGAGAACAGATGAAAAATCGGTCGCCCTATTTTCACGTGGAAGGACTCCCTGAATCACGGCGTAATACACTTTACAAACAGAAGCCAGCTGTACGGGAAATCTATCGCACACAATCGAGAGCTTATCAAGAAAAAAAGCAGAGCATATTTATGCGCACCCTGAAATAGACAGAACGGGAGCCAGAAGTCGAAGAAGAAACTAACGTGCAAGAAGAAAGTACGCAGTGCAGTGACGGAACTCGTCAATCCTTTCCATATATATTCACACAGTTATCTATTTATCTCCTTTGACTTCGATGCTGGTATTCTTAGTCGCCCCCTCTCCCCCCCAACCTCCATCCCGATTGCACGAAGCCTACACTCCCCTCCCGTATTTATTTTGGCTCACTGGTGTCTCGGATAGGAGGGACGGTTGATCATGCCGGAGCGGCAAGACGACGGCGAGGGAAACACGAGAGTGCTCGGGTGCGCCCCCCGCCATGGAACCCATAGATCCGGCCAGGGACTGTTAAGTGTTCCTATACATCTCTGAACGACTATTGGTATCATGCCGGGGTACCCGCCTGAGCAATCGCAATGAGCCACGTCGTCCCTTCCTCTCTCGTGTGCTCAACGCCTCCGCGTCCTTGCAGCAGAACTGCTGGCTGGATGAGTCACCGGAACGGAACGGAACGGAACGGAACGGATGGGAGATCTTAAAGTAGGTTAGATTTGACCTGGCCAGTTTCATCAGTCATTTTATAAAGGTTTATTTTATTTAGGTTAATTCCTATTAAAAACAGAATAGTGCGGGAAGTCAAACTAGATGGCAAATTTGAAGGCGTTTTCTGAGTGTACGGTGGACGAATGGTTGAGTCACTGGGCCGGAAATCCAGAGGTACCAGGTTCGATTCCCGATCTGTACACAGGCGAGTGCCATTTAATTTTTCTATGTACTTTGATTTCTTGTATCTATATATGTATCATTTTATAAAGTTATTCAACATATATAATATATTTTTTTAAATTCCGGTAGAGTGGCACCAAGTGGTTCGTGTAATATTACACTTGGCGCTGGCTAGCCAGTTTTGCTTTGAGCTTGGCTTGACACGCTGCCGCGTGTCTAGATCAAGTGTTAATATCCACCTTAAAATTAAAACTTTGTACACGAATTTATTTTATTTTCAATTAATCTAGATATTTCTTCTTATGTAATCTCTACACAGAATTTTCCTAGTTCAGGTGCATGAAATAATTTAAGTACTTACTTATTTTGGACCCTAAACATCTTAGGTTATGTATTGTAACTATGATTATTACAGTTTATATATCCTGTATAGAAAACTACCCAACTAGCAAAATAGTCATATAAGATCGAGCTTATTCAGCTAATAAGTCGTATAAAAGTCATATAAACGCAAATTATACAGTACCTGTCGTATAAAGCCAGCTTATGCAGCAATTTAGTTACTCAGCATAATAGTCATATTATGATGCCAAGTACACGTTTATTCGACTTTCTTATATGACTTAAGAGTCATATAACAAATTGCTGAATAAGACACGTTTACAAAACGCTTATATGACTTTTTAACCGATTATGCTGACTAATCTGCGTATTCTGAACAGCTTGGGCACGAGAAAAAATATGTATTATGTAGACTCTTTATATTTTGGTCCAACACAAATAAAATGTATGGGTTTAATTATCAACGGCGACGTTGAGTATGAGCATCCAATACATGCCGTCATTATCACGAAATGAGTCTCACTCTAAGGCCACTGTACAGTAGCGTCGCTCCATAATGGATCTTCTTTATTTAAGAAACAATCCACGTCCGCTACAATAACCATACTTCAGGTTATAACTGTTACTAGAAATAAAATTCAAAATATATGCTGACGTTTTTACATGATGTCCAAGGAACCCTAAAGTATATCTACCTTAGGTGTCATGGCGCTTCAACCGCTAAACTTGCTATATAAGAAGCAGTTATATGACATATTAATGGTATAAAAGTCATATAGCCGCTTCCTTTGTATTAATTTAAAATATTTATTCAAATTACATTGTAATAACTGATAATTAAAGTGGCGCGTTAAATATTTACAATTAAACATAGTATACTTTATCAGTAAAGTGGTCTTCGCAATAAATTTCTACCATTAGGTCGAATTTAACAGCATTTATAATACCGTTTAACATGGCCATTATATTTCTTAGATAAAACTGTCAAGAACATACTCGACGACATCAAGCTGCTTATTGCTGTAGCACGAGCACTGTTGTCAATCCGTCTTCTGTTTAATCTCCCTGGACGCTTTTATTCCACAAATAAGTCATAAAGTAGTTTAAACGTAATAATTACGTTTATATGACTAATTTCCGAAGCTAAAAGTCTGAATAAGTTACGTTGCCGCGACGCTTATATGACGAAATTTTGCTAGTTGGGTAGACCGTACCAGTGAGTTTTGTTTGGAGCGAGAACGTTCTCGAGAACTTTTCCCATTCAAAATTAAGAACGTTTCCGAGAATTCCCGAGAACGGCACAACTCTACCGGTGGAGTGCGGCCCTGGCGCGGCTTGGTTCCAATTTTTATCAATCCCATTTCATTTCCCCTTACGAAAGTTTTCCTCCAATTTCGCGCCAAACCCCGCCCGCGCGCCGTGACACCTTCCTGTCGATAAAGTATCGATAAAACTGGTTTTGAAAAATAACATCGTAGCAAAAATATCGTCAGCCGTAGATTCAATAGGGGTAAGGGACAAGCAAAACAATGTTCTTTACACCATTTGAAAGTATGGTCGGTGATGCGCGTTAGCATTGTTTAGTTAATATTATTTGGCCGACTGTTATCTTCTGGTGCTGCGGTATTAAATTCGGTGGATCAACATTTTCCATACAACAAGCATAATGTTGTGCCGCTAAAGCTATCGCCATAAACGAAAAACCATACTGAGGCCCTACTTTATGTTGACTTTGACTAAGGGCCTTAGCACACTTTCGATTTTCGGGCGAGTTAGAAGCGAAGTTCCATACAAATATCGCACGCGAACTCGCCGACTAGTTTTGTATGGAAACTCACCGGCAGCTAGCTCGACCGCAAATCGCAAGTGTGATAAAGCCCTTATTGTTTTGAATTCCAACCATCTTTTCGTTTGCATGGAAGACCGGTCAGCTCGATTTTCTCTAATAAGTAGATGAGATATTACTATTAAAATTACATCTAGCATTTACCCGTAGCTTGTCCTGTGTTATTCCCGTTATTAGCCCAACTCTTTACCGGGATATAAAGTATTCTATGTTTCAATCCAGGACCTGGTCTTCTTGCTTGCCAAATTTCAATTTGCTTCAATCCATTCAGTTGTTATTGCGTTATTTAGTAACAAAAAAACATACACACATCTTCACAAACTTTCACATTTATAATATCAGTAGGCTTAGTAAGATAATATCACTCCAGATGCACCCAAAACCGCGCAAATTACTACCTAAATAAAATAATTACTGCAAGAATCCCAAAACTAAGGTACTTAAAGTGTGTTTATGTTCGGGTTATCGATAGTGAGTCGCGCTTCCCTGGCTGGGAACATTAAGGTGTATCCCGTCCGTGTCACTCCTGAATTGAAGCGTTCCGCCGCCTTATTAGCCTTAACTAGCTGCCAGTTAACGGCTGCCGGCGGTAGCCCCGCGGTGCTCAGCCCTAGCTACCTACAGGCGGGTGCCCGCAGTAGCGCCGCGGTGCTCAGTCCTAGCTGCCTACAGGGTAGCTGGCGGGTGCCCGCAGTAGCGCCGCGGTGCTCAGTCCTAGCTACCTACAGGGCAGTTACCGGCTGCCGGCAGTAGCCCCGCGGTGCTCCGTCCGAGCTACCTACAGAGTAGTTAGCGACTGCTCGCGACACGTAGTTTAATAAGGTTTGGTTTAATGACTAACAGCGGTATCCCTGGTGCTCAGTCCTGATTACCTACTAGAGTAATTTCCCTACTCATTATCTCTTTTATTTTCCAACATCCCCATCCATGAATACGATCTTCAAAATATCCGAATCCGCCACCAAAATTCTTGGGACGGACGGACGGACGGACGGACAGACAGACAGACAGACAGACGGACGGACGGACGGACGGACGGACAGACGGGCAGACGGACAGATCGACATACAGACAGACGGACGGAAAGAGAGACAGCGGAGTCTTAGTAATTGGGTTCAGTCGGCACCCTATCCACACGGAACCCTAAAAACTAATAAATTACTATTGATTTAACTTTTTGATAGATAAGCATTATCTCAAAAGCTAATACATTTTATACTAGCGTCCCGGAATGTTTGGAATAATTTTAAAACCAGTAAAGCGTTGTGCTAGGAGTCCCAACCCGAGCCGACCCATCCTAAACAAAGGGTTGTCTACGGCTACCCTTAACGAGGTGTCTAATGAAAAATCCTCTCAAAGCAAAATGGCCGCTGGGAACTAATTTAATTTCCACAAAAAACTCTTTTCGTTTTCCAATTTATCCGGCGCAGAGCAATTACAAAGTTCCCGAATCCCTATTTTTCACAATTAATTTTAATAGGTATGTAATTTTGTTACAGTTATTTTTGCGCCCTCTAAATTGTATCTTGTAGATGCTGGCGTAAGTCAATTTAGCCGACAACGTTATTATAGCTATAAATTGAGCAGTAATGTTTGTTAAATACAGCGACGTGCATTGTGAAGAAGACAAAGGGTCTTTCACTTCTAGAGTTAATATGATTGACACTTGTAATGTGTATGTCTGTATCCGTCTGCGTCAACATTACCCTCATTTACACGACTGCCCAAAGAAAGGAGTGTTATGTTTTCAGGGTCTATGTATCGTCGGGTGAGAATAGCTTTGTGCTATACGCCATGAAGGTAGGTTTGCAGGAGAGCGAAAATAAACAAAAACGTGTATTGTAGATAGAGCTTTATTTAATCATTAATTTAAACTTCACAGTCAAAAGGGTATTCTTCTACACTATTGTAATTACAACAGATACTCTACGAAAATAATGTTATAAGTGAAATATTTAGCGTTTTCTTATTGCTATATCCACTTTTGATGAGTAGTAGTTTATCGTGCAATGTATGATATGACACAATTAGTTGGATATGGCTCAAGTTATTTAATTATTATGTATTTATCTATAATATACATATTATGTATAAGTATGTATATCGTCGTCTATTATACATAGTAGGTACTTACAATCATTGCAATGCCTCATTTGGGACTAGATCGATTTGTGTAAGATTGCCCTCATAACTTTATACTAAATTATTACTAGTTAATAAATTTGATGATTATCCCATATAATCAGAAATAATAACATTCTTTTTTATTTTAATAAGATTTCATAAAATGATTTATCATCTTTGGGCATGAACTTCAACATAGATATAATATCTGATCTTTTTTTACTGGTGATTTTATTGACGCTTTTTTCGTTCGGAATTGTTTGTAACACTAACGTTTCGTCAGTTACTATGTTTATTTTTGATTTCCTTTTCGGTCTGGGTGTTTGAAGGTGATTTGGTATTATTGTAACCATGTCTTGATCAAAATCGTATCTGCATTTAAAATGTAATGGATTGGCAGAGGTATAAATGATGTGCTTTATTTTTAAATAGTGTATGTCAGTGAAATTAAATTTTGTGGCAATGCTTTTGTAATCAAATAAGTCATTTATATGTAATTGCAATATTTGGAATTCGCACTTATCTGACTTTAATTTTAAGAAGTGTCGGATAAATGATATTGGTGAAAATATCTCAATATTACGGAAATGACGTTCAATCATGCTGTGAATTGTGTCTATTTCTTGTATGACACTGTGTCCAACTTCAGAAAATTTTTGTTCAATTAAAGAAACTTTGTTGTTTGATCTCAAAAAATCTAAAATTGCAATAGACATATGAGAGTTTCTATTTTGAGCAACGCAGCTGTCACTCCACAGTATAAAATGAGTTACTGAGGGTATATCGATCATAATTTGTTTCAGGATCTTTATTAATGGGTATCATTTAATCGATCAGCAAAATATTCATATTTTGGTCAGCAGAAATATGTATTTGGTCAGCCAAAATAGCTAGTTGGTAAGCAACTTATGGTTAGCAAACATTTATAAATCAGGCTGCAATTAATGATATACTGATCTGCTCTAAATTATTTTGGTCAGCAAATTAAATATTTGAGCTGCATTAAGCGATCTACGGTTAATCAAATTTTGGTAAGCAATCAGTAGGTAAGCAAAATATTTCATTTTGTTCATCAAAAAAAAGGGGGCAATAAAACCTAACTGGGCGCAACTATTCTGCCGCCAATCGTGTGCGCATTTTGTCATTCGGTAGTTGTCAGCTGTCAAGTAGCAGGTGTCACTGTGATATATACAGGATGTCACTGTGATATATACAGGGTGTCACTGTGTTATATACAGGGTGTAACTGTGATAGATACAGGATGTAATTGTGATATACACAGGGTGTCACTGTGATAGATACAGAGTGATACTGTGATATATACAGGATGTCACTGTGATATATACAGGGTGTCACTGTGATATATACATAGTGTCACTGTGTTATATACAGGGTGTCACTGTAATGTATACAGGGTGTCACTGTCATGGGCTCATATAAAATAGGTATTTCGATTTTTTATACATCTCATAATGTTTAGAAGTTATATTATTTATTCACAACGTGTATCGTTTCGTTTTTAGGGTCAGCAAAAAAAATAACCCTAACCTACCTATTATTGGGAGCCGTTTCGTTTTTAGGGTCATCAAAAAAAATAACCCTAACCTACCTATTTTTGGGAGCCGTTTCGTTTTTAAGGCCATTAAAAAAATAACCCTAACCTACCTATTTTTGGGAGCCGTTTCGTTTTTAAGGCCATTAAAAAAAATAACCCTAACCTACCTATTTTTGGGAGCCGTTTCGTTTTTAGGGTCATCAAAAAAAATAACCCTAACCTACCTATTTTTGGGAGCCGTTACGTTTTTAGGGCCATTAAAAAAAATAAACCTAACCTACCTATTTTTAAGAGCCGTTTCGTTTTTAGGGTCATCAAAAAAAAAAAACCCTAACCTACCTATTTTGGGAGCCGTTTCGTTTTTAGGGTCATCAAAAAAAATAACCCTAACCTACCTATTTTTGGGAGCCGTTTCGTTTTAGGGTCATCAAAAAAGAAATAACCCTAACCTACCTATTTTTGGGAGCTGTTTCGTTTTTAGAGTGACACCCTGTATACATTACAGTGACACCCTGTATATAACACAGTGACACCCTGTATATATCACAGTGACATCCTGTATCTATCACAGTGACACTCTGTATATAACACAGTGACACCCTGTATATATCACAGTGACACCCAGTATATATACAGTGACACCCTGTATATCTTTCATGTTTTCTCTGCTGACAGTGACATCCTGTATCTATCACAGTGACACCCTGTATATAACACAATGGCACCCTATATATATCACAATGACATTCTGTATATATCACAGTAACATCCTGTATACATTACAGTGACACCCTGTTGTATATAACACAGTGACACCCTGTATATATCACAGTGACAACCTGTATCTATCACAGTGACACCCTGTATACATTACAGTGACACCCAGTATATATCACAGTGACACCCTGTATATCTCAATTAAACTCTCTGCTGACCAATTGTAAAATCTTGCTACCCAAGTAATTATTTTGCAGCTCGTCTGTTTATTAGGCAGCCAAATGATAAAAAAAGCAGATTAATATTGGTTAAAATGTTAACCGTTTTTAAACTGTTTGCTGAACAAGAGTTGCCGCCCGATTTTATTTATTGCCAGCCAAATCTTTGTATGCTGCCCAAATGATTTAACTGCTTATTTTTTTTTGCGGATCAATTTTAATAACGGCTGACCAAAAATTTACTTTCCTTTATTAATGAGCTGGCAATTACATTACCAGATTTTCCATTTAACCCTTCATGCCAAATACAGTTGTATGCTTTTTTATTCACATTACAAAATGCTGTCAAATTATAAACTGTTAATTTAGATTTGTAGTAATTGCTGCATATGTTTGTCTTTGGAAGAGCAAAGATGTTTTCCAAATCAAAACTAACCACCGCGGTCAATCCACTGTCATTTTCATAGTCCAAGTTCCGATCTAATTCTTTTTCCTTACGTGCATTTTCTTTTCTAACCACGTGGTTCTCCAGGTCCGACTTTTCCTCTTCTGTCAGAGTCTCATTCCTTTTTTTTAATTCACATTTATCACACAAATCCTTTTTTGGCTTAAAAAAAGATATGTTTGTTTGGGTATTAAAAATCTTACGATATGTATGAATTTTCACTGGATTTTCGTGGCTTACGGAATAAAGGCTGTACATTTTAGATAGATTAAGCCCTGGTTCCAAATATTCTTTATCTGTATCTTTACGACAGTAATGTGACGGCAGGGTTGGAAACGAAGTTATATGGGCCAGCACTTCCTGGACTTTAGCTTCCTCAGTTTTTCTGTATTTTTTTGTTTTTTTTGGGCTTGAAGTTGCCATTGAAACTGTAGCATCAAACTTCGTTTTAAACAGATAATACACTTTCTGGCGACTGATATCTAATGTTTTTAAGAAAAACTCACGACAAACCCTGACAGACACACCATTGTAAACAAAAAAATATGTAAAAACTTTCTCTTTCCTTGTTGTTAAAGATTTTGTCCGTCTTCTCTTTGGTGTATCAGTTTTGACACAATTAATGATAAATTGTTGTTTACATTTTTCACTCATAGCCCAAAATTTTTCGTGTAAAATTTGTCTGTCAGATTTAGTAAATGACTCATTACAATGAAAGGGACACTTTGAATCACAAGCACATTTTACAGATTTGGCCTTCGTATATTTTTTATATTTATTTATATATTCCTTTCCTCTTTGTCTTTAACTCTTGCTTATGTTTCCTTTTCTTTTGTCTAAATTTTTTATCCTCTTTCTTGTTTTTTGTTTCGGTTTTACAACATACGAAAACTCTCCTGTTTCATGATTTAAAAATAATTCTGCACTCTCATTCGATATAGCTGATTGATTCATTCTTTTTTTAGAAAATAAACCGGTTATCTCGTCCAATACCATTTCAGACTTGCTGTCATCTGAAATATTTCCGTCACTTTTTACATCCGATTCATGTTCAGACACCACATCAAGAGGTAAAGGGGATTCAGTACTCCAATTAATAATATCTTCTAATTCCCTGTAAAAAATATTTATATTGAAATAACTGGCCAAGAGCATGTCGGACCATGCTCAGTGTAGGGTTCCATAGCCGTAACTATAAGGTAAAAAAATTCGATGTAAAAAAAGTACAACAAAAAAAGAGCGTATCTTCATACCAATTACGTCCTTTTGTTGAGAAGCGCAGTTTATCGACTATAACTCAAAAACGGTTAATCCGATCTTGTTGAAAATAATTTTCGTTGAAAGTATTAAATAAGCGTTATCTTTGTAATTTTTTTTATATTTTTCGGACACACGGTTTAGAAGATAGGGGGGGGGGGACACAATTTTCACAACTTTCGGAGCGATTATTTCCAAAGGTATTCACTTAATCAAAAACATTACTTAGGAACCTTAAAATGTTTTTAAAAGAGCTGTCGAACTATGTACCACACGTTGATATTTTCTGAAAAAAAATTTTTTTAGCTTCTGTAACATGTATGGAGTGCCCCCCCTAAAAATATTTATTTTAATTTTTTAACTACTAAACTAAGTAGCGGCTCATACAAGACACCTATATTCCAAATTTCACCAATATCCATCGTGCAGTTTTTGAGTAAAATGCCTGTGACATACGGACAGACAGACAGACAGACAGACAGACAGACAGACAGACAGACAGACAGACAGACAGACGGACGGACATGACGAAACTATAAGGGTTCCGTTTTTGCCATTTTGGCTACGGAACCCTAAAAAAAACATATGACATATATGAGGATAAAAAAATATTTTCATTAAAAATAAACCCGACCGCAGTGCACTTTACAAGTGCATAAAATCCGACATTTTGTTTATTTTAACGAATTTCATACCCAGTGACACTCGCGCCATCAAGACGAATCCAATGATGTATCATTTATCAAAATCGGTTGTGCCGTTGAGTAGTTACGATCGGACATAGGAACGGACATACATACATACATTACAGGTCAAACACATTACCCTCCTTTGGGCTTCGCCGCAGTCGGGTAAAAAATAGTAATTCTCAGATTGCTAAACTGTACCAGAAATGCCAAAAAAGTAATTGATCTTGTTTAACTAATCATTTAAAATTAAATATAGGTACTAAAAAACTAAAACTAAATGTATTTAATTAGCAAAAAAATATGCACTTTGTACATACAAACGTCGCATTTTGTATGTACATATGTACAGTTAAGAAAAATTGGTACTTAACAAAAAAAATCGTTGCAATTATCTTATAAGTGTTAAACAAAATTTACGTACTTATTTCTTACTTATGCAGACTGATAAGTAAGGTACCTGGTATTAAATTCGTATTAAATTTAACACACATACCTGTATTCTTCATCTGTTATTCGGGGCGGAGAACTAAATTCTTCATCACTTTCATTAGGCATAATGAATAAATATGGTATCTTATTATTATCACTTTGCTATTACCACAATTAAAAGTCAAAGTGTTTATTTAAGACGCATTCTAGATGACATGGTCAGTAATGATCGCAATAGACTGATATTACACATGAATATAGTAGGTAGGTAAATAAACGTGAGTCTACCTACATCAATGAACTGATTATATGGATATAGCACAAAATCGAACGATGGCGTGTCGCTTGGCACACAGTTTAGTGGGTTTTAAGTGAACGTTTGTGTCATATCCGGATAAAGCACAAAATGATAATTATTGTTTATTTTGTAACGTGGATATGGAACAAATTTAGTATTATTTAATAAGTGTAAAATTGTTATTTTGACATGACGATTCGTGCTAAGTATAACTTATGATATGTTATGATTTAACATCACTTAAAGTCAATTTGTTAAAAAATGGATATGACACAAAGCTATTCTCACCCGACGGTATGTATGTGAGTTTTTAGGGTTCCATACCTCAAAAGGAAATAACGGAACCCTTATAGGATCACTTTGTTGTCCGTCCGTCTGTCTGTCCGTCTGTCGAGACCCTTTATCTCGGGAACGCGTGGAGGTATCGAATTGAAAATAAAACCATAAGCTCAGGTTTACGGTCCCTTAAATTAAAATTTGAACACTCTCAAGGAAACCACAATTGAAAGGGTACTCTCCGTTGACTTAGAACTATGAAATTTGGCAAGTAATACCGGCTTATACTACAAGTATAAGGAAAAATCTGAAAACTATACATTTTTAATTAAATCATTTAAAGAAGTAGATTTTACTAGGGGAATACAATACAAATATTCTTTATGCCACACCTGGCCATAAAATGATGTACACAACACGGGAGGTAATAAAGAAAGCCCTCGATCGCATATTTACGTCCCTCGCTTGCAGCTCGGGCCGCAAACTTCTGCGATCTCGGCTTTTCTTTGTGTTACCACCCTAGTTGTGTAATGTACTATTATTGCACACCAGAAAAACATATTACAAGGGTACATTACATAATTAACATTACTTAAGAGGCTGACAAGACCTACTTTTGTTGAAATTGATGTTATTTAAGCAGTTTTTTAAGAAAAACCATTTGTTCTAGCACATCAAAAAAAATATATGTTAATATTCATCATATTTCGAAGACCGTGGACGGACGCGATACATAATTTCACGAAATCGGCTCGATAGAAAAAAATTGCAAAGATTGGTCTTAAAATCATCATTAAACGGTTCTATGTCTTTATTTTTTTAACGTATGGGTCTGCAAATAAAAACATGAAGTCAACATATTCATACCTAAACCGCTAACGAGTCACATTTCACAAATAGTCCACACTTTTTTTTATTTCAATTTTTATTTATTATTATCTTCTAAGACCCGGCTGCCCAGAAACAGTGACAGTAGGCTCTCGTTTACTCCGATACAAATAGACAGTGTGCGCTGACGCGCCATGCTAGACGGACCTATGCTTCTCGTTTGCGCATCGAAAACATCGCAAAAAATTGTTTAACCTTGTGTTAAAAATCTAAAATACTGTATACGTACTTATATAAATCAAAGTTATAATATAAGAAGTGTAAATATTTAGTTAAGTGTGTTAAATGTATGATCACCGCAATAGCCACTGGCCTGTCCAAATGAATACTCATTCAGTTTTACACCTTCATAGCGTTGAAATGTGGACCTTATGTCACTGGATATAAGGTCCACATTTCAACGCTTCTTCAGATGCGGTTTTGGCTACGCCCATCGAGAAACGTTTTGTTTGCATAGATCTATAAAGTTTTGGAGTCGACGGTAATAGTTATGTATATGGGAGGCATCAATACACGAGTGTGGTTTTAGGAAACGAGCGGAAGCAGGCATGTCTCACTCCGCGATTTTATTTTGACGTAATTATTATTCTTCCTTGCCTAATGCATTAGGCAAGCTCAGGGCTGCGCCCACACCCGGCAGCGCCTGTGTGCGAAACCCTGTGTATGAAGGCCTAAGGTGTATGTATGTATGTATGTATGTATGTATGTATGTATGTATGTATGTATGTATGTATGTATGTATGTATGTATGTATGTATGTATGTATGTATGTATGTATGTATGTATGTATGTATGTATGTATGTATGTATTTATGTATGTATGTATGTATGTATGTATGTATGTATGTATGTATGTATTATCATACACCGCACTCCATGGTAATTTTTCGGGCACGTCAGTTAGTAAGGTTTAAACCAATCAATTTTCAATTTGACAGTATAAGGTATTTGTATTAAGTATTTATTATATTGTATATTATATTCAATCTCATTTAATTTAATTACCTACGTAACATACATTATCATTAGCTACTAAAGGTACTCGGAGTTGCATGGTACATATCTGGGGGCACTGCCGTGCCCCCGCCAAATCGAGCGCGAAGCAAACACTGCCGTACCATCCTTTACTGGAACCATTTCGCCGCATTTTCAGGCCCCTATTTGAGAACCTCTAGATAAGACCAGAACGCAGAAATTTTCGTCATCCAGTAAGCTATAATCACATACTTAAAATCCAAAATTTCAAGTCTGTAGGTCATTTAGTTCCGAAGTTAAGCTAAAGCAAAGTTTCGCATTTACGACAGACACTCACTGACTCATGATCATCAGAATAGAACTAGTACTTCCCATAAACTCAGAGAGCTGAAATTGTAAACATAGTTAGTTTTTAGCCTATCAAGTCCTAAAAAACCTCCAAATATTGCAACTGCACACATAAGTTTGTAATCCTATACAAATACATGCGATTACAAAGTTTCTTTGTTGACTTGTACCTACTATAACGAATAAAGAATGTTCAACGGCCAAGTCACACAACATTAAGTATAATAATAAAGAAATCGCAGTAAGGTACCTTAAACTTGACACGATTTTGTCTAGATTTCATTACTTTTTAGAGATAAACAAGCAGCTCCATCGAGACTTGGCTAGTTTTTTACAGAATGATTTAGATGGGATACCAGGTTACGGATACCAAGTATAAATACCTTATACTGTCAAATCGAAAATCGATTGATTTATTTGTAAACCTTACCTTACCTTTATGTTTTTCTCGATGACCTTACATTGCAGGTCATCAAGAAAAACATAAAGGAAGTGGTATATTTTAATTCAATATAATCGTATTACTACTTACAAAAATACTGTATGTTTTTCTAATAAATCTTAACTACTTATATTACATATCCCAAATTCATTAAATGTGTTTGAAAGTTTTCATTACTTATTTACGTATTACATATCCAAATTTCATTCTATCTGTTCACGCTTTAACTATGAAAATAAATTAAAAACCAACTATATTATTTTAACGACGCCCTGTCTATTTTATTCTGCGCTCTATGGGAAACCTACAGGAGTTTAACGCCATCTACCGGCAGGCGTGTTTATTTCGATCGCGATCGCAAGCCGAATGCAAACAGTTACGCTTCTCGCCGCTCACTTGTGAATAGCGCTGGGAGCAATTAGGCGGGGCTAGGGGATGGGCCAAAATCCTGAATCCTCAAGGGCATTTTGCTGTTGACAGCGTCTTAAGAGGAATCAAAATGTACCATCCTAAATATTAAATCTAGGACAGGGATCACCAATCTGGGGGCACGGTAGTGCCCCCGACAAGTAGAACAAAACAAAGGCACGGCCGTATACCATCATTTTCTCGAAGCCGTTCAGGCTATTTTCAGCCTCCTGTAATTTTATGCTGGCTCAAGCTATAACCCTGAATTTTCAGCGTCATATAGGTCATAATAAAACTTAAACTAACTATTGCACATCAAAGTTTCCTAGTTTTGTCACTGACTGACCGACTGATGATCATCATAATTCTAAGGTACTTCTAGCAGACCCACAAGCCGTTGTTAGCCATGTCATCATGTCATGCAAAATCTAAAAATATTGCAATTTCAATACAAACTGCATAAGTAAGTTTGTAATCCTACACAAATACATGCGATTACAAAGTTAGTTTTGTAGTTCAAATTGGAAATAGAATGGATTGGATCCCATTAATAACATTACATGTAAAACTATGCAAGTTTCGCAACCCAGTTCTTCTACAACAAAAAAGTTCTCAAATAAAGAACCCTCCACGAGTAAATATATAAAATAATAAAAAAACGCACGGCAAGCAATAAAATTCCACTTATAGATTAGGAGATCATGACATTTCTTGCAACGATCGCGGAAAATGCTAAATTTTGTATCATTCCATAGTACTGTGAAGGTCTAGCCGGTGGTTTATTGAAGGATAAAGCACTGGATAATTTTGTATTAGTTTTATTCCGAGATATTTACATAATGTTTCTATGGCGGCGCTCTGATGGGAACTGTCTCAATATTTTATCTTAAAACATGAAGTTAAACTGACAGATATTTGAAAAAAACGTATTATATTCATAATTCTTCTGTAGAGACAGCCAGCGTCTCTACAGTACTCATTGTACCCATGTCACACATCCACAAAAATAATACTTGACCGTGCACCGAAATATCAAGTTTAGGACCAGAAAATTTACGACATTCTCTTAACAAAAATACTCATAAAGCACTAATCTCATTTTATTAACGGGCTGAAAACATAGACGCACCAATAGATCTCATTTCTCTTTGTACATTGCCCATCAGTACAGTACGTAAGTACCTACTATCGAATGGCACAAAAGTTATTTTTTTCTCTCATCGTTTTCTTTTTAGAACCATAAAGCGTAGGGGAGACCGGGTATGGTTGTCTCGCGGGTTGGTTGTCACAGCGGCCATAAAATAATACTAAACGAAACATTAAGAACATCGATCGGCGCTAAAAGATCGCAAGAGCTGTACCTACATCCTTCCGTACTTCACTAATCGATGCACTTATTCCTTCGTTTAGTATTATTTTATGGCCGCTGTGACAACCAACCCGCGAGACAACCATACCCGGTCTCCCCTACCTACTGATAAGGTCATAGTTTTGGACCACCCCAGGTTAGCTCTGAATTTAGGTATACCTGATATGATATGTGTTCAGGGCACCACCTTCTATCGCATGAACGAAAAGTTAGCGTTTTCCGCGATAATTACAAGGTATGTCCCGACCCCCCGTTCTATTACTACTTACGGCCTGCGGTGCCGTAAAATATAATTATCACCTTCAAATAAGTTCACACATATTGTATGGAGTACTATAGTGGAAGCGAGTGTATTATGAGGATTACTGCATAATATAATAATCGTCACCGTACCCGCGTAATCCGTCGCCGCTGCGTGCGCGCATTGAGCCGATGCAGTCGCGCGAGACGATCGGCGCGGTCGGGCATACGACAAAATATTACTGGCTCTAGTCGTTGCAGCAAATGTATTCTGAATTTGATGTTTGTGTTCCAAAGAATTTTGATTTTAATGTTACTAATGTCTTAAACCTGCCTTACCATGACTCAATTAAAGAGGACGATTATAAGGTAAAACGCAGGATTAATTGAACAAGTAAGTAAGCGAAGCGAGTGAGATCTATGAGTCGACGAGGGACGTACATCGGCGTTCTATATTTGTTTCTTTGTGCAACCAAATTTCTGAAGGAGGAAAGAAGGCGCTTGAGTCACCGGAGTCGCAAGGGCGTTATTCGCTACCAACTACTAGTTTAAGGGCGTATCGCACGGTGACCCGGGGCAGAATTGCTCAGAGATGGCGCTGTCTTGGTCACGTGACCAAATGTTCAAGACTATAATTATGATATCTGCTTATTTTACCAGCATGAGAATCAATTAGCCCAATATTTTGAGTCTCTTTCGATGATTTCTAATTCATAATAATTTATGTACGTGCTTACCAAGCGCAGGAATGTGTATGAAACTCGAGTAGTACTTTGACAGGTAAATATACACGCACACTAAAGCAAAATCATTGATAAAAGTGACATCTATTGACAGAGATTCTAACTTGTAAGTTCGCCTATTGTGCTCCGGCGCTCCGGCTATTGTGTAAACCCGTATAAGCAGAAACTCGGGTAATAGTCATGCAAATTCGAAGGTAAAATAAAGAAAAGTGTAGGTACTCGAGCAACAATATTCTCGAGTTACCATCGAACAAACGAACGCCGATTTTCCCCCTTGTCTACCCCACATTTTTTTGATCGGTCAAAAAATAACTTTGTAATTACCACCTAGTTTCATACCCACATGGGTATTACTCAATTTTTATTACCCACTGGGTAATATAATAAAGGAGGACCGGACAAAACGGTCCTAAGAACCAATAGCGACGTGACATATATCATTAGAAAGGTGATTCAATATACTACAATAGTTACTATGAGAGCTCATTTCAAATCACTGTGTGAAAAAAGTTATGGCGATATAAATAACTTATTTTCATAGACGATTTTAAGCAATAAAAATGAATTATTTCGTATTCCTTGACGTTACAGTCCACCTGTCAGGCCTCTCCGGCCGCTTAGGCTCCCCCGGCCCCTCGGGCCTCCAGGCTGCCGCTAGCAGGGCACCAAAGGCCCTTAAGGCACCCCCCGCACCGTTGACGGGACTTGAGCTGCAGGCCAGCAAGGCGAAAGCCCGAAAGGCCCGAAGCAAACACGCCACTAAGGCAACCCCCGCCCACCCCGCCCCTCCGGCCGCGGATTCATTTAAGAAGCCGCCAGTCCCCGTAAAGGCGGCCGCGTCCGTCTCAGCCACCCCGGCCTCTACTGAGGCCCGCTCTCGCTGCCGTTCGGGTCCCCGTAAGTCTCGCCCACGCTCTGCGTGCAGCGACGCTGACGGGGACAGGAAAAGGAGTCGGTCCCCGGTACGGGTAAAAACGCCGGTGCCCACCTTGCGATCGCCTCCTGCAGCTATCTGCGTAAGAGTGTGTTAGCTGGGGGTAAATATACTGACGCGATCGTTACCGGGTGGTGACTCGATCATGGTGGAAGCTACGGCGGAAGAAAATCGCAGTTCCTTCCGCGGGCCTATCTACCCTATCGTTACTAACCATTTCGTAGCCCGGGATTCGGAAAATTCTGTGTAACGGTTTGTAAAAGGTCTCTTGGACCAATAGAATATCGACCGCGTGTTCCCTAATGAACTCGACTAACTCTTCCTTTTCGCCTCGTAAGCCATTGTCGTTCCAAAAGCCTAAGATAAGCGAGCGTGGTTTGATCTTGAGACTAGTACTATCCATATTAGTTAGAGATCAAACCGCTCTGAGAAGCGACTAACTGTCCTACTTCACGCATGATGAGCGTGGCATGGTATAGCAAGAGCTCCGTTAAGAGCAGCAAGGCGTTCACTATACGAATGCACTTGCCTTGAGGGCGTTGAGGACGCCGGGCGCGCAGATTGCGCGGAGGGCGTGGAAGACACGGGAGCAGGGGAAGCGCCCGCCGCAGACGGTGGCAGGTATTTCCCCTTTTGCGGGGCTGATGCAATTGCCGGGAAGTTGCGCTAATTGCGCTCGGGGACCACTCGGCCTTTGTTGCGGTTGTCAAGAGCTCCAGGCTGTGCCTCCTTAGTCTTAGCAATCTGCTTTGGGGCCTTAAGGCAACCCTGCCAGTTGGCAGTGTGGCCAGTAAGACCGCAAACCACGCAAGATGGCGGCACATCTTTCGACTTTTTGCAATCGCGGGTCAAGTGGTCGCCCGTGCATTTCACGCAACGAGGGCGCAGGAAACAGCCCGTTTGGCTGTGACCGTAATACTGGCAGTTGTGACACTGCCTATTGTATTCTAGGCGACGCGGTTTTTCGACCGGGAAACCCGTCAGCAAGCAGATCTCCTTCAACTTCCAAATCGTGTGGGCTGACGGGTGATTCGAGTCGATTTTGGCGAGGACAATATCGAACTTTTTGCCATCGTTTTTGCGATAGCAGCGGTGAACTTCGCGAACTGCTATCCCCTGTCTAACCAACCAGGTCCTCCTTGACCTCTGATTCGGCGAATTCCTTCGGAATTCCCCGGATCATAAGGCGCAGAGACTTCTCATCGTCGAACTGGTTCCGCTTATAACCTTAGTGGCGTGTTTGCTTCGGGCCTTTAGGGCTTTCGCCTTGCTGGCCTCCAGCTCAAGTCCCGTCAACGGTGCGGGGGGTGCCTTCGGTGTCATGCTAGCGGCAGCCTGGGGGGCCGGAGGGGCTGGAGGAGCCTGAGGGGCCGGGGATGCCTGACAGGTGGACTGTAACGTCATGGAATACGAAATAATTCATTTTTATTGCTTAAAATCGTCTATAAAAATAAGTTTTTTTATATTGCCATAACTTCTTTCACACAGTGATTTGAAATGAGCTCCCATAGTAACTATTGTAGCATATTGAAACACCTTTCTAATGATATATGTCACGTCGCTATTGGTTCTTGGACCAGCCTCCATACATTTTTGCCGGTTCTCCTTTGTGAAACAAACGCAACCGTTTATTTCACGATAAATGTACAGCTCTTTTTTGCATGGGAATATATTGAATGGAATAAGACGTATAACTGAGTAAAATAGTTTTATTCATAATATATTTATTCTCAAATTTGGCGAAGCCGATCTCCATATTTTACAGATTCTTAGGGCCGTAAGTTTACGGACCAATAACATATTATAAGTTGTATAAACATTGAACAGGCAGACTCAGACTCACTCAATGTGTTATTGAGAGAACTCTTGATTTTCTAGATTTAGTCGTCGTCTTCATTGCTGAAGGTCGTGTCTAGTTTGAAATTTGCTGCACCAAGCTTTTCCAAGCGTCTCTGTCCTCGGCGGTCTTCATGGTTTTAGGTATTGGCAGGCCAGTGAGCTTCTTGATTAGGTCTGACCAACGGGTAGGTGATCGACCGCGTGGTCTTTTTAAGTCTACCTGCCCAACTACCATCAGCTTCTCCAAGTTGTCTGGGTTCCTGCGAGCAACATGTCCGAAGTAGTTTAGTACCCGCTGGGAGCAGATAGTGGACAGCCTTGTTGTTATTCCGAGCTCCTTGAGAATGGACACGTTGGTGCGGCGTGCGGTCCAAGGAATTCGCAACATACGCCGCCAAACATGATTTTCTAAATTCTGGCATCCTCTCTACGATAAATGCATCTTCCCTTCACCAATTGGAAAATTTAGAAACAAAACGAATGACAGCATTATTGGTGACAGCGTAATGTTCCGAAACCTTCTTCATTTTGTGGAATCCTAAATATGGAATGTCAAATATTAATTTTGTACTCGTATAGTAGATTTGTGTTTTCACATCACTTGTATTTATTAGGAAACAAAAAGATGGGTAAAGTTATAAATAAGGTGATGGTACAATATAAATTTTCTCGAAAAGTATTTGAACGTCCCTGACTACTAGACTCTCGTATTTTAGTTTGCGCGAATCAAAAAATTGCCCAGAGTTGCAACGTTGCGTTGCCACCGTGACATGCGACGTTGCCATCTGTCACCGTTTGTCAGACATCTATGAATGCCTAACGATCGACGACACTTTTGGCTTAGCGGGAGTGACACCGCCTACTAAGCTAGAGGTCCCGGGTTCAAATCCTGGTAATTTTTTACCCTAATAAGGATTGCTTAGATTGTTTTTGTAAAATTTACCTCCGTATTATTATTATTTCTCTTTATTTAAGTATCCTGATTTAAAAAGTAAAACAAAACAATATTTAGTAGGTACATATATATTTCACAATATAAATTTAGTCAAAATATTTAGTAATTTGGCATAAACAGGCTAAATTACAAAATTAATTACAGCGTGTAGTATTCGATAAAAACGAAAAAAAAAGAAAAAATAAAATTATTTCGGGAATAGAACCCACAACCAAAGGTAACCATAAGTAAAGGCTTTTGACCACTCGGCTACCGATGCACACTAAAACAGGGCGTAAATTAAGATCGCTTTTGAAGTGTCAATAGAAAAGTCACACACACACCCATACACCATTTGCCTGTGTTTGCGTGAGTTGTGTTACCCACCTGTAGGCGATTCGCACACAGTGATAGAATATCCAAGTTTTTCATCGGTGAAATATGGTATTTAGCGTGAAAATATACCATTTTTTATGCATTTGCCCAAAATAAAACGTAAATTAATTGATATTTGTCAAATTAGTTTCTTAATATACCCTGCCGTTAGCCCATGAAGGTGCACCAACTTTTGTATGGGAACGCAACCACCTTAACAATCGCAACTAATTATTATACTATTGGGCCAGATAAGGCACAGACAATAGACTTAAAACGTGTTGCGATAACCTAGTTAAGATATAGATCTAGATTTTAAGCAAGAAATGGATGAGTGATTAGATCTAGATTCTCTTCTTAGATTAGCGACAGTATAATCACCATATAACCAACCACTGCGCGACAAAGCTTTAAATAGAATGTAGAATGCTTATACTCGTCTCATCTTTCTCGACGCAAGCTGCCGAAGAATGGGATTGGATCCCGGCCACAATTAGTGAAAGGAGACGAACGCTAACCAGCGGAACGAACGAGTGTAGCGGCTTCTGCGGCACACCGTCACGAGCGGTAAGCGGGCACGCTACGAGCGGTGAGCGGAGCGGGCACGAACGGTGAGCTGAGCGGAAGTAGCGCGAGCGGTCAGCGGCGTATCTTTCACAAATAAACAAAATAACTAGTTATTAAAGTTAAAAATCTAATTTTCGACTTCATTTACAAAATCTAATTCTGTGTATAAATAATATTTACGAATAAAAACAAGACGGCTTATTTACATTTCTGAAGTCGAAAACCTTTTCCAATAAGAAAAGCGGTAGATCGCGTGATATTCGAGCTGATTAGGGGAGACCGAGTATGGCTGTCACAGAGGTTGGTTGTCTCAGCGGCCCAAAAGAATACTAAACCGAGGAATAAGTGCATCGATCGGTGTTAAACAAATCACAAAGGCTATACCTTCTTCCGTTCTTCGCCAATCGATGCATTTATTCCTTCGTTTAGTACCTACTAGCATTTTTCCGCGGCTTCGCCCGCGTTGTTCCCGTTATCGTCCCAAAGGAACTCTTTACCGGGATATAATGTATCCTATGTTTCAATCCAGGACTTGGTCTACTTGCATTCCAAATTTCAGCTTGATCCATCCAGTTGTTACCCCGTTATAAGGTAACAAACATCCAAACATCTTCACAAACTTTTGTAATTATAATATTAGTGGGATTATTTTACAACCGCTGAGACCGCTAATCTACGGATAACGGATGCCTCGACTACATTATTTCTACCTTCTCCTCTAGGTCACAGCTCATTAGAGCTACCCGGCAGCCGACCAGCACCACGTCGTCGCTCGGCGTCCACTCGTTGTCGACAGGTGGTTCTCGGGTGGACGCCGCGTTGTCACCAGTTATCCTTGCGTAGTCAACGAGTGGACCTCGCGTGGTCAACGAATTTCCGAGCAGTCTACCAGCGTTTGGCTCTAGGTGCACACGTGTATTTAGTGATGTCAAATTTTACAATCCGTGAATTGGCCCTGATAGCTGTCAGTCTTGATTCTATAAGTTCTTCTTTATTCATTTTGAAAAAAAAAACAACAATGCGTCCGGCACGTTCGGAAGAAAGGCTAGGAATGAAGGTGGGCGCCGCACCGCAAGGCAAGGCAAGCATTCGAGCAGCGAGCTATCATCGAGTGGTCCACTCGTAGTCCGCGCGTGGACACGTCGCAAGCGAGGCGACCCGGTGATGCTACGGAGTTGATGTAGTGAGCGCATGTCCATACAAATTCATTTAAAGAATACTAACCGCTCGAGGTGACGCGGTGCGGGTGGCTCCAATGAGCTGTGACCTGCGCCTCCGCTACCGCGGCCGCTCATCTCCCGCGCCGATTGCTAACCGCGTTAAGTTTTCCATTTCCACTCGCGCGCAGCTCTCGATTGCATTAACAGTTTAACTTAAAAACACAGGAAATCGAGCCGTGGCGCAGTTTGTAACAAATGATTGTTTTTTCACTTGGCATCCATCCCACTAATATTATAAATGTGAATGTTTGGATATTGGGTTGTTTGTTACTATAAAACGCGGTAACAACTGGGATGGATAAAGGTGAAATTTGACATGCAAGTAGTCTTAGTCCTGGATTGAAACATAGGACTTTTTATCCCGGTAAACAGTACCCTTGGGATAGTAACGGGAATAACGCAGGCGAAGCCGCTTGTAAATGCTAGTCCATAATAAAAACAATTGAAATTAGATGTAAACATTAACACAAAGCAATGCGTAATTTTATGTATTATTGAAAATTTCATACCAGAGATATCGGATCTAACCCATTGTGTCTTTGTGTAACTTATCCGCTTTCCGTCCGTCTCACACGTGCAAATCTCAACACCTCTGCACAACATGTTTTTAGTAAACAATCTGTCAGGAAGCCAAACTATGTCCACCTCTCCAAAACCTCTGCAGTTCAGTTCACAAACGTGCGTCAAAGTATTTAGGGTTCCAAATTGAAAGATGACGCAATCCAGCGACAAACTTAAATTTTGCAATGTAAAAAGTTCTAATTCGTCAAACTAATGCTGTTGTGCAAAACCGCCAAAGAATTACCACAACCAACTTATTTATTTCCTCAAGAGACACTCTTACGGCGGTTGGTATAGGGGCGGTTTTCAAACGACGTGGCTGCCCGTTGCGGAACGTCGCGTAATGGCGGTATTGTCGAGAGGCGTTATTTTCGACACAAAATAGTTTTTGTTTGTTTGCACAAATCTCGAGTGCTTTTGTTCCGAGTTTGCTGCGAGTGCCGATTTTAAGTCGGTTTTGGAGTTTAAACCATTTTTTGTGAGATTACGGCGCTGAGCTGCTTGTAATAAACACGCTGGTGGCGTATGAAGTACTCCTACGGCGAATTCCGTCGCTAAGGCTGCTAATTGTTAGAGCTTTGGTGTTTTTGTGGACATCTTAAGACGATTCAAGTCGGTCAGTTTTCCATACAAACAAAAAGAGAATCACTTCCAACCATGATTACTTTGACGCCACTCTCTTATAAGTTATTCAGTCACTAACATCTGTAAAATTCATACCCATTGATTTGAGCTGGTCATATCTTCCTATTCGTGGCTTTCACTCGCCATCTAGTAACAGTATTTTTTCTAATCTCGTCATTGTCCAGTTACTGTGCATTTATTACTGAAGTCTAAACACAGAGTAGAGAACGTAAAGCAGTAGCGTCGGCCTCTGTTACTCGAAACTCTCTCCGTTCTTTCTCATTATCAGAGCAAAGAGTTGTTTTATTCCGCCGTCGAATTAGCTTACAATTTCCCATTTACTGCGTTTCATCCACCCGGTCCACACTAATATGCACCTTGTGCTTATAAAAAAAGAGTTCAATTTCCAGTTGCGCAGCCTTCTTTTAAAATCAGCCGGTTTATCTCCGCGATGTTCAAAAGGTTTTGCGCCGTAAACGTACAAGGTTACGGGTGGTTTTCGATGCGAGTGCAAAAAGCTCTTTTAGCGCCCGATTGCACAGAATTAAGGAAATAAGCAGTTTTAATTGGTGCATGATTATTCGTCGATTGCGCGCGACTTGTTGATGGCGCCAATTGGACCGGAACGAAATTACCTCCAGAGCGGGCAACTTGTTTACTTCCTGTCGGGAATATTGCCTCGGTGGTGTTTATAGCCGTACATAGGGCAATCCCTATAGTTGCAATCAACTCGGTTATTTTTTGAATGCGAAAAACAACTACAACTTATAATATTGCGAGCCGGGGCAAGAGTGAGGCGGGGGGGGAAGGGGGGCAACGGAGCGGGGCGGGGGGGCGGGGGGCTTGCCTTATCGTATCTCACGCATTTGTGTCCTCACTCACAATTAAGTTGTAACGTCGAAATTTCTCGTGATAAAAAATACCTACTAAATGTAAATATACCTATCCTATTAGAATACGCTAAATTTTCTTATTTTATTTATTCTCCGGATAGAACTGAAACATCGTTTGTGTCGGTTTTGTTTGAGCTGCCGGCTAGTGTGTCTAGTGTGTAAATGAAATACTGAATAAGTAAAAAAATATGTATATTTATTTTACTTAAGAAGGTAACTATTTACATTACATATTTAATTAAAATTATAAACTGAGTATAAAAACTTGGTCAGAATTAATAACACTTAACACGAAGGCTTAACAAAAAACTGCCCTCTATTGTTAAATAGCCGAAACATACAGCGTAAAGCTTGTTCAATGTTTACTCGTATTTACTACCGCATTCAAAATAAAGCTTTAGTATACAAAAATGATGATCTAATAATAAATGAACATACGTTTTATTGTACCTGTTGTTTTATTGTTTAAAATTTTGTTTCATTTTAGTTAGTATCACATTTTACATGCACTGTGCAAAGTCAAATTTAACACAATTCTTTAATAAATGATATTTCTACGTTATTCATTGTGACTAAAATAGTTATTAATAGTATAAAGTCATTAAATACAAACATTATTTTTTTTAAGTAATTTAACCTATTCAAATATACTATATCGCCATCTAGTGTTGAGTAGCCAACCGCTGAGGTTGTTTCTGCAAGCATCGCTGTTGCTCTTCCTTAATAATTTCCGCTAGATGGCGCGCAGCTAACGGCATATCTTTCAGGGCAATCTTGCTGAAGGTTAGCCGCAAGTGCTGCGAGGGGGTGCTAGTGTCGTATTGGAAGGCCTGCCCCGGGATCAGCATTAAGCCTCGTTTGAAAGCTGTTTCAAAAACCTGAAATAATATTGTAATTGTATCATTTAATTGAAGTGATGTTTACAAAAACAACATAACTGACTAGACTGGTTGACACTTACAGAGGAACATTTTTAACGACAGTAGGTGTCAACCAGCTTAGTTAGTTATGTTGTTTTTGTAAACATCCCTTCAATTGTAAAATACCGCGTGATATAGGTAATAGGTTTTTCATCTTGACTTTGCTATTTACAAAATTATATTAGTAGGTACCAAAATGGTATAAGAATGCATACACAATAGTTTCATTTCATTTGTGCAATATCGATTAAGGGGGCGTTCGTTTATCATGGAGAAGAACTGTGCTCATTGGGCCATGCAATACTGATACCGGTATTTTAGTGTGACTAATACCGGGATCTCAGTATTGGCCATACAATAATACCGGTATTACATGCTCAAGTGCCCACTATGGCTTCTAATACTGGTATATTTAGTTAGGCAATACTTCATGTAAGTTCAAGATGATGACCTGGCGAAAGTTGCCGAAGTTGGTCGGGTGTGGTGGATACCGGTCAATGATTGTGTTCTTTAGGGGAGACCTACGTTCAGCAATGGACGGCTTTTAGCCGACAACCATCATGATTTTAGGTTCGCCACCCTACACCGAGTTACGTACCTTTGAGAGTAGGCAACGTACGATGAAGGATTTTAATAATTATTAATTTGTGGGGTCTATCTTACACGAATCGACTTTTGCCCAAACTCCGCAATGCTTGTATTATGGGTACTAGGCGACGATATACATACTTATATAGATAAACATATACTTAAATAGGTAGAAAACAACCAAGACTCAGGAACAAATACGCGTGCTCATCACACAAATATTTGCCCTTATCAGGATTTGAACCCGGGACCTTTAGCTTCGTAGGCGCTGTCACTCTCTTTAGGCTAAGCGTGTCTTGATTTCAGGATTTGTTTAAGGTTGTAATAGGATTGCGATTTCAATTTATCTCGGTATCTTCGATTTTTCTGAAGAAATCGCAGTAAAGCCTCACTATTATAATAAAGCGGGATTCGATCGCGTAAAAACACGATAATATATCTACCTCGACGTTTCGGACGCGCCGCGACATCCTCGATCACAAGGGGACCGAGGTCCGTTTCGATGAGTAAAAATAATGAAAGTCGAAGGCTCACCATGTTGTAGACGTCGTCGACGCCTTGCACTCGCAGCCACAGGAACAGGCCGCCGCTGGGCGCGCGCCAGTGCGCTCGGGGCGCGAGCGGCGCCAGCGCCTCCACGAGCGCGTCGCGGCGGCGCCGGTACAGGCTGCGCGCGCGCCGCAGCTGCGCCGCCAGCGACCCGCGGTTCGACACGATGTGGTGCACCAGGCACTGAGGACGACTTAACGAGGTTAGCTATCCGTCTATCGGTCGGCACATATAATACAAAATGTCGTAAACCGACTATGTTTCAAAAGTAACTAAGGAGTATCAAGAATCTATCCATCTATACGTTAATATAAAATCGTAGTAAAAGTATATTTGTACATTAACGACTTCTCCAAAAAAGTAACTGAGAGGTTACGTTAAAAATAAGTACGGGATAAAATGCAAATAAAGTGTTTGATTTTTTTTGTCTGATGGGGACGCATCACGCAAAAACTACCGGAACGACTGTAATGACCTACCTTAGTTAAATGATGAACATTAAATCTATTTACAGAATTAGTATATGTAGATATGTAAAATTGTACGAACGTTAGATTTAATACTAAAATGCATGCTGCATGCTAATTATTGTAGCTATTTGTATGCCTTGAGGCAAAACATAGTGATACAAAATTTGACTGACTCACTAACTGATCATCATAATTCTAAGGTACTTCTAGTAGACCCACAAGCTCCAAATTTTAAACATAGTTGGTTTTTAGCCTATCAAGTCCTATAAAACCTAAAAATATCGTAATTTCAGTCACAACTGCACACATAAGTTGTAATCCTATACAAATACATGCCATTACAAAGTTAGTTTTGTAGTTCAAATTGGAAATGATGAGGACCGCAATGAAATAAATAAAGGAAGACCACTTAAATGAAATAAAATGAGATCTCATCAAAAACATTAGGTACACGTGAAAAGATGCAAGGGTAAATAATATTCACGTCGGTGGAAATAGAGTTCTGTAGACACCCCCCAGTACTGACTTGGTTTAACGTTACATCTCTAAACTTTTTTGTTGTAGAAGAACTGTGTTGCGAGACTTGCATCCTTTTACATGTAATGTTTTTGATAAATTAATCAATCAAAATATTTATTTGGCAAGAATACAGTACAATGGTGTTAAATATAATTAATCGAGAAAAGGATGGTAAGGCCGTGCCTTTGTTTTGCTCGACTTGGCGGGGGCACTGCCGTGCCCCCAGATAGATACTTGTATTCAGCTAGTACAGGCATGCAGATGATTAAAATAATAAAATTAAACTAGAGCACAAAATAAATACAATTAAGTAATTATTAAAATATAAGCATCATAAAATGTCCTTTACCTAATACTACATGACTCAAGAAAATCTTTCACACTGTAGAAACATCCGTCGAGCAGCCAGCTATTTAAATTTCTCTTAAAACTATTTCCCTCCAAAGGTCGGAAGTCCTAATGTCGTTGGGTTCACGATTGTATATGACGATGCACATGTTATAGATATTTTCCCTATTAATACAACATCTTATAGCAGCGCGGCTGTTGCAGCAGATGTCTCCCTTTCAATCTAGTCTGCCTGATAGGGTGTTTATCTTCTGATAGCGCTGAGCAAAGGTGGTTGAACGGTCAAAGTCACGGTGACAGACAAGGCCATGCCCAGAAGACAGATCGGGTAGATTATACGGAGGTGTGACAGTAAATAGCTTGGTGTAGTTCCTTTGTTCTCCGCTTGCCTAAAACTCGATATGACGTATTCGCGTTATGCCTAAACTTCAATCTTTAGTGGCAATAAGATTACGTAGCTTGCAGACTATTTTGCTCTTTGTCTATATAGTGGGGTGTCTATTTCGATAACTTGCCTAATTCGCGTTTTGCCTAAACTTTATTTTAAATTGTTTCATGCATAATTCTTTAATCAGGCGATACGCGATTCGTCTGAACTTGAAATATATAAAGAAATACCTGCTCATTTTATTCAATAATAGAAATTACAAATAATATATACTTCTAACTAATCTAAACTTAACTAAAAAATTAAACTAATCCTAACTAAACAAATTAATTAGACATCTATGAATTAACTTACCAGTTACAAAGTTCCGATTGAAGACGACAAGCTTCAAGTTAGTCATAATGCGTTTTAGACCTGAAGCCTTTTAGGTCCAACACATTTTATTCTCAATACTGACGTAGTCCTAAGGCGTGTGAGACGTAACGCTATATAACTTAAACGGTGATAGGCCTAATTACGTTTTAGATCAACAGCGGTAAATGCCTAGTGATTATTAGGAAGTTGGCGTTTTATACTATGTGCGATTTAGACTATACAGCGACATAGATACGAGTATATTACGTTTACACCAAGCGCAGAACAAAGGTCGAGCACGAGCGGAGCAGTTCAGGGTTTCGTCTTGCGGACTTACAACAAACCTACAACGATCATTGTCCTCGAGCGCGATGCAAATGCCTTTGTGTCCGTCTGTTAAGTCCGACCGTTGAACAAAACGCACGGACTGTGTGTGCAACCATTGTGCAACAGCCTTAAACCTTTGATGTGACAACACTAGCGAGTTGTCAAATTGACACTCGAAAAATAAAATCTCGAGAGAACTAATTGGTTAATTCGGAGATTCGGTTTGGTAGCCATAATATAGGGGCTAGAATAGCTCCTTCTTACAAGGAGCTATTCTAGCCCTATATTATGGCTGTACAGTACGCGAAAACCGCGGAGTGTCGGAAATCGGGCGGATTTGTTTCGCATATGCGACGCCGATCTTCTGGTAGCTGCTGACCAGCTTGGAGCTGGCATCTTCGGACTGTAATAATAGGAGTTTAAGGTTGGGTATCAGCGGGACGGCGAGTATAAATGACACCACAAGTATGAGTCAGATCGAAGAGATTTAATCAAAGATCTTATTATATTTATAGCTAATACAATTGGGGTTAACGCTGACACAAGCAATATGCGTTTATGTTACAGTAAACTATTGTTACTGATAGTTATCTACTACCATACTACAGGACTATTACTTGATTGACTTTTACTTGACAGACTATAAGACCCACACTTGACTGTATTGAGGCGAAAAAGAAGCCAGCGAGTCAGTGAGTATTGTAGACCCGTATTCCTAGATAATAAGTTTATACGCCCTGATAACGGGGAATAAAAAGAAACTGGGCCCTCAGGCCTAGTTTCGAACACCGTCGAAATATCGGCAATTGCCGGAGCACAGCGGCGCCGCTAACTGTAGCGGCTCCGTATATTGATGCCAGGAGTCACCTGCGCCAGCGTGCAGCTATGCAGGAGCTCGGCTTGCATGTGCAGCTCTGCGCGCTGCAGCAGCGGGCGCGGCGAGGTGAGCCAGCCGCCGCGGAGCCACTACAATATGCGAGGAGTCACCTGCGCCAGCGTGCAGCTATGCAGGAGCTCGGCTTGCATGTGCAGCTCTGCGCGCTGCAGCAGCGGGCGCGGCGCGGTGAGCCAGCCGCCGCGGAGCCACTACAATATGCGAGGAGTCACCTGCGCCAGCGTGCAGCTATGCAGGAGCTCGGCTTGCATGTGCAGCTCTGCGCGCTGCAGCAGCGGGCGCGGCGCGGTGAGCCAGCCGCCGCGGAGCCACTACAATATGCGAGGAGTCACCTGCGCCAGCGTGCAGCTATGCAGGAGCTCGGCTTGCATGTGCAGCTCTGAGCGCTGCAGCAGCGGGCGCGGCGCGGTGAGCCAGCCGCCGCGGAGCCACTACAATATGCGAGGAGTCACCTGCGCCAGCGTGCAGCTATGCAGGAGCTCGGCTTGCATGTGCAGCTCTGCGCGCTGCAGCAGCGGGCGCGGCGCGGTGAGCCAGCCGCCGCGGAGCCACTACAATATGCGAGGAGTCACCTGCGCCAGCGTGCAGCTATGCAGGAGCTCGGCTTGCATGTGCAGCTCTGCGCGCTGCAGCAGCGGGCGCGGCGCGGTGAGCCAGCCGCCGCGGAGCCACTACAATATGCGAGGAGTCACCTGCGCCAGCGTGCAGCTATGCAGGAGCTCGGCTTGCATGTGCAGCTCTGCGCGCTGCAGCAGCGGGCGCGGCGCGGTGAGCCAGCCGCCGCGGAGCCACTACAATATGCGAGGAGTCACCTGCGCCAGCGTGCAGCTATGCAGGAGCTCGGCTTGCATTTGCAGCTCTGCGCGCTGCAGCAGCGGGCGCGGCGCGGTGAGCCAGCCGCCGCGGAGCCACTACAATATGCGAGGAGTCACCTGCGCCAGCGTGCAGCTATGCAGGAGCTCGGCTTGCATGTGCAGCTCTGCGCGCTGCAGCAGCGGGCGCGGCGCGGTGAGCCAGCCGCCGCGGAGCCACTACAATATGCGAGGAGTCACCTGCGCCAGCGTGCAGCTATGCAGGAGCTCGGCTTGCATGTGCAGCTCTGCGCGCTGCAGCAGCGGGCGCGGCGCGGTGAGCCAGCCGCCGCGGAGCCACTACAATATGCGAGGAGTCACCTGCGCCAGCGTGCAGCTATGCAGGAGCTCGGCTTGCATGTGCAGCTCTGCGCGCTGCAGCAGCGGGCGCGGCGCGGTGAGCCAGCCGCCGCGGAGCCACTACAATATGCGAGGAGTCACCTGCGCCAGCGTGCAGCTATGCAGGAGCTCGGCTTGCATGTGCAGCTCTGCGCGCTGCAGCAGCGGGCGCGGCGAGGTGAGCCAGCCGCCGCGGAGCCACTACAATATGCGAGGAGTCACCTGCGCCAGCGTGCAGCTATGCAGGAGCTCGGCTTGCATGTGCAGCTCTGCGCGCTGCAGCAGCGGGCGCGGCGCGGTGAGCCAGCCGCCGCGGAGCCACTACAATATGCGAGGAGTCACCTGCGCCAGCGTGCAGCTATGCAGGAGCTCGGCTTGCATGTGCAGCTCTGCGCGCTGCAGCAGCGGGCGCGGCGCGGTGAGCCAGCCGCCGCGGAGCCACTACAATATGCGAGGAGTCACCTGCGCCAGCGTGCAGCTATGCAGGAGCTCGGCTTGCATGTGCAGCTCTGCGCGCTGCAGCAGCGGGCGCGGCGCGGTGAGCCAGCCGCCGCGGAGCCACTACAATATGCGAGGAGTCACCTGCGCCAGCGTGCAGCTATGCAGGAGCTCGGCTTGCATGTGCAGCTCTGCGCGCTGCAGCAGCGGGCGCGGCGCGGTGAGCCAGCCGCCGCGGAGCCACTACAATATGCGAGGAGTCACCTGCGCCAGCGTGCAGCTATGCAGGAGCTCGGCTTGCATGTGCAGCTCTGCGCGCTGCAGCAGCGGGCGCGGCGAGGTGAGCCAGCCGCCGCGGAGCCACTACAATATGCGAGGAGTCACCTGCGCCAGCGTGCAGCTATGCAGGAGCTCGGCTTGCATGTGCAGCTCTGCGCGCTGCAGCAGCGGGCGCGGCGCGGTGAGCCAGCCGCCGCGGAGCCACTACAATATGCGAGGAGTCACCTGCGCCAGCGTGCAGCTATGCAGGAGCTCGGCTTGCATGTGCAGCTCTGCGCGCTGCAGCAGCGGGCGCGGCGCGGTGAGCCAGCCGCCGCGGAGCCACTACAATATGCGAGGAGTCACCTGCGCCAGCGTGCAGCTATGCAGGAGCTCGGCTTGCATGTGCAGCTCTGCGCGCTGCAGCAGCGGGCGCGGCGCGGTGAGCCAGCCGCCGCGGAGCCACTACAATATGCGAGGAGTCACCTGCGCCAGCGTGCAGCTATGCAGGAGCTCGGCTTGCATGTGCAGCTCTGCGCGCTGCAGCAGCGGGCGCGGCGAGGTGAGCCAGCCGCCGCGGAGCCACTACAATATGCGAGGAGTCACCTGCGCCAGCGTGCAGCTATGCAGGAGCTCGGCTTGCATGTGCAGCTCTGCGCGCTGCAGCAGCGGGCGCGGCGCGGTGAGCCAGCCGCCGCGGAGCCACTACAATATGCGAGGAGTCACCTGCGCCAGCGTGCAGCTATGCAGGAGCTCGGCTTGCATGTGCAGCTCTGCGCGCTGCAGCAGCGGGCGCGGCGCGGTGAGCCAGCCGCCGCGGAGCCACTACAATATGCGAGGAGTCACCTGCGCCAGCGTGCAGCTATGCAGGAGCTCGGCTTGCATGTGCAGCTCTGCGCGCTGCAGCAGCGGGCGCGGCGCGGTGAGCCAGCCGCCGGGGAGCCACTACAATATGCGAGGAGTCACCTGCGCCAGCGTGCAGCTATGCAGGAGCTCGGCTTGCATGTGCAGCTCTGCGCGCTGCAGCAGCGGGCGCGGCGCGGTGAGCCAGCCGCCGCGGAGCCACTACAATATGCGAGGAGTCACCTGCGCCAGCGTGCAGCTATGCAGGAGCTCGGCTTGCATGTGCAGCTCTGCGCGCTGCAGCAGCGGGCGCGGCGAGGTGAGCCAGCCGCCGCGGAGCCACTACAATATGCGAGGAGTCACCTGCGCCAGCGTGCAGCTATGCAGGAGCTCGGCTTGCATGTGCAGCTCTGCGCGCTGCAGCAGCGGGCGCGGCGCGGTGAGCCAGCCGCCGCGGAGCCACTACAATATGCGAGGAGTCACTTGCGCCAGCGTGCAGCTATGCAGGAGCTCGGCTTGCATGTGCAGCTCTGCGCGCTGCAGCAGCGGGCGCGGCGCGGTGAGCCAGCCGCCGCGGAGCCACTACAATATGCGAGGAGTCACCTGCGCCAGCGTGCAGCTATGCAGGAGCTCGGCTTGCATGTGCAGCTCTGCGCGCTGCAGCAGCGGGCGCGGCGAGGTGAGCCAGCCGCCGCGGAGCCACTACAATATGCGAGGAGTCACCTGCGCCAGCGTGCAGCTATGCAGGAGCTCGGCTTGCATGTGCAGCTCTGCGCGCTGCAGCAGCGGGCGCGGCGCGGTGAGCCAGCCGCCGCGGAGCCACTACAATATGCGAGGAGTCACCTGCGCCAGCGTGCAGCTATGCAGGAGCTCGGCTTGCATGTGCAGCTCTGCGCGCTGCAGCAGCGGGCGCGGCGCGGTGAGCCAGCCGCCGCGGAGCCACTACAATATGCGAGGAGTCACCTGCGCCAGCGTGCAGCTATGCAGGAGCTCGGCTTGCATGTGCAGCTCTGCGCGCTGCAGCAGCGGGCGCGGCGCGGTGAGCCAGCCGCCGCGGAGCCACTACAATATGCGAGGAGTCACCTGCGCCAGCGTGCAGCTATGCAGGAGCTCGGCTTGCATGTGCAGCTCTGCGCGCTGCAGCAGCGGGCGCGGCGCGGTGAGCCAGCCGCCGCGGAGCCACTACAATATGCGAGGAGTCACCTGCGCCAGCGTGCAGCTATGCAGGAGCTCGGCTTGCATGTGCAGCTCTGCGCGCTGCAGCAGCGGGCGCGGCGCGGTGAGCCAGCCGCCGCGGAGCCACTACAATATGCGAGGAGTCACCTGCGCCAGCGTGCAGCTATGCAGGAGCTCGGCTTGCATGTGCAGCTCTGCGCGCTGCAGCAGCGGGCGCGGCGCGGTGAGCCAGCCGCCGCGGAGCCACTACAATATGCGAGGAGTCACCTGCGCCAGCGTGCAGCTATGCAGGAGCTCGGCTTGCATGTGCAGCTCTGCGCGCTGCAGCAGCGGGCGCGGCGAGGTGAGCCAGCCGCCGCGGAGCCACTACAATATGCGAGGAGTCACCTGCGCCAGCGTGCAGCTATGCAGGAGCTCGGCTTGCATGTGCAGCTCTGCGCGCTGCAGCAGCGGGCGCGGCGCGGTGAGCCAGCCGCCGCGGAGCCACTACAATATGCGAGGAGTCACCTGCGCCAGCGTGCAGCTATGCAGGAGCTCGGCTTGCATGTGCAGCTCTGCGCGCTGCAGCAGCGGGCGCGGCGCGGTGAGCCAGCCGCCGCGGAGCCACTACAATATGCGAGGAGTCACCTGCGCCAGCGTGCAGCTATGCAGGAGCTCGGCTTGCATGTGCAGCTCTGCGCGCTGCAGCAGCGGGCGCGGCGCGGTGAGCCAGCCGCCGCGGAGCCACTACAATATGCGAGGAGTCACCTGCGCCAGCGTGCAGCTATGCAGGAGCTCGGCTTGCATGTGCAGCTCTGCGCGCTGCAGCAGCGGGCGCGGCGCGGTGAGCCAGCCGCCGCGGAGCCACTACAATATGCGAGGAGTCACCTGCGCCAGCGTGCAGCTATGCAGGAGCTCGGCTTGCATGTGCAGCTCTGCGCGCTGCAGCAGCGGGCGCGGCGAGGTGAGCCAGCCGCCGCGGAGCCACTACAATATGCGAGGAGTCACCTGCGCCAGCGTGCAGCTATGCAGGAGCTCGGCTTGCATGTGCAGCTCTGCGCGCTGCAGCAGCGGGCGCGGCGCGGTGAGCCAGCCGCCGCGGAGCCACTACAATATGCGAGGAGTCACCTGCGCCAGCGTGCAGCTATGCAGGAGCTCGGCTTGCATGTGCAGCTCTGCGCGCTGCAGCAGCGGGCGCGGCGAGGTGAGCCAGCCGCCGCGGAGCCACTACAATATGCGAGGAGTCACCTGCGCCAGCGTGCAGCTATGCAGGAGCTCGGCTTGCATGTGCAGCTCTGCGCGCTGCAGCAGCGGGCGCGGCGCGGTGAGCCAGCCGCCGCGGAGCCACTACAATATGCGAGGAGTCACCTGCGCCAGCGTGCAGCTATGCAGGAGCTCGGCTTGCATGTGCAGCTCTGCGCGCTGCAGCAGCGGGCGCGGCGCGGTGAGCCAGCCGCCGCGGAGCCACTACAATATGCGAGGAGTCACCTGCGCCAGCGTGCAGCTATGCAGGAGCTCGGCTTGCATGTGCAGCTCTGCGCGCTGCAGCAGCGGGCGCGGCGCGGTGAGCCAGCCGCCGCGGAGCCACTACAATATGCGAGGAGTCACCTGCGCCAGCGTGCAGCTATGCAGGAGCTCGGCTTGCATGTGCAGCTCTGCGCGCTGCAGCAGCGGGCGCGGCGAGGTGAGCCAGCCGCCGCGGAGCCACTACAATATGCGAGGAGTCACCTGCGCCAGCGTGCAGCTATGCAGGAGCTCGGCTTGCATGTGCAGCTCTGCGCGCTGCAGCAGCGGGCGCGGCGCGGTGAGCCAGCCGCCGCGGAGCCACTACAATATGCGAGGAGTCACCTGCGCCAGCGTGCAGCTATGCAGGAGCTCGGCTTGCATGTGCAGCTCTGCGCGCTGCAGCAGCGGGCGCGGCGCGGTGAGCCAGCCGCCGCGGAGCCACTACAATATGCGAGGAGTCACCTGCGCCAGCGTGCAGCTATGCAGGAGCTCGGCTTGCATGTGCAGCTCTGCGCGCTGCAGCAGCGGGCGCGGCGCGGTGAGCCAGCCGCCGGGGAGCCACTACAATATGCGAGGAGTCACCTGCGCCAGCGTGCAGCTATGCAGGAGCTCGGCTTGCATGTGCAGCTCTGCGCGCTGCAGCAGCGGGCGCGGCGCGGTGAGCCAGCCGCCGCGGAGCCACTACAATATGCGAGGAGTCACCTGCGCCAGCGTGCAGCTATGCAGGAGCTCGGCTTGCATGTGCAGCTCTGCGCGCTGCAGCAGCGGGCGCGGCGAGGTGAGCCAGCCGCCGCGGAGCCACTACAATATGCGAGGAGTCACCTGCGCCAGCGTGCAGCTATGCAGGAGCTCGGCTTGCATGTGCAGCTCTGCGCGCTGCAGCAGCGGGCGCGGCGCGGTGAGCCAGCCGCCGCGGAGCCACTACAATATGCGAGGAGTCACCTGCGCCAGCGTGCAGCTATGCAGGAGCTCGGCTTGCATGTGCAGCTCTGCGCGCTGCAGCAGCGGGCGCGGCGCGGTGAGCCAGCCGCCGCGGAGCCACTACAATATGCGAGGAGTCACCTGCGCCAGCGTGCAGCTATGCAGGAGCTCGGCTTGCATGTGCAGCTCTGCGCGCTGCAGCAGCGGGCGCGGCGCGGTGAGCCAGCCGCCGCGGAGCCACTACAATATGCGAGGAGTCACCTGCGCCAGCGTGCAGCTATGCAGGAGCTCGGCTTGCATGTGCAGCTCTGCGCGCTGCAGCAGCGGGCGCGGCGCGGTGAGCCAGCCGCCGCGGAGCCACTACAATATGCGAGGAGTCACCTGCGCCAGCGTGCAGCTATGCAGGAGCTCGGCTTGCATGTGCAGCTCTGCGCGCTGCAGCAGCGGGCGCGGCGCGGTGAGCCAGCCGCCGCGGAGGCCGGCGCTCACCACCTTGGACAGCGAGTCCAGCCGCACCACGCGCCCCGCCACGTCCAACGACAGGAACGACGGCAGCCGCTGCAACACAATCGATTCAATTTCAATATTTATTTCGGTCAAGATCCATAATGTGTTATTAATTTGCAAAATGTTCAACAAAACCAATGCTCAATCATACTATACTTTGTGGCAAGCTTTTACTCGGTGAAAGCTACCATCCTCTACATTTTTTCAGTTCTTAAAAGCAGCATTACATTATTGTGTTTCGGTGTGTTAAGTAAGTGACTCTGTGCGGCACTGAGTCATAACTAAGCTAAGACTACGAAAAATGATAATTTATTTGTGGTAGGCTAAGTACGAGCACTCTCAGTTCACACTCGTTACTTATCACTCCAACAAAGACTTTTTACTTTCATTAAATTGCTTATGACTCCGATTTAGAAATGCATGCAAAATATGCACATAATTCTGGCCTTAGGAATATCTGGATTGTAATTTTAATTCAACTATTTCTAATATGATAGTAGAAATAATAACTAAACTCTACTATAAAACAATAATAAAATAAAACTTAACATAAAAGTCGCTATGGGGAACTTTTGCGCGAGAGAGCAGCCCGAGTGAGGGTCGCATATTGCCTCCCACAGGCTCTAAGAATCCAATGAAACTCACCTCTTCATCGTAATTCAGGAACATGTACGGGTCGTCCTCGAGTATGAGGAAGTCGTATTTGCAGGCGAGGTCGTAGATCTGGCGGCGGCGGGTCTCGGGCAGCGTGGTGCCGGTGGGGTTGTTGGCGGTCGGCACCACGTACAGCAGGCGCGGCATGCGCAGCCCGCGCGAGCGCCGCGACGCCAGCGCCGCGTCCAGCGACGACGGCACCAGGCCGGACTCGTCCTCGGGGATGCTGATGATCTCCGGACTGTACGGCTTCAGCTGCAAATATTGTTGGACGTTGAAGTTCGGTTTTCAAATTGCTTTCTCACGATAACGTGATATAAGTTATTAACTATTTTTGGCTCAGTGACCGAAAAAAGATCACCAGGTGTGGTACTACCGAGTAAATTCAATGCGTGGCACCGTGTTTGTTTTTCGATAGAAGTCGTGCAAGACTTTTTGGTTTTTTTTTTAAGAATAGCAAATGAGCAGACGCATCCCCTGATGGTAAGCGATTACCGCCGCCCAATAGACGACACCTGCAACATCAGAGGAGTCACAAGTGCGTTGCTTGCCTTTCAGGTGGGAGTGGAAATACGCTCTTTTCTTGAAGGAAAGAGGAAATTCACTCCACAGTTCAGTAGTGTGAGGCAGAAAGTTCCTATTAAAGCGCACAGTTGTGGACTGAGTGGTGAGGGTGGAAATATTGAAGTTGAGTAACCGGGAACACTAACAGCGACGTGAACCCCCGTGTAGGTGTACTCGGCGAGCAGGATGGGGTCGCCGTGGTCGAGCAGCAGGTCGATGGCCTGGTAGATGCCGTGCTGCGCGCCGTTGGTGACCAACACGTCGCGGGGCAACGGTGGTGGCCGGTGCAAGTCCTGCTGGAACGAGCGCAGCTCGCTCAGGAGGGCTGGCAACCTGCTCACATCAAATCAAATCATTTATGATTTATTTTTTATTATAGCATTAAAGGGCGTCACACACGGTGAAAATACTATAATCCGTATCTTACGATCACTCTCTATCACATACGGTTAATTTACGATAGTATATCCGGCCGAATCATTCTATCAACGGGGTCACACGTTAGTACATTACATAACTAGGGTGGTAATACAAAGAAAGGCCGAGATCGCAGTAGTCGAGGGACGTAAATATGCGATCGAGGGCTATCTTTATTACCTCCCGTGTTGTGTACATCATTTTGTCTACACTTGCGGCTTTTTCCGTACGCACAGCGCACAGTGGGACTAAACGTTCTTATCCATCTCTAAAATGGTTTTAGCGAAAGTCGTAATTCTGATATAATTTTGATAGTTCTACATTCTATGATAAAAGGCCTATCTGATATTAGTGTGACAAATAATAATTATTAAGTTTTACTTACCTAAAATGGCACTGAAACATTGAACTTCGATAATTCCGTATTTAACAGACTAGACCTTCGTGAAGTTTGACTTAAGATATTTTTTAAGTTTCCCAAAGAAATATATTAGTATTATACATATTTAGATTCACTAGGATCTCTAGTTTGTAAATACGGTATTATTTTACAGAAAAATAGAATGTGTATTTTTTTAATTAATTTTGAAATGTCCCTATGAAAATTTCCGTATGTTTTAATTTCAATTGGAGGTTTCCTTGTTATCGAAAGCTGCCGATGTCGAGTTATTATCATTTATAGAATCCTTAATTAGTAAATAATCCAAGGAAAAAAAAAAAACCTGCGTCATTATAGCGCCATTTCGAGATAGAACCTAATATGTCATCCGAGGTCCAAGTTCATTATTTTTGCTTGCACCTATTTATGGAACTTTTTTTACTTAATATAACGTAACTGTCGTTATATTAGTCAAATTTACCGTTGTTTTTTTAATATTTGATAAAATAGGTCTGTTTGGGTATGTTTAAGAGTATCTGATTTTACCACAATTGTGATAACAATACCTATCATCACACTTTTATCTATTGTGGTAATTATAATCAGTATTGGTTAAATATTTCTGTGAGAACTTTCTTTATCAGTTAACACGTTTTTCACAAGTTACTATATACATCAGATCCCTATATATCCAGTATTAATAGTAGTGCAAATGTCCTATTCACAAAAGAACTATTGAATGAAGCGAAAGAACTTCTAGTGACAAGTGACGGGGATTGATTTTTTTTGTTACTAGGTAGTTGTAAATTGCCCAATTACTTCACATTTTTTATTTATTATATATTTAAGCTATTACAAATAAAAAAAAATAAAAAATTAAAAAAATCAAAATATAGCTATATCTACCTACTTAAATCAAGTTTATTATAATTATTAGTTAATACTTATCTTTTAATACTTAGTTATATGAACAATAAGAAAAAAAAATTTTTTTTTGAATTTTTTGTATGAAAAATTGTGAAATTTTATTTTCAACTCTATATTACTCAATAAATATAAGTTTTATAATAAAGGCGTTTTGATTATATAAAGGCGTAACTATTCAAGATTACGTATGCAAAACTTCAGCAATAAATCTCAATAAACAAAAAAGTTACAGATTTTTGAGATGGAAATGACCGTTTGGTCCCACTGTGCAGCGTGCGGAAAAAGCCACTTTATGGCCAGGTGTGGCATAAACGTATATTGCCCACTCTGTATAAGGATCTTGCGATATATTTTGTATGTTAATATATTACGCATCTTAAGATAGCATAAAATAACTTTTTTACAATGTTTGCCGAAGCTCGCACGGATGGTTTTAATGCCATCCTGAGGAAGAAAGTAGCATCGTTGTTGAGCAGACAGCGGGGCAGCCACAACAGCATCCTTCAAATGATGGCCAGCAGGTTTCATTGCCCGTTTACTTTCAATCTAATCAGATTTATGGTATTTATTATTTCATACTGTACTAACTGTTAGGAATAAGGTTTTAAATGTACTCTTAACAAAATTGTATCAAAGTCATCTGAATAATAAACTATTTGAATTTGAGTATTTCTACTGACCCTTGGGACGGCACGTACTGCAACGCGGTGGCGAGCTCCTTGCCCTCCATGTGCAGGGCGCCGCCGGCGGTCCAGCCCAGCTCCAGCCGGCTGAAGGGGAACACCTCCTCGTTGGGCATACCCTCGGCCAGCGAGAGCATCTGCCGACCCACGCCGTACGCCAGGGTAGCTGCAGAACAACGTTATCACATCACACTAATATTAAATATGTGAAAGTTTATGAAGATGTTTGATGTTATGTTGTGATGTTTAGTTGTTTGGACGTTTGGGTGTTTGGATGTTTTAACATGGTCGGATGTTTGTTAATAAGTAACGGGGTAATGACTGGATTTATTGAGCTGAAATTTAGCATGCAAGTAGATCAAGTGCTGGATTGAAACATGGGTTACTTTATATCCCGGTCCCCGTAAAGAGTTTGCTCGGGACAGTAATACGGGACTAACAATACAGTATGACTTATTACTTTATGGGTAACAAGTGGATCCCAATGAAACGATATGACGAACAACAATTATTACTTATAAATGTATGCCTTAAACTATTTCTGAATAATTACCGGTATGCCTTGCTAGGTTATGGATATCAATTTTATTACTTTTGTAATGTATGACGTATAACATTATAGATTGTGAAAGTTCGGATTATTAATCATTATACGTAAACAAAATTATGACAAATGATATTTATGGACATAAATTATATGGAAATCAATTTCTGACTTTTAGAATTCGGAACAAGAAGTTTATGGGAAACAAAGGGATCCCAAATTGTAGGATCGATCCATTATTGGGGACAATATAGTACTTAATTCATTCTATTTTGCTTAATTTATTTTATGGACATTGTTTTTAATTTGATTGTTATTAATTTGAATTATAATTATTTTTGCTTCTGACGATCATAATACGCATTCATATAAATTGTCATGTAATTTTGTATTATGAAATAAAAAATCTATCTATCTATCAGCAACGAGAACAACGCGGGCGAAGTCGCAGGTAAATGCTAGTTTACAATAAAGTGATTTAAGAACTTTTATAAAAACACTAATATTGTCTTCGGTTTCCGCAATTATCACTCATTGCAGTAAAACAATTTAAATGTATTAAATTGTGTATGCTTATTTTATAACCTGACGCTAAATTAAAAAAAAAAATTAATGTGCGCAAAAACGTTTACGACACTAGCAAATTAATGACATATTATAACATGTATATTTGAGGACGAAGATATCTGAAGAGGCCTAGAATAATTATTTGAGGAGAGCCAGAGGCATAGGATCCAGGGCAAGTAGAGACTTGCCCTGGATCCTATCTTTGGAGTTGGATGCGACTACAAATGCACGAAAAGAAATGGTACTAAACTACTTGGAAATAAACTTTCAAGTAAAAGAAAAATCAAATAACTCAAAAACGCCAGTGGTCTGAAGTAACAAACAAAAAAAGTTGCTGACGAGAGAGAATCTTCTCTTTTTTCGTGATGTCGGTTAATAAACATTTCTAATACCTACCTTCTATCCAAAGAGTTTCCCCTTGAATTGCCGACAAACGTTTCATCGACTTATCATTTCATCGAAAGTAAATTTTCTCTGAAACCATTTTTTTCTTGAAATTAATATACTTATAAAGAACATAAGGAACATAATTTAAGGAGCTTTCAAAACGGCTCGTTGACACCTCGCGGACCTTGGGGCTGGCAGCTTCCTCGCTCAGCGCATTAATATTGCAATACAGCGAGGAAATGCTGCCCGTATCTTTGGCACTATGCCACGGCCATATAATTTAGTATGATTATTTTAGTTCAGGATAATTTATTGTTTTATTATTTATTTAGTTATTGAATGAATTATCTTTGAATAACTAAAAACCTAACCTAATGGTATTTACAGGATGATTTTTCAAATAATTCTGAAAAGTAAACGGTTTCAGAGAAAAAAGTTGTCGACGAAATGCAAATTCGATGAAATTAAACATTCGACGTAACGTTAGTCGATGAAACAACAGGCACCGTGTCCAAAGAGGTGTAGGCCCAATATTTTATCAGATAAGGAAAAAATACAGTCTTTTTGTTGACTTCATTAATTTCTAGATAAGCGTACGTTATTAGGGAGCAGATAATGTTGTCAGTGTCACAGTCCATATTACACATAGTAAGTATTGTACACAATGTACTGGTGCGCACTGGTTACCAATCTCGCTGATATCTGCGAATACTTGTTCTTGCCCTCAGCTCAGTTATTTATTATCACATTATTATATACATTTTATTTCTTCGATGTCGTCATACTTTGAACTTCTTTAGGATTATAAATGATAAAAGTATAATGCTACTTACTCTCAATTGTGCTTCGCAGAAGTTGGGTGTTTTTGTATTTCAATTTGAAGTTCTAAAATATTGATTTAAATCTTTACTAGGTCCCAATACATAAAGCTAGGTTTATTTAGTTAGGGCGCTAGACAGCAAACCTCCCAGAGTGTCTGGATTCTTCTTATTCCTCTTGATCCGGTTGATCCGCAGGAAAGGGAAGCGTACTGGCTGTGTGCCCCGGGAGCAACGGCAAGTGATTTCTTAGGGGACCCTAATTGATCACTGTCGGGGGGGGTTGGGGGGTACCGCACCAGGGTTTCGTCTGTTTTTCAGAGGAATCCCCAAGTGCGGCACGAGAGGGCGAGGCGTCAGTTGCATAATATACTATATCCTGTAACAGACGGCAAGGCCACCGTTAGAGGCCACTGCCTTGTTTACGCTCGACCTAAGTATAAACAATTTGCGGATTTGTTTATAAACAGCTAGCTCCGTGATAGACCCTGGCCTATCCCAGTAACTCAGTATGTTTAGGTACTATTATAGTGGCTCTATGAGCTGTAGATCTTACGAGAGTTGCGAGTGAGTAACCCCTTTGGCTATAGCAAATATATATTTAAACCAGAATCGACAGCAAAATTCTGTAGAAGAGAACGGCCGGACATCAGAACAGACAGACATACGAAAGTATTTTTGGCCAAGCTGAAACGGAAAACTTCGCTCGCACTTCACGCTCGATCGGTCAATTACTAGTATAGTCAGTAGTAGGAAACAACTAGACATATGTAGCTCGCTAGTGAGTGATTCAAAAGAACAATATCAGTTGGTCTAGTTGCTCACCGGCTCACTAGCTCAGTTCCGATTCAAACAACTCAGTATATCTTTCAACTCACTCGCTCTCATGTAGCTCTATTGAGCCGTGTCCTGCAAGAAACACACACACACGATAAACACTAATTTTACGTTCCTCTCTTGTCGCCGTATACCTAAACGCTCTCTCTTTCGTTCGGAAATATTCGGATTTGGAGATACTGAGCTAAAAGTTCCTGTGAGCCGTTGACACATCACGGAGCTACGGAGCTTATAAGAGCTAGTGAGCCGTTGACACACCGAGGAGCTACTGAGCTGAAAGAGATACATATCTTTGAGAGCTAAAGATTCACATCACTCTTTAACTTTAGTGACACATTTTGTGCGTGTCTAGAAACAACCTTCGCAAAATCGGAAAACTTTACTACGTGTCTGTAAATATCTCACCCATATAGTTTCGTGCAAAATAATTGTCTTTTATTATATATAAACGCAATTTTAATAAAGACAATGCTTTCTCAAAGACTAATGCGTATTTTATGCAACAGTTGTATAAGTAGGCTCTAAAAATGCGAATTGCGTGAGTTGCGATACGAGCCGCGAACGCGGCGAGTATCGCAAATAGAGACGCAATGGGCGTTTTTTGATTTAATTATACAACGTTGCATACAATACTTTTTCTACGACTAGGTTTTAAAATATAAAATACAAACAAGGCATAACCTGCAAAGAAGGCAAATATGACGTATGACCGATTTAATTGTTTGTTAAGTTGGGAAGTTGTGCATTTTTATCGTAAAGTTAGAATTGACCGCTTAATCATTGACCTAAGTTTAACCTAGATTTGGCTGTTAGCAGTATCGTAATGTGACTATAACGACACTAGTGCTGTTATGAGGTATAGAGTATAGACTTTTCTAAACTCATGTTATGTATGTTCTTATATTTTCATCACACTTGCTCGTAAAGGGTGTTATAACACGCGGGCTTATAGACCAGCTCGAGCCGATTTACCTCCCGTGGGTTATAAAAATCTATAACTCCCACGGGAGGAAAAACTGTATGAAAATCTATAACTCCCGTGGGAGTTATGAGTTTAGTTTTAAAATACAGGACCTACCCGTACGTCATTTCAGACTAAGGAGGTTTCAAACCAGCCAAGGCTTATTTCACATCTTCAAAACTTGGCTACAAAACCAATTTTAGTGTATATAAAACTTATATGGTATATTTTACTATTATTTCAGTAATTTTTGCAATTATTTTAATGCAATTAAATTAATTTACTTTAAAATTTTATTATGAAAATCGGTACAATCTGGCGGCATTGTCTGTCAAGTTTAAAAACTAAACGCAGTTCTTAGCATTATCTGTGGAAGACTATATTGAAAAAGTTGACAGTTGAAGTTGTGTCTTAGCGGGTGCGTTTAGTTTATTTGATTTTTATGTTTTATTTCTTTTTTCCTCGCAAATGTGATGAAAAACATTGTATGTATCACGGGCAGTAAGGGGATTACTAACTCGAGTCATTAAAAGCCCTCCGCCTACGGCGTCGGGCTTCTAATAGACTCTCGTTAGTAATTCCCTTCTTACTACCCTCGGTGCACAATGTACTATAGTGTTCGTGACCAAGTAAAATACAGATAAAAGTACAGGAGTAGAAAAATACTATTAACATTTATTGCCACGATGTAATTGGGGGCGGGGTCAGATATTAGTCGATTCAGGCGCGTGATAGAATGACGCTTCGTGAGCGGGTTATCTGGGCCCGGATTCAGGAACGAGGAAAACTATCTAGTGTTAACTGTTATTATTGCGATGCAAACTTCCTCTGGCCTCGACGGACGGTTTATGTATTCTCACGTAGTAGTGGGCTGATAATATCAACCGTTCGTAGGCAGAGCTCATTCAATTATGAAACTTGTGGAATCAGATTTGACGACACGTTTAGCCTAAGGGGAGTGACACCGCCTACGAATCTAGTCTCGGGTGTGTGATGAGCATGAGTATTTGATGTTTTCTATTTAAGTAAATATTTATCTAGGGTGTCCCTTATTAGGCATAATTTAAAACTCCTATTATGAAAACGTATAACAGTCTAGGCATACGATGATTGAGCATACCGCTTAAATGGCATACTAATAAAAACGCATACAAGTTAATAAGTATACCGACTGTTTTGGCATACCTGAAATTCGCATAATATTATTAGGTATACCGAACGCATAAAATTATGCGTTCGGTATAAAATGAGCGTTTCTAAAAAATTATTCCAAGTTTACACCCGTTGTTCACAGACTCCTAACTTTTTGGATTATTCTTACTTCTAGGTGGTAAATGTTGGCTAAAACAAATTGCTACCAGAAAAGTAGGTTAGGTTAGGTTAGAACTGCGACTCCAAAAGAAACGAACTGCTACCGGAAATGTAGATTAGGTTAGGTTTGAACTGCAACCCCAACAGAAACGAACTGCTACCAGAAATCTAGGCTAGGTTAGGTTGGGTTTGAACTGCAACCCCAACAGAAAAGGAAATTTCAACGTTCGATTCGGCGTATTAAAATTATATTTATTAATATTTATAAAAAATAATGTTATACTTAGTCATTGTTATACGTATTAACGGTATGCGAATTAAAATATGCGTTTCAAACTATACATTTTAATATTAAGCGATTATACAATTATGCGTAACAACGGTATGCGTTGTCAAAATAGAAAGATTTACTGTAATATAGATCCATTTATCTATACACCGTGCCCCCGAGTAACCTGAAAAACTGTAACCATAGATTCTAACAACTATTAGGAGTAAAAAAGTTATATGATGTATAGTCGAAAAACGGTTACTTTCCGAGATATTCATTATTTTTTAAATGAATACTCCCAAGTGTGTAACAAGCCCTAATAAATGGGACTAAGATACTTTTAAATTTTTTGTTAAATCTTTTAAAGAAACAGCAATTAACCTTCGCAGTATTTGATGGTAAGTGACTACGAGTCCAAAAAAGTACCTTTTGTTTCCATTTTAGCTTTTTTTTTCCTTTTTGATATCTTTTTCTCAAGCACCTAAGGAGTTAAGGACATGTTTATAAGGAGGGGCTCAATTTACTGATTTATTTTGTTCCATAAGACTATTAATGTAAAATGACAAAATTGGACCTATGTTGATATAACGTTATTTATTTGTAATACCATCAGGAATACGTGGTTAAAAAATTTCGGGTTATTCGGGGGCACTGCGTATAAGTATGTATAACGTCGTCTAGTGCCCTTGTGCTTGTAAGTATTGTTTAGTTTGGGACTAGGTCGATTTGTGTAAGATTCTCCCCACGCTATTTATTGTTTATTTATTTTGATCAGGTGCCTGGATTGTGCGGTTATCCTTATTATAGGTATAGTGAACAGGTAAACATGTACTGAGCAGCTTGAACCGGCGGGGTTATCGCCGCGATAGTGATTTTGTTTCATCACTCTTATCCGCATCATTGTTTTAAGTTGCTGCGACCCGCGACGTCATTGTATAATCGTTTCTTATATTACAACTGGCCGAATGTTTAAACAAAAGATAGCAACATACAATATTGGCATTATTACGACACAGTACAATCTGCAATTTAAGTTTTCTTATAAGTTTACGAGACTTTATCAACGTAAATCATGTCGGGACCATTGGTCGGGATTGACAAAAATATTGGCATATCAACCATTATGATATATTGTAGTAGGTATATATAGTGTTAATTTTTAGCTTTTTTGCGTGTAGTATACAAGAGAAAAACACGATTTCAGTGTTAATTTTGGCAATTTAGACCGATGTTCTCGCCCCGTTAGTAAACCTTACAGTGGCCCGTTTCATGACCCTGCATATCAACCAATTGTGTTGTTTTTGACTAATATTCTACCGGACTTGTAAAATTGTCACTTGTAGCTCTCGTGAAGCGGGCCACAGGTTGTGTCCGTACCTTGGAGGCGTGTGTGATATCTGTGTAGTCTGAGCGGGTCGACCCGCGCCCTTCGCTCGCATTAGCGGTTATTGACAGTGAGTCTTGTTTTTTTACTAAATTGAGTAGTATTCGTCATACCACCATTAAATCCACAAGTATGTATTTCCGCTTCGTTCTAAAAATTTGCAGCCTTGCGGCTAGGATATGCTTTATAAGATGTGGTTCGGAAGTACATTATTATATTTCGTGCTCTTCGATTAAATTCATGCAAAGGAAGTAGGCATTGCATGACTTATATCATTTCTAATGGATTTCATTTTCAAAAATTAGATTTTGGAAAAATGGGATCAATCTGGAAGTAAGCTTTTCGATTACAAATATATATTTCAAGTCGGTTCATTAACAACGGTGTTCTAAGATAACAAATGTAAATAAAATACAATTGACTAGAGAGCCTCCTCTTTTTTGTGAAGTTGGTTAAAATAAATAAAATATGCAAATAATAATAAATAAAACCCCTCGCTTGCGTTTAGTAATTGTGGTTAACTGTCAAATAATTTATTTCTGAAGTAACAAAGCTGAACTAAAAGTAGTATGCAAGCGGACGGTAAGTGAAAGGAAGAGGACGATTAGGGGTTGCAGTACTGGGAATTTTTAGTACCTATGGCAGTACTGGGAATTCCGGGTGCTACCATACTAAAAATTCTCGGTACTCCACGTCCTACGGACGATGCCATGAAAACTTACTGATCTGCCTAGTGAGCGCAGGCTCCCTCCGGGCGGCCCTGTGGCTGATGAACCGGGCGTAGTCCTCCTCCGTGAGGGGCAGGAGGTCGTCCCGGGGCGGCTCCTCGCTGTAGAACCTGAACAGCTCGTCGGCCTCATGCGAGTACGTCTGCACGAGCAGCGAGGCCGCCGGCCGGCACTCCAGCAAACTCCTCACGGTCTTTTGCAGCAGTTTCGTTGGCACAAACATTTTAATCAAACTATTTTAATAATAACTTCAAATAATATGTATCCCCTGCAACTTTGTTTAAAATGTAATGGTATTTTTATTAATTCACTTGTAAAGCTGTCGGCGCCGGGCGAGGCGGTTTTCGCGATGGTGGTTATCCTTTAAATGTGAAACTTGCGGAGTAATTATTGCAATGACGTGCTACTGATAAAAAAAATTGTTTACCTTTTTCTCCGGTGATACTGAATTGTTATTAAAAGAAGTAGTCAAGTGCGAATCGAATTTTTAGGGAAGGGTACGACAGCAATTCAGAAATTTAGCCTTTCATTAAGTTTTATTTGTTTATTTTTTATGTTTGTCATTTTCTTTTCGTAATTTTAGATAATTTAGGGTATAAAGCTTTACATTTGTTTGATGTTTCATAATCTCATTCCCGTGTCAAGTCGCCGAATAGTATCTAAAAGTGTCAACGTTGCAAATAATAATATTAAGCCTCAAGCTCCATATAAAATCCCTCGTGACATTTCTGCCTAAGTCCCAAATCCAAATAATCTCTTTCGATTACCTTAGGATTCTCGATTATGATTTAGTTGAAATTTCCTCTGCCGATATGTGTATAGATAAATTAATGTATTCATCTGTACATAATTAAAATACTGGTGTACCTAATCTTATTATGAAACTCGCTTTTGGCTTGTTTCATAAAACCACACTCGTGCTTTAAGGCATCTCTTTATGTATTGGTGGACTATATATTATTGTATATATTATTAAAAATGTAAGCAACGTTCCATACGGCGGTTGAACTGTGCCGTATGGTACAGTCAAGGGCAAATATAAATATCCACACAAAGTTCCAAAATATGTATACACAAACCTTACTGCCATAATAATAAGACCTGTAGGTATACATATTGGTGTCCTTGACTGTACTTGTTTATTCGATACACGAGTGCATGGACACGATAAAATGCGATCAAATCATATTTTATCACTAAAATATTAGAGTCATCAGTGACGTCACAAAAACACAAGTTTAATGAATCGTACAAAAATGTAATCATATTCTGATAAATATAGACAACATATAATTAGCAGAATGGGGCAGGTCGCTTATCTACATCAATACGTATATTAGAGGTCGTTATTACTGAAACAATCTGCGTGTGTTTGCTGTATTGGCTTTGGGCAGCACCACCTAGCGTTTATGACTAGAAAGAGCTGTCAAATGAATCATGCTATTTAGTTATGTCAACTACGTACTAGACAATATTATAGTGCAACAATACTAAGATTAGGTACACTCCTGTGGTCGGGTACCCGCGCACGCCACTGTTTTATTTACACCCGTGGTGCTGCGGTTTTGCTGCGGCATACCTACCGCTACGACTATTGTGACAGCTTTCAGAGCTAGCACAAAAAAAGGTTTTTTTGGGTTCCGTACATCGAAAGAAAAAAACGGAACCCTCATTAAGATCACTAGGCAGTGTTCGGAAAGCTGCTGCGTTACATCTTCTTGTCCAAAATTCCTCAGTGGCTGAAGACGAAAGTCTTCGAACAGTGCGTATTGCCGGTGATGTCATACGGGTAGTGCGAAGGCCCCAGACTCGGTGGACAGATGACCTCGTGCAGGTAGCGGGGAGCCGCTGGTCTGCTGAGAACCGCACGGCGATCTATGGGGGTAGCCAGCAGTGGACGCCTATGGCTGATAGATAGATAGATTTAAATTTCAAGATTAAAATTTGCATAGCAAAATTTTATATCGCACACGAGGAGTTAAGACAGTCGGCAGTTGCGATCTAATTTAGCAGGTACTTAATCTTGATATGTTCATAATTATCTGTCAAGATCACATCGTGCATCGTTGACGTATACCTGCTAAACAACATTTTTACATAGCGAATTGGCATAAATAGGCGCTCTAGTCTTCTTTCTTCCTCGCCAACCAGAGCAGGCGGTCAGCCTCGACGTCGGAGCCGGCGCCGGCGGCGCGCGCGCGGCGCGGCGTGCGGGGCGCCGAGCCCGCGCTGCCCGTCGGCGTGCCCGCCGTGCTCGCCAACGGGAACAGCCTACGAACACAACACTCCACACTCCTGTGGCAAACTTGCAGCCGGGCTAGCCGGTCACAACATTGCTTGTCGTGCGACCCGGGACTTAAGCATTATAAAAGAAGTAAAAGCCCTTATACGCTCTCCTACAGCGAGGGTGCTACTTGCGCAGGAGAGACGTATTTAGACTAGAAATACTTACACCTGTGATAGTACCAAAGCCATCATAACATCGTCTCATGTGGTACCTATGCTATCGCAAATGACTCCCTACAATATACCACTGACTGGCACAAAACTATAGATATCTTGAAATCCCCAATGGATGCTATTTATTCAATCTGGTGTCTAAAAACCCGCAAAATATCGTATTTCTTGAGCAATGCTCACTGCTCGTGCTCGCTATCAAGCATTGCAAAAACGATGTACCTAATTTTACATCAATACGTCTCCATGTGAGCCAGTATTCAGCATTTTTACAGCGTTTCACTTTCATCATTGTCTTTTTAGGAAATAACAAAAACGTTCAAAAGAACTCCCAAGCAGCACATTAGTGAATTTTGCAGCTTATCTTATAGCTTTATGTTCTAAATGAGTGGTTTAACAGTGTTTGACTACACTTATAGCTTTAAACACAACTCAAACTTGTATACGAGTTCATCCTGTCACTTATAGTTGCTTAGGAACGTTTTTTGTTTCTACTTTATTACTTATAGTTGGGTAAAGTCGATTTTGCTACTTAAAGTTGCATGCAGGTTGTAATTGTCACTGAATAAGAAGCAATAGTGATATTTTAAGGCCCTAAAGTTACTTATGAGCCACTTTTATATATAAGTGGGAACATACCCTTATTTGGAACTTTTAATTCCAAATGACTAGTATAATAGAGTAGTATATCACCAATAGTGGCTAAAGAGATAATTTTACGGCCCTTTTGGAACCTAAAGTGATTGCAACTTTAAGGCCTAGAAGGGTCGTAAAATTATCCCTTTAGCCACTATTGGTGATATACTACTCTATTATACTAGTCATTTGGAATTAAAAGTTCCTAATAAGGGTATGCTCCCAGTTATATGTAAAAGTTGCTTATAAGTAACTTTAGGGCCTTATATAGCACTATTGCTTCTTATTCAGTGAAAATTAAAACCTGCATGCAACTTTAAGTTGCAAAATCGACTTTACCCAACCATAAGTAATAAAGTGGAAACAAAAAACGTTCCTAAGCAACTACAAGTGACAAGATGAACTCATATACAATTTGAGTTGTGTTTAAAGCTACAAGTGTTGTCAAACAATGTTAAACCACTTATTTAGAACAACATAAAGCTATAACATAAGCTGCTAAATTCACTAATGTGCTGCTTGGGACCCTTATTTGGATCTTTTAATTCCAAATGACTAGTATAATAGAGTATTATACTAGTAATTTGGAATTAAAAGTTCCAAATAAGGGTATGTTCCCACTTATATATAAAAGTGGCTCATAAGTAACTTTAGGGCCCTATATATCAATATTGCTTTTTATTCAGTGACAATTACAACCTGCATGCAACTTTAAGTAGAAAAATCGACTTTACTCAACTATAAGTAATAAAGTAGAAACAAAAAACGTTCCTAAGCAACTATAAGTGACAGGATGAACTCGTAAATAAGGTTGAGTTGTGTTTAAAGCTATAAGTGTAGTCAAACACTGTTAAACCACTCATTTAGAACATAAAGCTATAAGATAAGCTGCAAAATTCACTAATGTGCTGCTTGGGCCTAATTCACGAGCACTGGACGATCTACAAAAGAGAAAATAATTAGTATTCGTAATAGCATTCACTGCTTTGCCACTCGCAAGATACAAATAAGTGATTTTCAGACCTGATAGTTTCAAATAGAGAACAAATAAGTAGAAATAAACACTGTAAGATCTTTTTTGTTTCGCCATCTTTACAAATTGGAGTCCTTGAAAATGATTTATTTTAAACAGAATTTTATTACACTGACGCATAATCACAGACTTTTGATAGTTGTGACGATGTTACTTTAACATTGTACGTAACCTACAATCATTACGTCAGGTTTTTACAGTTTTAGTTCTTATCAGTATCAATTCCTTATATGATTTAACACTCTCTTTTTAAATATTCCTGATCAAATCAAGGGCGCATCGAAATTTACAAAGAAACCATACTATAGTTTCACAGTAAAAAAACATTCGCAAGAATTTCGTGCTTATTTCAATGCCTGAACGTGAAGTTTTAATCAGTTACCAAACAGATGTATAAATCCAAAATTAAAATGGCAGATCACATTCACTTTAAAAAAACACAACTTACCGACTTAATTGTTGCCACGTCACTCAAAAGAACTTTGGCGTCCCATTTATCACTCATTGACTGAACTGAAATATTCATCGTTCAGTAAATCGTCGTTCACTGCGCATAACTTTCACCCATAGTTCTAATTGCCACTTAATGTAATTGTGAGATCTCTTATGGATTCAATTTAGAACCTAAAATCGTTCAATAAAAATCGTCGTTCACTGCGCATAACTTTCACCCATAGTTCTAATTGCCACTTAAGGTAATCGTGAGATATCTTATGGATTCAATATAGAACCAAAAATAGGCTGCAAATTTTCTCCCCGTGGCTCTATATTGGTTGCATAAGGGTTCTTTCCACCTATATAGAACTTAGTCATGGCTATATATTTCACTTAAGTACCTAAATAGATATGATATACGAGCTATTTCCCACCCAGCTGTGCTACTTGGGCTATGCCTAGAACTTTTTTTGAAACCATGACAGTCACAGAACTCAGTCTAGATTGATCAAAGTTGTCGTGATTTGTGATGTGATGAGTTTAGAACATCGCGTTAAAATAAATAGCTGGACGAAGCCTCGCTAACAGAGAAATGAAGCCATTTTTAATAAGCCGGCTGCTTGTACTTACCAGCCACACGCACACATCAACTAGTTTTTTCCTATTGCGAGCAGCACGCACACATAGGTAGCCGGCTTATTAGACATGCTTCAGTTGTTTGTTAGTTCCTTGAGAACGTAACAACATTTGACCTGACCTCATGGCTCGTGCGTACGCGTCGGCCATGTCGTCGACCGGCGCGGGCGCCGCGGCGGCGTGCATGCGCAACGCCAGGTGCGGCACGCCCAGGCTCACCGCACAAACCATCTGTCAACAATAAGCAATACAAAATAGGGATCTAGAACGAACTTCCTGATCTTCCCGTGGCGCTACATCTACAAGTCTCTCGGTCAGTTAATTAATTGATGTTTCGTAACTTGTAGCAACTGGCCGCAAAAGGCGACCAAGCTAAGAGAAGCATAAAAAATATATAAATATCTATATGTTTCGTAAGAATTGATATAAATGGTGTTGAAAAAGAAATTCGAATCTACGTACCGCTTCCTTGCTGGTTTGCATTTCCGCCAATTTCATGTTCAAATCGTGTTTCAGCCCCTTCATCAGCACAAAATCCTTCTCAAGGATACCTTTTAGTCCTAAAATTAAAAATGAATTAAATTATGTTTCCTAGACCCGTCGACCACGTGCGTTGTTTATATCGATGGGACGGATCATACCCGCATTTTCCAGTAACTTTTCTATATCCTCGGTGGGGGGTGAAGCGGGAGGCATCTCTGTGAGCTCCACGCGAGGCGTGCGAGGAGAGTCCGGGGGCCGCGGAGTCCGGAGCGCACGCGCAGACATCTGGCACCGAGGGGTCGACGACGCTGCCGAAACGGCCACGAGAAATCATCAGAAAACGGTCAATCGTTGGCAAAGATATAGGTACAACGTACAACTAGATGAAACATTAGTCGTGTTTATGATAAATAGGAACTGCAGACTCTACAAAGTCTATCTATCCATCAGCCACGCACGTCCACTGCTGGACATAGTCCCCCTTACACCCCATACACTCCAGGACTTTACTGCCCCAACGGTTATCCGTTCTCCGGGGTATATGACCTGCCCACTGCTACTTCAACCATGCAATCCTGCGAGCCATGTCCGTTACTTTGGTTCCTTTGCGGATATCAAACAAAGTCTACTTAGCAGTAAAGCATTTGGTTACCAGTCACAGCGCAACATTTTTAACCGCGCCAAATTGATTTCTCTTTGAATCAGCAGAGGCGGGGAAAATTCTTCAGTAAAAACATGAGGAAATTGACGCGAGGAGATGGAAAGAGGTCAAGTTGGGTCTCCCCACATGTAGGTACCAACGTGGAATTAGCTAAAGCCGGTTAAAAAAGTTTTACGCTCACGCAATCAGAGCGAAAAAGACGTCGTTCGGCTCAACCGAGCCGAGCTTTAGCTGATTTTGCGTCAGCAGATGTGGGGAGACCCCTAGGTTACCAGTAGACGCGGGGTCAGGGATGTCCCAGGCGTGGGGCCGGCGCGCGCGCAGCGTATCGCCGGGCGGGGGCCGCAGCGCCGCCTCGCCCGCCAGCGGCACCACACACACGCTGTCGCAGCAGCTCACCACCACGGCCGCGCGGTGCGACAATGAGTACTCACTGGAAAGACCGCATTGTTTAAGCTCTGATAACACTTCTTTCAAAGCTAACGTAGACGATCAAATCATCAAATGAAAGCTGCCCGATTTTTTATGCTACTGTTTAGCTGCTACTAGATTTGGGAGTGTTATAGACAATTCTTAAAAAGAAAATACAATTCTGACAGATGAGTCTTGTCAGAATAAATTTAGTATACGAGATAGATGTATTAATTTAGTCCCATTGACTGAACCGACTCAAATGGGCTAAAAATCGGGCCGACTACGCCTGCTGCACACACCGACAAAAGCAAACTTGTGTAGGCATTAGATAAATGCCACTAGATATTTACCTACGTGTTTAGACAGGGTTACGGGGCAGCTTTAGAAACACACAACACGACTTCAATGATCTACGTACCCCTTAACAACTGAGCAGCCAATGACTACGACTACCTTCTATGAGACTCTTGGGCATTGAGGAGTAAAAGTGAGGCTCGAGAAGTTGCTATTGCATCCTCTCGCTGATGACCGGTGTGGCATGTCAAAATGTTATCTTACATGTCTCTCAAATCCTTGGGCTGTTCTTCCTGGTCCTCCAGCAGTTGGAGCCCCCCGGAGCTCCCACGCACCACGCTGGAGCCCCGCGACGTGCTCGGGGAGTCCTCCTCCATCGTCCTCTGAAGAGCCGGCCCTTTACAACAACAAAACTTAACTCTAGAAATTGGCTTCTCGTAACGTTAGCCCACAGAAATATATTCGAGATAGAAGCATCGATTTGTATAGGAACCAAGCGTGTAACGTTTTTCGCTTAGCGTTTGTCGCCAAAAGTGTAATTTGGTGATGGAAAACATAAATTTTCCATTTCATTTGGTGGTATTTGAACAATGAATTATACCAATATTATCAGATTTTCAAATTATATTTTAGTTATAGACAGATAAACATGATACCGGGCTAGGTGAAACTAAAAGCTTGTAAGAAGCCCGTTACCGGGATGAATGCAGTAGGCCCCGAAGTCCACCTTCTTGCCCAGCACGCCGAGGAACGGGAACTTGATCTTGATGGTCTGCAGCAGGCACTCCTCGTTCAGGTCCCAAATGTGCAGCCACTGTAACGTTAAAGTTTAAAGAAAAACAAGTAGTCCAACTTCAGCTGATTTGGAGCGTGCGACACGTATTCAAGGTCTCGACACAGGGCTGCCACCCGCCGGTTCTGTAAAATACCAGTTGCGTCAGTGAACGGCGCGGGCTGAACGGTTCGTAGGTAAACAACAAAATAAACAAATTCCCAATATAATTAGGTAACAGTTTTCTTCATTGTTATTTGTGTAAGTAGGTTCAATAAATTTGAGCTACCTATTGGTGATCAATAAAAATATGTATCGCAATATTATATGAACTATGTATTTTCAGATGTCGGCTCCGACTCGGAAAGTCTACATATACCGACTGTTACGTCCCCACGTTAATCGGAACGCGCCCTTTGTAAACGTCAAACCGTATAACCTACAATGCTAGCTTCACTACCTTTAGTAAGTCAAGAAAGTGGTCTACCACGACTTCGACTTTATTGAGTGGTATTAAAATTCAAAAGTAGTAGACCATCACTTTCTTGGCTTATTGGGTTTCGTCAGGTCTCCTGGTGATGGCAACGTACACAGTTGCTGCAGTAGGCGAGAACTGTCTCCATGTCCGCGATGACCCTCACGTCGAGCACGGCCGCGCGCGCCGGCGCCGCCAACCGTGCAAACGGACTCGCCTGGAACAAAGTATAAAGACACACAAGTACACCAACTTCAACCGTGTAACAAACAGTACAAGTCGAACAATATTTTTTTAATTTTAAGCATTTTAAAAGTGCAAACCAAAAGAACATAATTTAACTGCACACTAACAATTTCTTAATTGGGTACAAGGAAAAATAGAAATGCCCTGCAACACAACTGCTCATGTTCAAGTGTGAGTTTGAATGGGGAGCAATGAGCATGCGAAAGGGAGCCAATATGCTAGGTGCTGTTTCAGATTAGCAATACCTGTGTGATGTCCCAGAGCCGAACGGCGCCGTCCGCACTGCCCGTCGCCAAGAGGTGTAGTGCTGGTACCACGTGGAAGCAGCTCACTCCCTGCCCACAGACAGTTAAAGATGGATACCCTAGGCCGTGGTAATAATGGTAGAAGCTTATCACCTTTCCGATAAAATAGGTTTGTTTTTGATTAAGCTCTTCTCCGTAGTACCTACTCTAATAATTTAAGGATCGTAACCAAGCCTAATATTTCGCCACATAGTGGGCAGCCCTATGCAGGATGAATACCAAAAGCATTATTCATGAATTCACACCACCTTTGTCATCTTCCGGTGCGCTTGCCTCCTACTTGGTCCAGTATGATGCTTCGCTCATGTGATGTGGAGAGTGAAAAAGGTAGTTTAGGTTGAGTATAAGGTTTATTATGGATCCTGTTACATTGGATTACATCGTTTATATAAAGGAGGAGAAATGCAAGTGAGTGCGTGTTACGCTACACACTACACTCAAAACAATGAGGGTGTTTAGAAATCATAAACCCACCAGGTGGCAGCAGGGTGGCGAAAGGTCTTTTTGACAGTAGGCGTCAAGATCCACCAATCACGCCACTTGATTTTGACATCTACTGCCAAATAGACCTTTCGCCACCCTGCTGCCAGCTGGTGGATTTCTGATTACTAAATACCCTCATTTAGATTAGATGATAACACGCTCAAAAAATTGAGTAGCCTCTCTGAGCAGTTACTCGTTTGGTAATTTTATATTCTCTTAATCTACTAGCTTACATTAAGCACTTAGGGTTTAAAAGACGAAGACGACATAAAATAGGTATAGTCTATTTTCACCCACCCTCTGCACTTTGAAAACATAGTCGTCCATCTTCCCTGGGGCATGTCGTGCCCTCACGCTCACACTGGAGTCGTGCGAGCAGGAGAACAGGACGTCCCCTGAGTAGCAGAGGCGCCGCACCGCTCGGGCGTGGACGCGTCGCCACGTTGAGATGCTGCAGTAATTTTTGTGGGAGACCGATGACAGCTCCTACGAAATTACATACCATCATTGTCATCATCACTTTAACCTTGATACGTCCACTGCTTAGCTAGAGGTGTGCGCCGATTGTTAAATCATTGGCGGCGGCGTCCGATGGTTTTTTTGATGGGCGACGGTGGCGTGATCGGCGTGAAATCGGCGTGGTACATTTTGTCTTGAAACTTGGCCTGTTTTTTGAAACAAGTGAAGTATCGACCCGGAACCGCAAGATATTATGATATATTCTACGTTCAAAACTCCAAATGAACGATTATCATTTTTTAAAAGAAGTAAACTTCTAAGGCAGTAGGAAAAATAGCAATCAAGCGAGTGGATAGCTAATTTGCTGTTCTATAAATGGAATGGACATTACAGCGGTATAAAAAGGATCAAAAATCTGTGAACCGTTATTAATATAAACATTTTGTTATACAGAATTTGAAATATACGTAAATAGTTAAGTACGCATGTGTATTTTAAATGGAAATTTAAATTAAGTAGTGTAGGTATGTAGGCATAAGCGGCCTCTCTCTACGGAGCGCGTTCGATACGCTTCCAAACGGTGTCACTAAGGCACCATTTTTTAATAAATGGATTGAACCCCTGTTTTCCCTGGTCTTTGACTCTAATATCTTACAGTGGCGACAAGAGAAAACCAAAATAGCACAGCGTACAATTTTATTTGGAAACTACGCAAAAAATTCTTCGCCAAAACTATTTCAATTGAGAAATTAAGTGAATTCAACGTACGAACGGACAATGGGTTTTATACATTGTCAGAGCAGAAATGTATTTTAAAGTCAATACAATCGTGCCAGAGAAGTGGCTTCCCATCATAATTCGCATTTTACCATCATGGGAGATGAAACCTACGATGTGTTCGTGAATTAAACCAGCCCAAGCAAACCGTCAGAGCTGACCTACGCGGCAGTGCTCGAGCTACAACAACTTCAACCGACGCCGCCCGCTTTAGCCGAGAGGCGACGTTTTTATCAGATTTGTTAAGGAGCGAAATAAGATACCGCCGCGTACATACGTAGATGAATTAAAAATATTTTTTCGTAACTGCAAACAGTCACATTTACCATCCAGAAGTATCTGGTGACGTGATCGGGCGCTTGCGGCAGCAGCGCCAGCCGTGGCTGCAGGAAGCGCAGGCGCGTGACGTCGCCGCGCGCCGTGCCTAGCGCCAGCTCCGCCCACTCCGCGCCGCGCGACGTCGGCGCGTACGCCACGCACTAGACACAAAGTGGGAGTGAGCTCTCACAGCTGATTTAAACGGTTTTTTTTTTTTAACCTTGAACCCTGTACTACATATGTTAAAACATGCTCAAATGTTTCAGGTTTCAGGAGAAATGGCTTTCGGACAAATGAGTATTATGGTTAAATTCAATTATGGCAATTGAAGTGTGGCTCTTCATTTTAGGAAATATTTTTTTCTTGGTAGCAATTATTCCATTCTCATAATTTCCTAGTGGCATTTTTTCCCAATATTTTATTTTATTTTGGCACTATTTCACAAAATTGTTTTTTTTCCATTCGCATACTTTTTCAGTCTTTATTTTTCTCAATGCATAACATTCTTAGATACTTTTTTTCAGAGAGCTGATTCTCCCTAGGTTTTCACAAATGTGTACAATGTCACTGCGTTTACGGTACGTCAACGTCTATTGAGCAGCAGTTTGGGTGCAATGAAATAAAATAAAATTTATTTGCTTGAGACATGGTTAATTTTGCTAGGAGCAGCATATCTCGCCAATATTTGGACATGCAACCTTTACAAACTTATGACAAGTAATAATACGTATTTGTGGGGTCTGAGGTGCCGTACTATAAGTACGCATTGATGCCAGTTCTCGAAAATGGTTGTACCACGCTCTAGTGGGATCGATCTTCTACATATTGTAACCAATAAGCCTGATATCATGTTAGTCGATCGGTCCAAGCGCCGGGCAGAGCTCGTCGACATCACCATTCTCCATGACGACAACCTCGTGAAGGCCGAGAAGGACAAACTCAGCAAGTACCTTGACTTGGCTCACGAGGTTACCGCCATGTGATGTTAATTGAAAATACACAAAAATAAAATGAAAAAGTAATAACAATATTATCTTTTAAGATAATGAAGGAATGACAGAATTAATCAACACTATTCAAATATACAGAAAAAAATGATTCAAAGGTAATTAAGACAATAGAAAAAAAAGAGAATGGAAGATTAAACAGTGATAAAGCACGATAATTAGGAAAAAAAAGTAATAAAAATTGGGAAATTATGAGAACGGAATAATTGCTACTAAGAAAAAATGATTTTCGGAAATTATGAGCAACACTCCTCCCCTCCAGTTTGAAACAAGTTTTATGCCAGTATAAGTATCAATTTAGCGCAGTTTTCACTTAATCAGGTACTAACAGAGGATAAAATAAGATAGGAGGAGGGGAATATAAGTAGGTAATTTTACGAGCATATTATGCTCTAAAAGTGTGGGACAAAGCTGCAAATCCTACTGTATAAATATGTACCAACATAAGTGGTCATGTAATCAGAACAGACCGTGGGAATGTGTGGCAGGCCGGTGATGCAGTAGGTGAGGGCGTGCGCGAGAGTGGACGCATCGTAGATGGTCAGGCTGCGATCGGAGGCCGCCAGCAGTAGGCTCCGCACGTCCTGCAACCACCGAGCTTCTTACGCCAGTTCTTGTTTGTTTCCATAGCCAGGTGTCCCTGGCCGGGCAGGCATTTTCCGTCCTTCCTAGTTAGACATCCAATTATCCAGAATGCGACCTCCTCTATCCATCCACATTTCTCATTTTAGTTTTGAAATCGAAGTCTTCGACATTCGTACTTCGTTGGTGCATTTATCTTCATCATCAGCATATACACGATGGCATCTAATCGGTAATCAGGTACCAGTTTTTCTAACTCAGTAATTGATAGCGGTCACGTTGATGTCGTAATTAGTTACATCTAAACAATTTATTTCTGTGGTAATTTTTATTTCGAAATCAGTTTTATCCTAAATTCCGTGTCACCCTACTAATCTGTATCTGTGAGATTACAACCTCTTTAAAAAATTAATGACAATGATAATTTATGAGTAATAACTTGTTACTGTCATGTAAAATCATAGAAGTCGCAAATATTGAATGAGAAAAGTAAATTAGTATTTAAAAAACATGCCTCGACCATATTTGTGCTCAAGATATCGAGCGTTACAATATTTTAGGTACGTTTATCAAAACAAACCAAACAGCTGAAGATGAACTCAAGAATTATTCCACGAAATTCATCCAAACGTACCAATTCTCACGCACAGTTTGATAAACCGCATGAACTAAAACCTCTGTGACTTCGGACAATTCACAGTGCCAAACCACGCTCAAGCACCCGGCCGGCCTCGACGTCGTCCTGACGATCTGGATCGACGCATTTTAAGATACTTTGCTCGGAATCCTCGTAGGAGCAATAGGCAAGCAGCGAGAAGGTTTCATGTGAGTCAGTCCTTCGTGTGGCGGCTACTTAAATCGTCGGAATTGCATTCTTTTCATTTTCGGCCATTTTATCAATTTTAATTCGTTATCTATCACGCCCTAACTACTCATACTCGTAGAAAAGTTTATTTACTTAAGATCTGTCAAATTTTCCGCGAAAGCGATGGCACTTGACGTATCGTGATCACGTGATTTTACTTCAATAATGAATGTAGGTGACCATGTATCCAGTGGTTATTAGTTTAAACTTTTATTACTAATATTTATTATTATGTTTTAACCTTTAATTAATTAAACAGTGAGGTATTTGTGTGAGACCTCGCCTATTAAGTTTGATTTTAGCTAGATATTAATATTTGTCTACTCCTGATTACCGATTAGAATCCGCCGTGTATACGTCCCACTGTTGGGCACAGGCATACTCTCATAGATGCGAGAGAATGGGATGCAGTCCCCATGCTAGCCCACTGCGGATTGGGGACTTCACATGCATCGTGGAATTTCTTTGGGGATGTATGCAGGTTTCCTCACGATGTTTTTCCTTCACCGAAAAGCTAATAATAAAATATCTAATAATATTTTTTGTACATAAGTTTCGAAAAACTCATTGGTACCCAGGATTCGAACACACGACATCTGCTTGAAAGGCCGACCACTTGCCGACCGACCGGCTTGTCCGAACCACTTGGCTACCATAGATTGATGTATGCATTTATACTGTGCCTAAATTGAAGAATAAGATTACACATAATGAGGCTTACCTACGCTAATTACAGTTTAACAGTACCATCAAGAGATAATTACTGATTAAAGAGAAGGCGTGACTTAGCACAATAGTATACAAATACTAAAACATTGTGAAATACTAGCAAAGAAACTCACGCTCATATACACGGCATCAGTAATCCAGCAGTTCTTAATGCGCTTGTGCACTCCCGTCCGGTGATAAAACATCTAGAAATTTGTTAAGGAGCATTAAAATATACCTTGTTCCCACAATGTGGTAATCTAGGAATACCTACGCTTGCGAAATAAGAATTCAAATGTGTAACTAAAGTGGCGATCCTGATCTGATTCTCGTAGGGCCCGGTCACGACACCAGCAGCGAGCCGCCGCTCGGAGCGGAAGGTCGGAGCCTGGTCTCTCGCTCCCAACAGTGGCCGCCGTTCGCCGCAATATTTAGACATTCTTTTGAGTCTCCCTCCGTTATTTGAAATTAAAGAGAAACAGTGTTTTCCGCACACCTCTTGACAATTTGTTGAAACTCTAAACATTATCGACTACGGAGCGTACCTCATACGAATGCAGTAGCTTCAGATGACCATCGTAGAGGCCCACCCGGCCTCCCTTCGACACGGCGGCGTAGCAGAACGAGTCCTTCGTCTCGATGGGCACCAACTTCACTATTGTCTCACGCTGAAATAAACCCCACTAGAAGATCTAGCTCGAACGATTGTACAAACGTTTTAATTGCAATTATTTTAATCATGACGAAATATAAATATTATAAAGCCAGACGGACGTAAAGACTAAGAAACGACTAAAAGTTTTATGATAAAGTTTGATGAAAATTAAAACCAAGTTCCATTGTTCGCTTATTGTCCTGTTTTCTCGAAGCCTTTCAGAGCTAAGTATTTAAAATACTAGCGTACATAAACTTAACTAAGCTAATTTAAACATATTCTACGTCCGACAGCTTTGTATCTACTCAGAAGATTAGGTATCTGATAAAAGGCCTGCATTTTAACACTTAAATTCCACGAACAGTTAGAGAGAGACAAATATTTGTCATATGCTTATAAAATGGTAATAAAAACAACGGGCCTGTCAGTCAACAGAGATGTTCAATACTTTTACTATAATTTCGTACAGTTACTACAGTTTTATAGAAAAGTGACGTTTGGTCTTGCTTTGCCTACAAAAAAATGAACTTGTCTCAGACGCCCATGTCTTCTGAATTTATGTACGAGTAAGGTATTAGACGTCCAAATGCTCGACACTGTCCCAGTAGTCGTCCATCCATCCATTTTGAATGTTAAGTCATTAGTGACAGCGGGGGAGTCGACATTTGGGCATGTCAGGACTGAGAAGTTTACCTTATTTACAAGTATATTACTAAGTAGTACACACATAATTAGGGCATCAAAAAAAAGCGGTTGAGGTGTATCGTTATAAGTATAGGTAACAGCGCTCTGCATGACGAATGAAATAAAGTGTAAAGATCAGCTTGCAGTGGTGGTATGTATAAGTAGTGATGAGGGATGAAAGTCATATAGATAAAATAATGTTAAGGGTGAATGTCGAGGGACGGAGCGGAGAGCAGTTAGCAGGCCAAAGAAGCGATGGATGGGTGTGAAGGAAGAAAGGAGTTAGTGCTGAGCCGACGACGAATGATAGAGGATATTGGAAGAGAAAAACAAGTTGTGCCGACCCGACAAGGGTAGGAAGATCACCTTGCAGTGGCCCAGCTTCCTGACCGTGGGCTCCCCGGGCGGCGCGGGACGCGGCGCAGGCGTGGCGGGCAGCAGGCGCGCCAGCAGCTGGCTCCACCACACTCGCCCGGCGCCCCACAAGTCCAGCTGCTGGAACAGCGCGTGCGCATGCGGTGAGTACTTGTGGTCACCTGGAAATTCGATCATGTTTTTATGTTTAAAACTTTTATTTAGCTTGTAATGTTTGTAGGGTTCGATGCCAAAATGGTAAAAAAGAACCCTAATGGTGCGACTTTGTCTGTCTGTCTATCCGTCTGTCATAGCCAGATATCTCAGGAACTACTGCTGCTATCGATTTGAAATTTGGAATAGTTTATCAACTGGGGTATCAAGTGAAAGGGCTTAGTTTGTAGATTCCAAAACCATCTTTATTTTTTCTTTATCTTTTAATTTAGTACGAAAAACGTTCAAAAAATCCCCCCCCCCCCCTGTATATAACTTTTGACGTTTTTCTTTACGATGTTTTTAGATACGAGTTTTTTCAAAGTAGTGTCGATATGTACATAATACCAAGTATGTTTAGAGCAAATCTTGCAAGCTGAATTACGACCTGACGTTCGGCTGAGCTCAAATTACGCATTTTTGGTCACAATGCAGTGGGAAAAATAAAAGTATTATTATTTAACAAGAAGATACCCGTAACTATACGGAGGTAAAATAAGCTAAATATATATTTTGCTCCGCCGTAATCGGGTACAAAGTATCCTATATTTGAACTCGGGATCATACAAGCCCTTTTTTTTACGCAGTGGAAAAGCAGTTACGCGTACCCCCCCCCCCCGGACTTGGGGAAGCCAGATGTTGGGTGGGGGGTTATGTGGGGCTCTCCACCCACACCCAGTTTCGTGGAAATTTGTTTGGACGCGTCTACTCACCGAATATACTGTGGATGGTCTGGACGAACGCGTCGCGGTCGAGGCTGAGCGCGAGCGAGGTGTGCGCGGGAGAGGGAGCAAACTCTATACCCTCCTCCGCCGCCGCCAGCCGCATCACCTCTTCTACGCGTCTGCAACAATCTTTTTTTATCCGTCTTCGCAAAAAGGAGGCTTTTATAGTCATAAGTTTGAATGAAAATTAAGCTTATGATCCGTTTGAAAAACTTTTGTGATACCGTTGGACCCTTGACCTGTTTGTACTAAAGCAGAGCTACTCTAAGTAGTTATTAAATTTGTACCCTCTATATAAATAGATGAACAACAAAAATAAATAGATCAAGTTATATTAAGTAAAATGTTAACTAACACTATTTTTAAGTATGGAAATGTATTGTAACTAACTCTGTGATCCAAGTTGGTCGAAATAAATAACTATTATTATATAGATGCAGTTCTTTTGCTGAAGACGGCTTTTTCCTCATATATAAATCAATTTAAGACTGCAGTTTGAGTATTACTTTGCCAACTATTGATCTATGCTTGCTTTAGTCACGAGATTACACCAGTTTTCGGCTACAAAGGTCCATTTTGAAGGTATGGCGCTGGCGGCTACCTGTCAATGTCTTGCGCTGGAGTGCAGCTTGCTGCGCGCGGCGAGAGCGGTGGCTGCCGGCCCCTCGGCCTTGCCTGATCGCGCACTGATGACTACCTGTCTATGTCCTGCGCCGGAGTGAGTTCCCTCGTCTTGCAGAAGGTGCGACGCAGCTTGCTGAGCGCGACGAGAGCAGTGGCTGCCGGCCCCTCGGCCTTGCTTGCTCGCACACTGGTGGCTACCTGTCTATGTCCTGCGCTGGAGTTGGTTCCCTGGTCTTGCAGAAGGTGCGACGCAGCTTGCTGAGCGCGACGAGAGCAGTGGCTGCCGGCCCCTTGGCCTTGCTTGCTCGCACACTGGTGGCTACCTGTCTATGTCCTGCGCTGGAGTTGGTTCCCTGGTCTTGCGGAAGGTGCGACGCAGCTTGCTGAGCGCGGCGAGAGCAGTGGCTGCCGGCCCCTCGGCCTTGCTTGCTCGCACACTGGTGGCTACCTGTCTATGTCCTGCGCCGGAGTGAGTTCCCTCGTCTTGCAGAAGGTGCGACGCAGCTTGCTGAGCGCGACGAGAGCAGTGGCTGCCGGCCCCTCGGCCTTGCTTGCTCGCACACTGGTGGCTACCTGTCTATGTCCTGCGCTGGAGTTGGTTCCCTGGTCTTGCAGAAGGTGCGACGCAGCTTGCTGAGCGCGACGAGAGCAGTGGCTGCCGGCCCCTTGGCCTTGCTTGCTCGCACACTGGTGGCTACCTGTCTATGTCCTGCGCTGGAGTTGGTTCCCTGGTCTTGCAGAAGGTGCGACGCAGCTTGCTGAGCGCGACGAGAGCAGTGGCTGCCGGCCCCTTGGCCTTGCTTGCTCGCACACTGGTGGCTACCTGTCTATGTCCTGCGCTGGAGTTGGTTCCCTGGTCTTGCAGAAGGTGCGACGCAGCTTGCTGAGCGCGACGAGAGCAGTGGCTGCCGGCCCCTTGGCCTTGCTTGCTCGCACACTGGTGGCTACCTGTCTATGTCCTGCGCTGGAGTTGGTTCCCTGGTCTTGCAGAAGGTGCGACGCAGCTTGCTGAGCGCGACGAGAGCAGTGGCTGCCGGCCTCTTGGCCTTGCTTGCTCGCACACTGGTGGCTACCTGTCTATGTCCTGCGCTGGAGTTGGTTCCCTGGTCTTGCAGAAGGTGCGACGCAGCTTGCTGAGCGCGACGAGAGCAGTGGCTGCCGGCCCCTTGGCCTTGCTTGCTCGCACACTGGTGGCTACCTGTCTATGTCCTGCGCTGGAGTTGGTTCCCTGGTCTTGCGGAAGGTGCGACGCAGCTTGCTGAGCGCGGCGAGAGCAGTGGCTGCCGGCCCCTTGGCCTTGCTTGCTCGCACACTGGTGGCTACCTGTCTATGTCCTGCGCTGGAGTTGGTTCCCTGGTCTTGCGGAAGGTGCGACGCTGCTTGCTGAGCGCGACGAGAGCAGTGGCTGCCGGCCCCTTGGCCTTGCTTGCTCGCACACTGGTGGCTACCTGTCTATGTCCTGCGCTGGAGTTGGTTCCCTGGTCTTGCGGAAGGTGCGACGCAGCTTGCTGAGCGCGGCGAGAGCAGTGGCTGCCGGCCCCTTGGCCTTGCTTGCTCGCACACTGGTGGCTACCTGTCTATGTCCTGCGCTGGAGTTGGTTCCCTGGTCTTGCAGAAGGTGCGACGCAGCTTGCTGAGCGCGACGAGAGCAGTGGCTGCCGGCCCCTCGGCCTTGCTTGCTCGCACACTGGTGGCTACCTGTCTATGTCCTGCGCTGGAGTTGGTTCCCTGGTCTTGCAGAAGGTGCGACGCAGCTTGCTGAGCGCGGCGAGAGCAGTGGCTGCCGGCCCCTTGGCCTTGCTTGCTCGCACACTGGTGGCTACCTGTCTATGTCCTGCGCTGGAGTTGGTTCCCTGGTCTTGCGGAAGGTGCGACGCAGCTTGCTGAGCGCGACGAGAGCAGTGGCTGCCGGCCCCTCGGCCTTGCTTGCTCGCACACTGGTGGCTACCTGTCTATGTCCTGCGCTGGAGTTGGTTCCCTGGTCTTGCAGAAGGTGCGACGCAGCTTGCTGAGCGCGACGAGAGCAGTGGCTGCCGGCCCCTTGGCCTTGCTTGCTCGCACACTGGTGGCTACCTGTCTATGTCCTGCGCTGGAGTTGGTTCCCTGGTCTTGCGGAAGGTGCGACGCAGCTTGCTGAGCGCGGCGAGAGCAGTGGCTGCCGGCCCCTCGGCCTTGCTTGCTCGCACACTGGTGGCTACCTGTCTATGTCCTGCGCTGGAGTTGGTTCCCTGGTCTTGCAGAAGGTGCGACGCAGCTTGCTGAGCGCGGCGAGAGCAGTGGCTGCCGGCCCCTTGGCCTTGCTTGCTCGCACACTGGTGGCTACCTGTCTATGTCCTGCGCTGGAGTTGGTTCCCTGGTCTTGCGGAAGGTGCGACGCAGCTTGCTGAGCGCGGCGAGAGCAGTGGCTGCCGGCCCCTCGGCCTTGCTTGCTCGCACACTGGTGGCTACCTGTCTATGTCCTGCGCTGGAGTTGGTTCCCTGGTCTTGCGGAAGGTGCGACGCAGCTTGCTGAGCGCGGCGAGAGCAGTGGCTGCCGGCCCCTCGGCCTTGCTTGCTCGCACACTGGTGGCTACCTGTCTATGTCCTGCGCTGGAGTTGGTTCCCTGGTCTTGCAGAAGGTGCGACGCAGCTTGCTGAGCGCGACGAGAGCAGTGGCTGCCGGCCCCTTGGCCTTGCTTGCTCGCACACTGGTGGCTACCTGTCTATGTCCTGCGCTGGAGTTGGTTCCCTGGTCTTGCGGAAGGTGCGACGCAGCTTGCTGAGCGCGGCGAGAGCAGTGGCTGCCGGCCCCTTGGCCTTGCTTGCTCGCACACTGGTGGCTACCTGTCTATGTCCTGCGCTGGAGTTGGTTCCCTGGTCTTGCAGAAGGTGCGACGCAGCTTGCTGAGCGCGACGAGAGCAGTGGCTGCCGGCCCCTTGGCCTTGCTTGCTCGCACACTGGTGGCTACCTGTCTATGTCCTGCGCTGGAGTTGGTTCCCTGGTCTTGCAGAAGGTGCGACGCAGCTTGCTGAGCGCGGCGAGAGCAGTGGCTGCCGGCCCCTCGGCCTTGCTTGCTCGCACACTGGTGGCTACCTGTCTATGTCCTGCGCTGGAGTTGGTTCCCTGGTCTTGCGGAAGGTGCGACGCAGCTTGCTGAGCGCGGCGAGAGCAGTGGCTGCCGGCCCCTCGGCCTTGCTTGCTCGCACACTGGTGGCTACCTGTCTATGTCCTGCGCTGGAGTTGGTTCCCTGGTCTTGCGGAAGGTGCGACGCAGCTTGCTGAGCGCGGCGAGAGCAGTGGCTGCCGGCCCCTCGGCCTTGCTTGCTCGCACACTGGTGGCTACCTGTCTATGTCCTGCGCTGGAGTTGGTTCCCTGGTCTTGCGGAAGGTGCGACGCAGCTTGCTGAGCGCGGCGAGAGCAGTGGCTGCCGGCCCCTTGGCCTTGCTTGCTCGCACACTGGTGGCTACCTGTCTATGTCCTGCGCTGGAGTTGGTTCCCTGGTCTTGCGGAAGGTGCGACGCAGCTTGCTGAGCGCGGCGAGAGCAGTGGCTGCCGGCCCCTCGGCCTTGCTTGCTCGCACACTGGTGGCTACCTGTCTATGTCCTGCGCTGGAGTTGGTTCCCTGGTCTTGCGGAAGGTGCGACGCAGCTTGCTGAGCGCGGCGAGAGCAGTGGCTGCCGGCCCCTCGGCCTTGCTTGCTCGCACACTGGTGGCTACCTGTCTATGTCCTGCGCTGGAGTTGGTTCCCTGGTCTTGCGGAAGGTGCGACGCAGCTTGCTGAGCGCGGCGAGAGCAGTGGCTGCCGGCCCCTCGGCCTTGCTTGCTCGCACACTGGTGGCTACCTGTCTATGTCCTGCGCTGGAGTTGGTTCCCTGGTCTTGCGGAAGGCGCGGCGCAGCTTGCTGAGCGCGGCGGGCGTCAGCGCGTCCAGCAGCTGCCGCGCTAGCCCGTCGTCCTGCTCATCTTCACTACATCGAGATATTTAAATAAACAAGCACCTTATTAAAGTACCTTAAACATCTATATGAACTACGAATATGCTTGGGCGGTCAAGCATGGCGAAACGTGCGCCGCGCGATGTACCCTTGTTCAGAGTTGGCAGCTGCCTTACTCAGGTTAAAGGTCTGGTTCACGGGTCTAAATACATTATGATCACCCTGCTGGTAACGCCCGTTCAACGAAAATTAATTAAAATCTGTTAAAAGAGGGGTCCTTTAACAGTTTTTACTTAATACATGTTTCCGAACGAAACCATGTCATATATTATGTCACTCATAGCAAACAGTGAACGGAATGAAATACTGGTTTCGTTCATAACTATACATATTCCATATTATTATATGTAAGTAAGTAAGTAAGCGGGGACTTTCTTTATTCTGTTTCAAAATTAGTTCACACACAATTCTGTAATAGGGAACGTGCACGACGAAGGTGCTGCCAACTGGTGCCGCCAATCTAAATCATATACCCTCTCATGCTGGGGCCATATTGACGAAAACGCCGTTAATAACGTTAATTTATCGCGTTGAAGGACCATTAACGTCAGTGTAGCACGACTTACTATATTTGACATTGACACGTACATATTATCATTGACATTGACAGCTTGATTTGACAGGGGTGATAGTTTCCTTTATTGTCCGCCCGTGTCTCTTTTGTCGTTTAGTGTTGTTCGTGCACGTTCCCTATAAATAATTGTTATTTGCTTAATAAACCAGTTTTCTGTGAATTTGCTACAACTCGTGGTCTAGGTATTTCATAGCTTTATTTAATCGACGGAATAATACAATTTAGAACTCTATTGAATCTACAGAACCTAATTAATCTCGCTTTAATTAAAGTACATATTATAGTTTGGTAGCTATTACCTACTTACCATAGCAAACTCTCCTCAGAGCCGCTGCGCACCGAAACACTTCTTTCATTTGCATCAGAACATTCGTCATTCAAAGATTTTAAAGACATTATCACTTAAAAGTAGAACTTCGTCATCGTATCACATTATTATGTTAGGTCGATAACATGACGGAAACAAAAAGTTGCCAGAGTTACAATCCGTTTTGAAATCAGAGCCCTCTATCGGCCAGTAGCTGAACTAGGATCACTACAATGGCACAAAATGGTAACTAGGTACATACACTCCTCATTTTGGTTTGAGTTTGAGTGCCCTAGCACGTGCTAGTAGCACGCCAATGTTTACTCCCATAGTGCTGAGGTTTAGTTGCGGCAACTCTACCGCCATGTAATCCGACTGTTGTTACTGTTTTATAAGCTAGCAGTGTACCTTTAAGCAATAAAGGCACCACATGGAATGCGGAACGAATGACATAAGCGACTCTCAAAAGCCACAATTTGGGCAGTCTACAGCTTACTACGGAGTATTCCATACTCGCACTAGATGGCGCTTTAATAGCAATATAAATAAATAACCGAAGACAAAAAGCTGCTAGAGTCTGTGTGGAAAGAGAATAGGCGTGGCGAAAAACAGAACTAACCTAACCAGTATGGCCACAGAACAGAAAATTCTCTTTTCGCACAGACTCTATAGGATAGGGAACGTGCACGAACTATAGGTGGCAGCACTAAACGACAAAAGAGACACGGGTAGACAATAAAGGAAACTATCAACCCTGTCAATGTCAATGATAATATCTAAGTCTCAATGTTCAATATAGTAAGTCGTAGCTACACTGACGTTAATCGTCCTTCATCGCAATAAATGACGGCGTTTCCGTCAATGTGGCCCCAGCAAGAGACGGTACTTAATTTAGATTGGCGGCACCAGTTAGCAGCACCTTCGTCGTGCACGTTCCCTAAAGTAGGTATTTTTTGTCCTCGGTTATATCTCAGTTCCCAAGTAGGGTACAGTCTGTATAAGAATATAAACTGTACGCTACTTGGGAAGGAATTGAAGACATAAAATTTAAGAAAAAAGTGTAGCTTACGTACTGCTTAGCGAGATGGCGTTACTATTGTCAGTTTTTCTCAACGTCTACATTTCTCTTACACTGGAATACTCTATGAATCCCAAGCTTTTTGTAAGATGTACCTGCATTATTTATATCGGTAGCATGTACAGAACTTGTCGTTGTCAGAAATGCGATCAGTTTGAACTCAGCGCCCTGTATCGGGCAGTAGCATAATAATTGCCTTTTAAATTAAACAGAACAGGTGCAATACTCGTACATTTTCCCGTAATGTATGTACATTGCCCTAAAATATACACTTCCTCAAAATATCTAGTAAACCAAGTAATTGAAAAAATCTGCCAAGTCGAGCAAAACAAAGGCACGGCCGTACCATCCTTTTCTCGAAGCCATTCCGGCCATTTTCAGCCTCCCGTAATTTTGTACTGGCTTTTAGCCTATCAAGTCCTGCACACATAAGTTTGTAATCCTACACAAATACATACGATTACAAAGTTAGTTTTGCAGTTCAAATTGGAAAAAGAATGGATTGGAATGTAATAAATAAATAGCTTCCTTTATTTATTACATTCCAATCCATTCTTTCTTCCAATCATTCACTTACAAAAAGAAATGAGATCCTATCAAAAACATTACATCGTCGACCGTAGACTGAATTACGGTAAGGGACAGGCAAAACAATGTCCCTTACGCTAATTCAGCCTACGGTCGACGACATGTAAAAAGATGCAAGTCTCGCAATGCAGTTCTTTTACAACAAAAAAGTTTTGAGATGTAACGTTAAACCAAGTCAGTACCGGGGGTGTGTCCACAGAACTCGATTCCCACCGACTTGTTGTAAAAGAACAGCGTTGCGAGACTTGCATCTTTTTACATTTAATGTTTTTGATGGGGTCAGTTATTCCCTAATAAATTCTCCAAAATGAAACAGATTGTAAGATTCGATACCTATCAAGGATTTATCAATATCTTTTCCAAGGCCCTGGGATTGAAAGACGTAGGTAAGTGTTGTTAGAAATTTATTCACTCTCAAGTCTGCATTTTGCTTAAGGGTACATTTCGAAAAAGGGGGGAATTATAGGTACCTACTCATTGGGCAACTGAACTTTATATAAAGTGTATATTTTGACAAAGTGCCTTAAGTGGGAAAGTATTCTTTTTGAGTGACGGCATTTTGAAAAAAGTGCGCCTTCTGTGAAAGTGTACTTGTCGGAAACGTGTGTTTTATGATCTCAGGTCTTCCAAGGTACGCAAGTTTGATAGCATCATGCAGTAAAAAACCATTATTTTTTGTATGTAGAGGCTGGGTTTATACTTAAAGGTGTCCATAAATTGTTTGAGGAGGTTTCCGTACGGCATAGCTTATTTAATATGAAATAAAAAAGCAACCATGAACATTGTCTATTTTATTGTATGTATGTATACTTAGAGCTAACATAACTACTTGTAGACGATATATTACATGTACGGCGAGCGCGGCGCGGGCGCGGACAGCGGGCGGCGTGACGTCACGTCACGTCACGTCACGTCATCGACCCTCTGTCCTCACCCACTATTATTATTCTCTCTATTAAGCTAATAATAATCACTCAGTCCTTTACTTACATATTAATGCAAAGAATTTCATAAACAAAAACTTAAAATAAGTAAGCAAAATGTTTGTTGCGATTTAATGAATTTGCCATTTTAGAAAAACAATAAACCGAAAGGATTAAAATCTCGCTTTGGTTTGATTTCTTAAAGTAAAAACAAAATGTACAAAAATAATTCATTTGACTTACATCATAAAGAAAACGGACGGAAGATTTCACAGAAAGCGAAAGTATGAGGACTAAGAAAAGAAAATAGGAACTATCAACCACTTCAACTAATTTGATACAAAAAAATATAAATAATCATTCAGTGGCCGCCAGTTACTCAAAAATATTTTTTATTCTCATGTCGAACACAGTTACGACTATTTTACATACAGTAATGTATACTTGAATCGCAATGCCGTATACATTTTCACAATATTCTTAGCAAAGATAAGAATCCCATAGAAATACACAATTTAATGACTTTGTGTCAAACTTACTCCAGAAATATTTGGAAATCGGTTACAAGATAATTTGTAGGTATAACTTGTTTGACACAGGCATTGTTAATTATAAAATCTATCGTAAATTATATTTTTCATATCTCATAATACCACAAAATCCGTGCTGTTATTAATTTACAGTACATACCCAACTTATCTATTTAATTTTTTTTTATTCTGTCGTATAAAAAATGCGTCGTCCAAGATGGATATAATTATGTAACGTACACAAGAAAATAGTGCCTGTGTCAAGCAGGTAGGTACTCGTGTCAGTAATCGCTAACATGGACTCTACACTGTATCGGAATGTCAAACAATACCTACTCTATACGACACAATCTGTAAATACATCGAGTAATGTCTACCTACAACTATTTATTACTTTATGATAAACGTACCTATACTTAAGAAATAAATAGCTTAACGTTATAACTATCATTATATTTATTATTGTACGAACGCGTATACATATTTTTGAATACAGCTCACATTTTATTAAATTTAAATCGTCCCGAAAGACTTTTTTGTCACTCTATTGTGACATCGTGTCGTTTCGCTTCGGGCGCAACATCCGTTCCTATTTACATTTCGACATCAATGTCGAGATTTAAATTACGGTCATCATCGTCTCTCTGTAGCGGAAGAAATCATATCGCGCCTCTAAAGGAATTCGTAATTAAATTAAAAAGACATTAGCAAAGGATTCTAGTAAATTTAGCTCCGGAATCGGCCCGCCCTCGATCTATCGAGTCGGTCGCTATTAAATTTGACCACCGCAAATATAAAAATGAATACCTACATTTTATAGAGGACAAACCGACAGGCAAAGTTTGCGCGCACCGGCGTCCGAGCCTAGCCACCGATACCGGACGAATTTATCGGCGCGAAGTCATCGGCGGCGCGTAGTCACCGGTGCCGGGCGCGGGCGGCGGCGGCGGCGGCTGCCACTACTGCCAGCCGCGGTCGGCGGCGGCGGCGGCGGCTGCCACTACTGCCAGCCGCGGTCGGCGGCGGCGGCGGCGGCTGCCACTACTGCCAGCCGCGGTCGGCGGCGGCGGCGGTGGCTGCCACTACTGCCAGCCGCGGTCGGTGGCGGCGGCGGCGGCGGGCGGTCAGTAGACGGGGCTGTGCGCGTCATAGTTGAGCTGCAGGTAGGGCGGGATGGCGGCCGACAGTTCGGACGCGCGCCGCCGCAGCGCCGCGATGCTGTGCCCGCGCCACACCTCCTCCTCGCCCTCGCCCGTCCCGCCGTTACCTGCGACCGGAGATGTGGTTCCGTGTCAAAATATGAAAAAGAACCGGAATAGTAAAAGAACGGCCCGGCGGCGGCGCGGCCGTCCCGCGAGCGTGACGTCGTGCCCCGGAAGGGCGAGAGTTGACACCGGGGGGCGAAAGAAGAGAAACTTGTAGGGCCTCTAGAACTATACGTAGAAAAGAGCCTTCGGCCCGTACGACCTAGACGGAAACCACGGGAAGGAGTTCGACGGTTTGAGGTGGTTTGGTTAGACGTCAGAATACCTACAAATTTTCCGGCGTCACCTCCGTTGCCTTTGTATTACGTTTACGTTTTATATTATAATACAGTGGAACGTTACGGGTTTTCACAATTTCATTCAAAATTTCACAATACCTTATTGCCTTTTACATCCAAATCTCAAAACGCCCTGGTATCAAAACACATCAACTACTATAATAACTATTTTTTTTGTCTCAAAACGTTTAATGTTTAATCTGTACGAAGTTTAAATTGGCGTTGTCATACAAATACTGAAGTTCTTAACATATCTTTGTCTTAATGCATGAATACCACACACACACATTCTCGAAATGCCTAAAATTTTACGTCTTGTCCAAAAATAAGCCATTCTCAAACCTATGTGTGACGTAAATGACATGGTCGAGGCGTTTTATCGTACAATTGAAAACATTATTAGAAAATACGTGCCCTTAAGAACATGTAGGCAGGGGCAATATCCTGTCTGGTATACTAGAGATTTAATAAAATTTATTAAAAATAAAGAAAAATTACGTCAAAAAGTAAAAAAGTACAAAAATCCCATAGATGAATTTGAATATAAGATGGCTCGGTCAAAGTGCCATCAACTGATCGAAGAAAGCTACGCTGTTTACATTAAAACGATTGAGGATTCCATAACAAAAAACAATATGAAAGCTTTTTGGTCATTCATAAAATCTAAGCGGCAAAACAAAGGTTCTATGCCGGGTGAAATGCAACTTAAAGGTATAAAACTGTCAACGCCTACTACAATATGTAACGCCTTTGCTGACCACTTTTCTTCGGTATATGTAGATAACGACTCGGGGAGTACTCTACCACCAGTGCCTGTCAGCTCTGTCTTCCATGGTACATTAGGCAGGATCAGGGGCGTATTTTGAAATTTAGCGCCCCGGGCCAATGTACGTTTCGGCGCCCCAGAAGTCAAGGAAAAAATTATTGAAATAAAAAATACAATATTTTTAATAAATTCTGATCGCACGCACGCAAGCGAGCTATCGCGCGTCTGTGTGAATACGTGTCGCGCGCTCCTAAACGGCCGAAATTGGACTACTTGTTCGTCTTTATACTTTGCCTCGATAGCGGAACTTAACTTTGTCAAAAATCAAAAAAACCGTAAGAATTTGGGAAGGTCTAGTTTTTGGTAGTACCTTCTCAGGACGCTTTTAAAGTAGACTAAATTTACTACAATACCCATGAGGCTAGAATTGTCTCTGCAGACCCAATAGTTTCCGAGATGAAGCCTTTCAAAGTTTACCATTTTTCCGAACTTCGCCATTTTTTGCAATATTCTGTCGTTCTGAATGAATTTAGACCCTGATTCTTCGTAACCCCTGTTATACTATCGAAGCCTTGTACGTTATGTTATGGGATGTTAAAAATGAGATTTTCAAATGAGAAGTGTGAATGATGATGTTTAATGATTAGCTAATAAAAAAGGCAAGGACAACAAAAGTTAATAGGTTTATTAGTTAATTAGTAAATTGAGTTATTCAAAATCAATAAATTAAGTTATTTTAGCCCTCTTGGAAGGGCGGCGCCGATCGCAGTGAGGATGATCAGCAAATCAATGTCCTCACCAAAATAGCGCAGTTCAAAAAATTATGAATTTTGAAAAGCATAATCTCGAAAACTATTGTGTCTACAGAGATAATTTTATTATTTCATATTGTAGAAAATTTTGTGTACTTTTAAAACGTCCTGAGAAGGTACTATCAAAAACTAGTCCTTTAGGGTCATAATCTCCAAAATCTGAAAACCGAAATTTTCGTGGTTTTTTTCGATTTTTGACAAAGTTGCATTGGCGCTCGAGGTCACAAACTTAGATTATTCATTCAACATCATAAACAAGTCTGCAAAAAAGCAGAACTACTGGATTGGCGCAAAGTACCCCGTACTTTCAGGTGACAAGGTTACTGGATTATTCAATGTTTTGCAAAATAGGTTTCAATATTGAAAAACGCCCCCTCTTCCCTCTGCGCCCCGCCCGCGCCCTTATTCAGAGCATGTACTTATTGTACTTACCACGCCGTATGTTTTTAATAACAGACGCGCTCCGTAGGTATTGACGAAAATTAACTTACGACCGTATTTTCGATAAAATAAAAAAAAGGTGAGAAGTAAAAGTCAGTTGAATGGCGCCAAAACCAGAACAAAAGGCAATCGGCCCGGGGCGGCTACGGCGCCCCTGGCCGATTGGCGCCCCGGGCCATGGCCCGGATGGCCCTAGGGTAAATACGCCCCTGGGCAGGATACAAGTTACACCAAGCATGGTTGAGCGCGCCTTTAAAACTTTGGATAAGCGTAAGGGGGCGGGACCGGATCACATTCCGGCAATTTTCATTGCGAACTGTGCTAGTAGTTTAGCGTACCCTCTTTCCTTTATTTATAACATCTCACTTGAAAGTGGAGTTTTCCCTACAGTCTGGAAAAAAGCAAATGTCCTACCCATCCCTAAAACGGGCAGTGCAAATGATATAGAAAATTATAGGCCTATATCCCTCCTATCGATTTTAGGAAAGGTATTTGAATCGTTGATAAATCCTATTTTGATTAGTCACTTGAAACCCTTTCTTATACCAGAGCAGCATGGTTTTTGTGGTAAAAAATCAACAGGTTCAAATCTTGTACTGTTTGTCTCAGAGCTGACTGAAGCGCTGGATAGGGGCCAGCAAGTAGATGCTGTTTATACAGATATAGGCAAAGCGTTCGATCGTGTTAATCATAACATTCTGATTCGTAAACTATATGACTTCGGGGTCCATGGTAAAATACTTGATTGGTTTAAAAGTTACTTGACTTCAAGATCGCAAAATGTAGTAGTTTGCGGTCTAGAGTCAAAAAGCTTTAATGCCCCTTCTGGAGTACCGCAGGGCTCTCATATCGGGCCCACATTATTTCTAGCTTTTATTAATGACATGTCCCAGGTAATTCGTCACTCAAACTGTTCTCTTTTTGCGGATGATTTAAAGATCTTCAAAGTTATAAATACTCCATCTGACTCATTGCAGCTGCAGGAAGATTTGACTCGTATTCATGAATGGTCTGATCGGAATAAATTACCATTGAATATTAGCAAATGTAAGCACATTAAATTCTGCAGAAAACGTAACCCCTTAGCAACGTCATATAGCATTGATAATGTGGTCTTAGATGAAGTTTCCGTTAACAGGGATCTTGGTGTTATATTCGACAGCCATCTGTCATTTACTACTCACATAGACGAGATTGTTAAAAAGGCATACAAGTTGTTAGGTTTCGTTTGGCGTAATGGAAAGGTATTCAAAGGCAAAACAGCTCTGATAACTGCATATGTTTCTTTGGTTAGGAGTCTCTTGGAATACTGTTCCAATGTCTGGAACCCCCAATATAGATGCCACCATGACAGAATTGAAAGGGTCCAAAAGCGTTTTCTGTATTATCTATCCATTCATCAAAGGAAACTTCCTTCCCTAGCAACCTATAAGGAGAGACTAAATTTTTTCCATATACCATCCTTGGAAAATCGTCGATGGATTTCCGATCAAGTCTTACTTTACAAAATTTTAAATGGTTCAATAGATTCTCCGCAGCTCTTAAGTAAAGTTAGTTACTCTGTGCCCAAACCTTACTCCCGTATAGTAAATTTCCGTCCTTTTGCAGTCAACAGCTATAGAACAAAACTAGGATCGCACGGTGTCATTCCGAGAATTTGCAAGCAGCACAATAATTTATATAAGGCCACTAGAGTGGATCTTTTATCAATGACTCTGTACAAATTTAGACACTTCCTCCAGAAATGCAATTTCTTAGATTTTACACATTAGTTATATAGATTTTATTAGTTTTATACGTATCAGTGTTATTATATATATAGTGCGTCTCTCACTTTGTATAGCTGGCTTATAAAAATTGCATGCTGTGTTTGCCTATAAGTGGATAAACACTCATGCATGCTATGTATTCATTTTATGTATACTCATTTTGGTGTTGTATCTGTTGGCAAACCTATAAATAAATAAAATAAATATATATTTAATTCACACATCAGGCATTTTTAATTGCGTGTTTATTACGATATGCCCTAAAATCAATCCATTATCATATAGTCTCCTGATACTTCCGCCATATGTATTTTAGGCATTTTAAGACATTCTGATTTTCAGATGTTTTGAATTCAAGTCTTCATTAGATTTAGGCGTACTAATATTTAGTCATTCTGAGAATTGTTCGTTTCAGGCCAATGTCTTTATGAAATTTGGGTTGTTTTAGAATGAGGCAATTGGAAATTTTGGTGTTATACGACTAAGTGAATTTGGAAATTAGTCCAATCAATGAATAAGTCATAACGAACCGGTAACGACTTAAAGAGGTTTTCATAGGCACAAGTTCGACTTATAGAGGTTTTTGTACTTTTTGACTTCGAGTTACAGAGGTAAAATAAATAAAAATTCGAGTTAGAGAGGTAAAATTTCCTGTGGACTAGTTAGGTATGACCTACCAGCCATAATTTTTCTTCGAGTTACAGAGGGGATAAAACAAAAGAAGGGTTTCTTCGAGATAAAGAGGTTGAGTTTCGTGTTATGATAAACAATGTACTAAAACATCTTGTAGGGAGTCATTGGTAATTTCAACTTATGGAGTTCTAATAATTGGACTTATGGAGGTTTTGGGGCTTGAAGGGAAGGGAACGGGATTATATACCGTGTTATAGGAGATTTCGTCTTTTCAAGGTTCGACATATTGAGGTTCCACTACTTTATTGTTACCTGAGGCGGTGGGCGAAGCGTTATTCCCGCAGTGCATGTGCGGCGGCGTCGGCGAGCCCTCGAGCGCGCCGGCCTGCTGCCCGATGTTGTTGCAGTAGGACATCATCGTGTCGCCTGCAAGCACGCCACACCAGACATGCACACTTAGCACAAGATGGCTGCGACACACAGCATGCAAAGGCCAATCAGAACGCGCGTGCACCGTCTACGGTATAGAAGCGCGCTCCCATTGGCTGCCGTCGCCGTGTTGTGCTCGTCGCAGTGGTCATCGCCATCAAAGTACGCCAAGTGGTAGCGAGGCATAAGAACTCGGTTCTCATGGGTTTGCTAAGGTATAGTCAAATTCAAACGCGGCAAGTGACCGCGCGTGCGCTCAACACACGTACTTACTTAGGACAGTCTTTTTCTCGATCAGAATAATATAAAATTGTTGTAAATTGTTATTGAGTGTAATCAATATCGTATTCCGAGTGTAACCTATCGTTTACCACTGTTTTTTATTATAAGTTTGCAGTATAAGTTTTCTTTCGGGGTGTAATAAAGTATGATCGTATAGTATACTACTGTAAATTTTAAACCCGGATTACCAATGAAACCGCGCCCGGACCGCCGGCGCCCGGGACGCCCTCTAAACTAGGAAACCCGGACGGCTGGCGACCGTAACGGCAGGTCAGGGGGGACTCACCGAGCGAGTTGAGCGGGTAGTGGCCCTGGTAGGTCTGCGCGGAGGCCACGGAGGAGATGGGGTTGAGGTCGGCGGACAGCTGCGGCAGCGCGCCCGCGCCGAACCCGCCCATGCCCACGCCGCCCTGCGACAGCTGGCCCAGCCCTGCACGAGCACCACACGCACCGTCATCGTGTATGCCACCGCACACGGCACCTGATAAACACGCCGTCGACACGCGTTTCGTAGCGCTGTCTCTATTTATTCTTGGGGTGTAAACGCGTCAGCGCTACGAAACGCGCGTCGACGTCGCATTTCGAAAGACGCCGTGTGCACAGGCCCTAAGGAGCATTCCATGAAAACATCTACTTGTTATCGCTTACGTAACGCTATGGTAGATATCCTGATAAAACTTATTTGTTGCTAAGAAAACCCAAGCCAAGTTATGATATTCAGGTTCCTAATTTTACATGTCACAAGTATTAAAAAGGTAGTGTCGCTTACGTAACGTTTTCGTGGAATGCGCCATAAGACATTTTTTTTGTACCAAAATACCATTATTTCTTACAAACTATGATACAGTTATAGCTTGCGGAGACCGAATCCAGCGGCGAACGAAATATGGAGGGGATCTGCGCACCACTAACGTCCCTACGATCTCTTAAATTTTCGGTGTTTTTACACACTATAGCTCAAAATACCGCAACCAAATGTATGTAGACAACGGGTTGAAAACGACCCGTATACACAAGTATACAGGTCGTTTTCATCCCGTCAAGCTTCGGTTTAGTCTTTCGTTTACTCCTTACAATAAAATTAGTTATGCTTCTCTGCAAGCTGATGTCCTCGTGTAAACAGGCCAGTTCACTCTCGGGAAGAACAGAATTATTCGACGTTCATGCCATTATTACTCTTGCACAATATGAATTCCAAAAAGGACCAAGACAAAAGAGTCGTGCGACACAGTCATGCTAGGGATACAGGGCCCAGGGCCATATTGGTATGTCAAGCTAATCAAGGCACAAATACCCGCCGGGTATGTCACGTGGGCCAGGTCACCGGGACAGTGTGTGTATTTAGTTAGACGTATGTGTTACCGGCGGGCATGCTCCAGGGTCGGTCGCCGAAGACGCCGGGGTTGCAGACGTCGCCGCCGAAGGGCGGCAGGCCGTGTGACGGCAGTAGCGAGCCCGGGGACCGGAACACGTTGGTGCTCTTCTTGCGCTTCTTCCACTTCGCGCGCCGGTTCTGGAACCACACCTGCAACCCGGGATAAATGAAATGAAAACAATTTATTCAAGAACAAGTACCATAGGAGAATCACATTAAGGCAAACACAAAAACGAAAACAACAGTATATTATACAAATATAAGTAAGTTAAAGGGCACAGAGACACCACAGATCACCGTGATGACAGCTTATGGTAACCCCTCCAGCACTCGTAAAGCGGGCTCGCATAAACAATCAGTGCTAGACACTTAAAGTACTTACTACCAATAGGACCGTGGAGCCCAGATGCCCACCGGTCAGGATGCTAAGCATAAAGCTCGCCCTGACCACGGGGGACCAAAAAGCTGGCTCGTTCCTCACTCAACGGAGCAGCATAGCAATCCAGAGAGGGAACGCAGCCAGCCTAATGGGGACTCAGCCGCTGAGAGACATTGTTTAATGTATTTTTTTCCCTTAATAAATATAGGTACTGTAAGGGGTCTATGGGATGTTTGTGCGGCGGCGCTTAGATGATTATTTTATAATGCAACATTGTTACATTGACAGATATTTGAATTATATTCATAATTCTTCTGTAGAGGCAGCCAGCCATTACAGTACCCATCATTAAATTATAATTTATAGGGTTAGTGATGTGCCGTTTTTTTGAATATTAAGTACCAGAAATATTCCTAAGTTGTAAGAATAGGGAAGTATTTTTCCCCATACAAATACAGATATCCCGGGAATGTTTTTTTTTATATTTTCAGGTTTTCTGTAGGTTTATTTCGCAAGACTCCACTTATGGAGTTAATCGGCTAAGTTATAGTGAGCTCCAAACAAATATTATTGCAATGAAACAAGTTTATGTAAAAATAAAGATTTTATTCAAGATTTTATTGCTGACTTTTTTATATAATAGCAAACTACATATTGTCACAAACAGGCAAACTCGAATCACCTTAACTTCGACACTGTATTCATTTAGATTTCGTAGGCTACGTTCCTGCAAAAATAAAATGCTAAGAGAATTATCATTTGTGCAGCTAACTTTGAACATGTCATTCAGCCTAGCTATATTGTTACTAACTACACTAGGTATCGCATCTACAAGCCCGACTTATTTTTGTAGCCATTTGTAGATATACTCCACAATAATTAAAAAAATGCTCTATTAAATCTATTCCAATTTAGAACAAACGATCCCAACAACAATATTACCAAAAAAAAAGACACCGAAGTGACAGTCGCATTAAAAATTCACCCCCGTGCCAGCGAGCAGTGCGCCGCGAGTGAGCGGGACGGGTCTAGTCATTTGGCAACTGTCAGGAGCAGTCATTATTTATCGCCGTTTGTTCCGGCTTTATTTACCTGTGCGTCTAGTACACGAAAACACTGGAAAAGCGACGAAATAAAGTATAATTTGCGTTTTGCTCCAATCCCTGATGGGTATTATACTGACTTTCTTTCTGTGGCCTTTGAACGAAATAACTGGCTTTCAGCTTATCTATGTATATTGTATAATTTCAAAGGTATATATGAAGTCTCCAACCTGCATTGCGGGGCGTGGGGACTACAGCCCATTCACTCTCATCTATGAGAGTATGCCTGTGCCCAGCAGTGGGACGAATATAGGCTGATGATGATGATGTCTAATTTAATTGTGCTGCATCCCTGGTCACCACGCGATACACAGATTGATAAACAATCATGTCTATGTATGTCTGGTGACTTCCTGAGATTATTAATAAATCATCGCAAAATTACTGAATGAAAGCTAAGAAAATGGGTACAGTTTGTGTGGAATTCCCATGGAATTCCTAACCATTATACTAGTTTTCTGTTCAAATACTTATTGTGTTAGGTTTCTAATAAATTAGGTATATGTACATAAAATAAACAGCAAAATACAATAAAAATACTAAATATTGATTTAAACTTTCACGATTTTAACTCATTATTATAACAAAACGGGACTTCAGTGATCGCGTAAAAAGATGCTATTACCTCGACGTTTCGGACGTGCCGTGACGTCCATGGTCCAGTCCCTTCGCGACCATGGACGTCACGGCACGTCCAAAACGTCGAGGTAATAGCAAGCTACCGGTGGCTCTAACTACCGGTAGCTTGCTATGTGGCCCTAAGGCAGTGGAGCTAACCCTGGACCTGCCAGCAAGCCTTTTGAGGTGTTAGTCGAGCTAGTTTTCTATATCTATGCTTAACTCTGTAAGTACTAAGTAGTTACCTACCATAAAACTTCGCAAACATTTTTCCTACCCCTTTTATAAAAATAGTGGAGTATCATCAATCATGAAAAATCGCCGGGCACTTTTCTATTTATGTCCGTGCGGTCCGGCGCCCTGGGGAATATCCCGGAATCAATATCCCGGGAAATGACAGGCGATTTGCCGTAATCCCGGACCATTTGTCACCGGGATCGGTGATCCGACGCGAAGATCACCGGGATTTGCCTGCAGAGACTAATTGTCTTGATAGAAACTTTAAGAGACAATATTCCTCGTCGTTTCTTTCTAGATAAAAATGTAAACGGCCTTTTTTACCCGCGCTTCTTCGTTGCCCGAGCTAGGGTAATATTTACTGAATTCACTTATTTCTACCTTATAAACTACCTTCAAACGGCAAGACCTTAACATCTAATATACAGGGTGTTCGCGAGGAACATGCATAAATTTACCAGCATATAGTTGAGGTCGTAATGATTAAATAACATCATATGAACACAAGTCGAAATATGATTTTTAACTTAATTTACTTTTCATACATATTAAATAAATTATTATTGGTTCACCATTAACACAATGCCTTAGGATGAGCTGGCAGGATTGTTTTAAATGAGTGATAATTTTCATATCGATTAATGTGGAACTTTATTGATTAGCGTCAAATGTCAAAGTGAAAAATTGGACACTGGAATGACACATTAAACAACAATTTCCGTAGTGTGTCGGTCTCGCAACATCGCAATTATAAAGTTGATTAACACTGGAGATGTTACAAATCTAAAATAATTAAAAACTCGAAAACTAGTCTGTGTTCACCTTACTTTATACGACATTTTCTTTTCTAAACATGACCAGGAATACGCTGGCAAAATTATGCGGTTTCCTCGCGAGCACCTTGTATAGTGGAACCTCGATAAGTCGAAACTCAAGGGAAACGCCAAAAAAATTCGTGCTCACGAGGTTTCGACTTATAGAGGTTAAGACTTACAGAGTTATTCATAGGCCCATGTTCGACTTATAAAGGTTGAGGCTTCGTAGTTTTAGACTTCGAGTTACAGAGGTAAAATAAGTGAAAATTCAAGTTATAGAGGTAAAATTTCCCATGGGCACGGAGCATGACCTCCCTGTCATCATTTTTCTTCCAGTTACAGAGGTATACATATATTCACAAACTTCGAGATACAGAGGTGATAAAACTAAAGAATGGTTTCTTCGAGATATAGAGGTCGAGTTCATCTATTTCGAGTTATAGAGGTAAAAATGTACTAAAATGTCTTGTAGCGAGTCATTGGTAACTTCGACTTATGGAGGTCTAATATTTCGAGTTATAGACGTTTTGGGTCTTGGGACCCTTCCCTTCAAGACTGGGAATTTATTTTGTGGTATAGAGGATTTCGTCTGATCAAGGTTCCACTGTATAAGTTTAGGTTAGTGATAAGTCCGCCTGTTGTCTACCATTAGTTTTTGATACCTTTTGATCTCTGTAATCTTTTAGTGTGTTATAAAATAATGTATTGTATTGTACTACCTACCTAGAGCTCTGCTTTAAAAAAATAAAATAAATAAAAAATAAAAATAAAAATCATTTATTTCGGACCATTGCATCCATATATGGTTAGTAACAATTAAAGAAACTTAAATAACTATGTTAGTACCTACACTAAGATGAAGAGATGACCAGTACCTGGTTAGGGCACTGTCCCATCTCTCCGCCACAACCCTCAGAAGTCCGTGGCGGCTGTCGCGCACTCTGCGGAGCGTCGCGGCGCAGCGCTTGCGCAGCGTCGCGTGGAAACCGTCCACGTGCGCGTCCGCGAACATTCCCGACGCGCTACAGAACCGCGGCAGCCGCAACAGAACCCTGAATGCGTCGTTGTATTGTACACGCATGGCATTCATGGCCCGCTGCGTGTACCTCGTCCACAAGCTGCAAGTGTATAGCGATGTACAGTACGCTCGAAACAACGTTATCTTAACTTGTGCTGTACATCGGCTAAATCTGCGAGCTATCATATTGGCCCTAACGGCCAAAGCCCTTCGTTCCCTTTCGAGATCGGCATCATCTCGAAAGTCGTCAGTGAGCAAGTGTCCAAGATATTTGAATGTGTAAACCCTTTGCAGCTGTTCACCATTCAGACAAATGGGTGGGACATGAGATGGACACTTGTTTCCCGACTTGAACACCATAAACTCGCTTTTGAGCACATTATATTTTAAGTTGTGTTTAAGAGCATAGGCCTCACATTTTTCGATTAATATGCGAATACCACCGACCGAGAGGCTGAGCAGAACCATGTCATCGGCATAACTTATGTTGTTAAAACAAACCCTATCTATGTGACAGCCGACACGTGTTCTGCTGAGCTCCCCGATCAGGGCATCCATATATAAGTTAAAAAGTTTAGGGGAGGTAAGGCCACCCTGCCTCACCCCGCATTCTAAACTATACTCGTCCGACAGAACATCACCCCAGCGGACACAATTTCTCTGGCCCGCGTACCAACACCTAAATATGCGTGTGAGTTCCGTAGGAAATTGCACATCGTCTAGCTTATTCCAAAGTATGTCGTAATTTACTAGATCGAAAGCTTTGGAAAGATCTAGGAAACACGCATATATAGGTGTTTTTCTGCGGGTATAGTACTCAACGGCCTGCTTCAAACAAACAATAGCACTTTCGGTGGATAGGCCGGCTCGAAAGCCGAATTGTGCGTCATGCAATTTTAAACACTTATCTAATTGTATGTTAAGCAGGCCGTCGAGCACCCTGGCTACAATTGTTGCCAAAGAAATAGGGCGGTAATTTGTTTTATTCGATATGTCACCAGTCTTGTTTTTGACAATAGGAATTACAATGGTTCTCGTCATTAACGACGGTAAATAGGAGTGGCATATGCACAGATTGTAAAACATTGCAAGTAATCGGGGTAGATGAGGTCCAGCATGCAGCAGGTGCTCTATGCTTAGGTGGTCATAACCAGGAGATTTTCCCCTTTTCATATCTTTTGGTATTTTATTAACATCTCTGACGTTAAAACGTATTTTAAGACGGTCGTCTGGTTCCGTAACATCGAGCACCAGCTGCCGCTCCCGCCCGGTAGTGCCAGCAGATGACTTTACATTGAACTGGTCTTTAAACAGGTCAGCAATGCTTTTAGGCTTTGAGAAATACTCTTTTTTTATTATTCATCAATGACCTTCCATCTAATATTGTAGCCAGCTTGTCTGTACTGTTTACGGACGACACGACCGTCTTAGTTGGAGCAAAAACGTATGAGCCACTTAGCTCTAAGATCACCGAGGCCTGTGATGAGCTGCAAATCTGGTTTACAGCAAATGACGTTTTGTTAAAAGTGGTGGTGGTGTCCAACATGGTCGAAAGGTACCAACGCCACCGTGCATGGCCGACTGTCCAATGCCACTCTGTGTAACGAAAGTAAGTTCCTTGGGTTCGCAGTCGATTCCAACTTGAACTGGAAGTGACATGACGACAGTCTATGCGGTAGGCTGGGTAGTGCTCATATCGAGAGATGCGTTAAAGCAGGTTTACTTCAGCCATTTTCACTCCCTGATGTCTTACGGAACACTCCTCTGAGGTAACTCCACGGACGCGAAATAGTACATTACATAACTAGGGTGGTAATACAAAGAAAGGCGAGATCGCAGAAGTTTGCGGCCCGAGCTGAAAGTGAGGTGCGATCGAGGGCTTTCTTTATTACCTCCCGTCTTGTGTACATCATTTTATGTCTACACTTGGCCAGAAAGCGGTTTTTTCCGTAAAGGGTATTTATAGTGCAAAACAGGGCAATCCGTAGGTACCCTTGTAGGAGTTGTGGGAGTTACGCCCAGGCATCTCTCAAAGCAACTTTTCATTTCTCAGTGTACTCACTACTCACAATATTTATTTGACCTACTTTTATTTGTTACAAATAACCTTTCACAGTTTGCACGCACAGACGTTCCGGGAAAACAGCTCTGGTTTACTGGGCGACTGGGAACGGTTCCTCGTCGGATGGCACTCTCCTGCAAGAACCCCCTGAAATCTGACGAAACATTCAGGCGTCAACTGAGAAACCTTTTGTTGGATAAGTCTCTGTACTCAATAAACGAGTACAAGGAATTATTTTTTTAATTTGTACCTTGGTTATTGTACCTATATGTTTTTTGTTTTACTTTTTATTGTACCTAATATTATTTTGTGATGACGATCCTTTTTGTGAGACATGATTTGATTATTATATTTTGAAATTGTGACATTGTTACTTTTACTATTCTCATTTTGTACTTTGACGAAAATAGCGTAAATCATCAGTATCCTATGTCCCCTGGATGGGGCAGAGGGCGTCCTCAGTGGTCCTCGATCGCGTTCGGTCTTGAGCTTCACGTTTTATCTCACTCCACGTCTTCCCGATATTCTTCTCCTCGTCTGCAACTGTGCGTCGCCAGGTTTGTTTGGGACGACCACGCTTGCGCTTTCCTTGTGGATTCCAATCTAGCGCCTGCTTAGGAATGTGATCAGAATCTCTTTGGAGTGTGTGGCCAATCCAGTTCCATTTGCGACGCTTGATCTGATGGTCGATTGGAGATTCGTGGCAGCGCTCCAGAGATGTTCGTTGGAGACTTTATTTAACTTTTTAACGTTGCCCCGAATATCTTAATCTTGGTCTGGCGTGTTAATTTCCGTGACTGCCACACAGACCGGAGTTGTGCGAAAGTTGCTCGGGCCTTAGCAATGCGTGAAGTGATGTCCTCTTCAGTACCCCCAAATTCTGACACGACACTACCGAGGTACGTGAATTTGTGGACGCATGACGTAAATACTTGTAACTTTGTACTACAAATTTATACTGATACTTTCTCATGAAATAAATTATTTGGCTATCTATCTATTTGTTTTTAAAGATATCGCCACTCATGTTTTCCGATTTACACGGTTCCGGTTTTACAGCGACGTTTAAGGTATGGTTTTTCTAATTTAAAACACGAAGTTAAGGTAATAATAATAATCGCGGAATTGCGGACGCTACAGTGAGAATATGGCGAAATATGCTCGCGAATTTTGACGCCGCGTCACTAATATTTGGTGTCACGGCCGACTCGACGTTGCAAAATATTCGTCAAAGTGTAGCTTAAAACTGTGTACAGTCGCGGAATGAAAAAAAACGTCACTTTTCGACTCTATGTCAATAAGTTACGGTTTAAAAGTGACGAACCTTTTCATTCCGCGACTATACATTATGTTGAGTTCTAGGTATGTTATTCTATCCGAGCGAGCTAAATTCACTAAAGCAGTCAGTACGACATTATCATAACCCAGATCTAGAAAGTAAGCACCGCTCCGCAACTAAGCGGTGACCTTGATTTCCCAATAGCAAAATATAAGGCATAGTAGAAACGTTAGTTTAGTAGTGCGCAGAACTCCTCTACATTTTTTTCACCGCTAGTGGTGGTAATTAGAGCTTCATGAAACTTAGTAAAACCTACCCGATACAATAAACATTAAATCCCAAAACTTCCCATGTCTTGAGTTATGGAAAAATATTTCAATAGCTCGATGTGAACCCATTACCCCGAGGTGGCAACAGTTAACGTGGCTGCTGCTCTGTTGACCGCGCGCGTTAGCGCCGGCCCGGCGCGTGCGCCGCGGCAAGGGCGGTAGCGGCAGCGGGAGCGGGCTTCTCTATATGTCTACATTTTCTGCTAAAAGTTTCGCCTTAATATTTAAGCTGGTAATATGTATTGTCATTTACTTTGATTGGTATTCGAAATATCGTCACTACTTTGAAAAAAAAACTCGTATCTAAAAACGTCATAGAGAAAAACGTCAAGTTACATACGAACGCCATATACACTTACAGCGTTTTTACCTGAAGGCGTGTTTTTAAAGTACAGATGATATACTTCGCACATACGTAACCCGGTTAGTTACTAAGTTCTATTGTATCTTAAAAATAAAGCAAGAAATAATTAACCGGTTGAACGAGTACAAACGAAGCCACTGTTAACTGACCACCCATAGACTTAAACACGGTGCAATAAAGTTGTCATTCGTTGACAAATGTACAGTTAACAGTGTGTTCGATAGCACCATATGGACTCACACAAAAATAACTAACGTTCCTCAGGGATTTCAATATAGATTTACTGTTTCAGAGGATCAATTCATTTCATACATTCATATAAAGTAAACGTCCTTACAATAGTCGATACGCTGCTGTCACCTCTATTGCTTAACATTCAAGATGGCAACGACTGGGACAGTACCGAGCACTCGGACGTCCACCTAAGAAGATGCTCCAAAATACAACCAATCAATAAATTATTCAAAAAAAAAAAGCATATATTTTCAAACCAACATGCTGCAAGGCTTGGACCCCGCTCTCTCCCATGACTAGCGGCGCGGCGCAGGCGCACGACTCGCAAACAGCGCGCGCTAACCGCGTGCTCACGGTGCGCAACGGGACCGGGCCGTGACCCGCCCATTACCGGCCACCAAACCTGGGACACCAGCCAATCAGAACGCGCTTAGCTGTACCTACTGTGACGAGTAAGGTACGCTAGGCAACGGGACGAAGCCACGAGACAGCCTGATGCTGAAATAATCGATATGCATCAATATCATAACTCGGGCAAGTTTGGTGAAGTAGCAAGCAGGGCCACGTTCAGTAATCGAGGTGGTCCGGGACAAGCGACCTGGTTCGACCCCAGGCGCCCCCCCAGCATCCACCCAGTCCGATTCACTCGAGGTGGTCCGGCTAGCCACCTGGTTCTACCCCAGGGAACGCCACGGCCGACCACCCGGTCGTGTAATCGCTACGCCCACTAGGGTTTAAAAGGCCAGGCTTTAAAAAAAAAACCGTAATCGACAGACAAAGACTAAAGAAGGTGTTAATAGTTACGAGACGGATTTACCAGCAGGCTGAGTACTCAGGCAAATCTTGTACCTAGAACAGCAGATTTTAGGGCATCAAATCTTATTTTAAGGCGTCATACAGAAATCAAACGATTTCTTTAAGTCGATTTTCTGATATCCTCTAACAAACCATCTCTCCGATGACTGTAATTCCATCTTTTGTTTCATTGTCTATTAAAGTTAACTTAAACTTTTTTTTTTAATTGAGTACGCACAAAACTGACGATAACCTTTTTTGCCGATCCGTCACAGACTCTGAGTGGATATATTCATTGCCTAGCCTATAGCTATTTCAGCTTGCTATCTCTGGCAGCTATATCGCTAACCTTGTTGCATCTGCCTAGTGGAGAGATATAAAATGAAAAAACCCTAAAAAGATTAACTGGCAAGAAACAAATGCCACTACTTTCCAAAGTTTGCTTCGTTTAAACAAAGGTTTATCGTGATAAAATGTTTTACCCCAGTAAGTGTAATCTACACTAGAATAAGCGAACAAAACATGTCCCAAAATCCGAGCCAACTATTCAGGGGCTAATGCACATAATTCGATGCACGCAGTATGTTAACGTAAGCCGCGTCGTGTTTATGCGCGGTTCGCAGGCGCGCGGCGTGCGGGCGGTAAATATCAATGTGGGGGCTTCGCGGGATATTGCCTTTGGATATAGAACAATATTAACTCGCTATCGTGCGTGTTGCGAAGATTTGGGGATCGCTGCAGTTTGAAGCCACACTTAGGTACATTGTTTTTGATGATTGTTCACTTATGGTGATTCTAGTCACTCGGTTCTCCATACCAACGAAAAGAGATTAAAAAATGTCTGTAGCAATATCAAATTTGGTTGCAAATGATGTCATTTCATAGCCTGATACATTATATCGCGCAAAACCACGTAAGAAGTCCCAAAAAGTCAGGGAAATTATGCAGTGTTTCGTTTATGGTCAGCGCCATTTATTTAGCAATATATGAAAGTAAACCCAGTGCCATTTATTAGCATTATATGAAAGTAAACCAAGGACCTTAATATAAATAGCCGGACGGAGCTTCGCTAACAAAGAACTACAGCATGTCTAATCCGCCGGCTACATAGGTGTGCGTGCTGCTCGCAATAGGAAAAAACTGGTTGATGCGTGCGCGCGGCTCGTAACGTAAGTACCTAAGTACAAACGGCGGATAGATTCGCACCACAAGTTCAACGCCAACGACGGATTAATCCGTCACAGAGCGCAGAGCGATATAAAACTACATGCACCAGCTTAAAGTTCAATTTCGGTTTTGGCACTTTTATGTCATGACGTCTGGTATGCAACTTTTCTGTTTGACATAGCGTCGAAAAGGTTAAAAATGGCTTCAGTTCTCTGTTGGCGAGGCTCCGTCCGGCTATTTGTTTTAAGGTCCTTGAAGTAAACGTTGGAGCTGTACTTATTAGTATTTAAGAACTCTATAACAACATTTAATGCAATAAATTGATTTGATTTTACCGTGACTCCTCAAAGTCGGCCGACGAGCGGACTGGATATTTTGACCCCCACATTACAGACATTTTTATCGATTCAACAAAATTAAACAACAAGGTTTACTGAGACCCTATTTTATCGACTTATAAATCTTACATAGGCGAAGATTAGGTACATTATTACGGGGCCGTCGACATAATGTCGTGCGTGTTTTATCGCGGGGGCGGGGCCGCGCCACGCCCGGGCAGTGGCTCGCAAACTGTTTTTTTTAGACACCATAATTACAGTTTCTAGCAGAACTGGCTAGTTACTAAAATTACCCTAAATATTATATTTACAGAATAGGAACAGCGACATTCGACAAGGATGTCCCAATGCATAAACGCCTTTTTTATGACTGCCTATAAGTTATAGTCCCATCGCGAGACAAATTATTTTCTTTATGGGGTACTCAATTTTAAACGTCTTCGCCGAGTCCTAGAGAAAGACGGTAGATTTAAAAAAAGTCGCTTTTGACGAGATATTGAGGAATTGGTTCAAGTCATTCCGCCATATTAGTCTGTTTCGCCTGTGCTAAAGCACTCACTTTATAACTCTAGATAGCCCGCCTTTCCAGCTGTGTGCGCCAGACGTGGCTAGTCCCACAGTGTAGTCTAGTTGAGCACGGCGCCCTTTTCCCCGACGCCAACTGTGTGTGTTTAAAAGCGCAGTGTGGTGTTTTGAATGCAATTTTCTACTACCCATTTTAATAAAATAATAGTTTTGACAGCTAATGAAAGGAGACCTACTACTGTGACTCAAACGTAGGCTCCTGGACATGTGCATACTTCCAGTTATCACCTACGGAGCTCAGACTTGGTCTTTGACAGAAGGCAGAAGTACAAGCTCGGGGTTTGCCAGGGGGCTATGGAGCGCAGCATATTAGGTGTAACTATGGGATCATATCCGGAACACTACGCTGCGCTCACCGACCAAAATAGCCGATGTGGCTCGAAAAACGGTCAAGCTGACGTGGGACTGGGCCGGTCACGTCCGTCGCATGCCGAGCGAGTTGTGGGTGAAGATGACCACGGAGTGGCAGCCCCACAACTCAAAACGGAGACGCGACCGACCTCGTCATTCACCCGAAATGGCACTACCTAATCCGTACACTTCTTATAACACTTGCGATTTGCGGGCGAGCTGCGGACGAGTTTCCATACAACACCAGTCGCGGCGTCGCGAGCGACATTAGTATGGAACTTCGCGTCTAACTCGCCCGCAAATCGCAAGTCGGTAGTTCTAATAGCGTTTCAACTGCTCTCACTTTCCCGGTAGAATTATGAAGCATTTCCCCGTAGACTCGGATTACTATTTTAAGCTATTTTGTAGAATACCAGTACCTGTAGAAAATAACAGAAAATGGTAATCCGAGCCTACAGGAAAATAGTCAAAAATTCTACCAGGAAAGTGAGAGCGGTTGAAACGCTATTAGAATTGCCCAAGTGTGATAAGTAGAGACCGGATTTGAAGTAGCGACTCAATATTAATATGGATTGACTGGTATAATTTATTATATTTTCTACACACAAAAATAATGTAACTTATCGGAACAAAAAAGTAAAAACCTTTTTGGGAACTTTTTTAGTTTTTTTTTTAGTTTATTTAAGAAACAAACAGTCTTAAATAACAATTACAAAATATCTTAGCTTAAAAAGCTACCATTACTAAAATAGTAGACCTATAGTTTCCTATATGGTATTTTTTTGTTGTTGAAAATTTACAAATTCTGTGACCATAATAATGTGCATTAAAAACCTTATACATTATATTTAAATACCCATTAAATTTATATTTTCAAAAAGCTATTAAATACTGTAACCACTACAAATATCACCACTATGACAATAACGTAAAACAAAGTTTTTTAAATACTGCCAACGAACTACCAAACAAATCAGCATCCATGCACTTCTCATTGTCAACTTTTGTAAATATTAGGCAAAAATTATGGTGATAGTAAAAAAAACATTGTTTGTTAAATTTTGAAGTAGTTTATTTTTTTAAGTTCTTGTTCTTTAATATTTCTTCTGCACAAAGCACAGTAAAAATTAAGACCTTATATAACCATCATGACATGTATTTAACAAATTGCACTAGTCATATCCATATTAATATTGAGATCGCTACTTCAAATCCGGTCTCTAGTGATAAAGGCTCTTAGCCGTTATAATATTAGATCTACTATGGGCACAATTTCAAAGTTGCCTGGTTTTATCCTCGACAGCTTTAACTTAATGGACACTTGAAATGGCATTACTAAGTATTTGTAAGTAAAAAGCGTAATTCCCACTCAGTTGAAATGGCAAATAAAAAGCACGGCAAAGTTAGATTACTCGAGTCGTTTGGAAAAAGTAAATGGCGGAAAGTTTGGGAACGCGAGCTTCCGACCGGCCGGCGGAAGCGGAAGCTTTAGGGATGTGCGTCGAGCTTTCTCGTATACTTTACAATAACTAGAATGATTTGCAAGTGGTTTTGTGTATTTCAGCGACTTGATTCTAATTCAACCTTTTTACACTTGTGTTTACAGGTACGCTACACATGTCTATTAGTCTAGATAACTACAAATATAAAACTATCACTGCAAAATCCATTTTAAGAACCTGAACATCTACAATTAACTTCCCCTCCCTTCTACCCTACTGTGTTTTTATCTATTAAAATAATGTAATTTTGAAATACAAGTAAATGATTTATGTTCCAGACTTTGAAATATATCACGCTGTTACTTTATAAGAATAATGTACTCCAAAAAGCAATCAAAATTTGTTTTACATAACAATTAACCTTATTATATGTCCATCCAAATCTATAATACGCTACCTTAGTATATCAAGAATGGAAAAAACATAAAACACCACAAAAAAATTCAATATAAAACAGCACAGCACTATCGGTGAATATTTCGATGATTAGTAATTTCGAATGTATGTCCAGCCGTTTTTCTCTACCTTTTAGATCACAAATGTTACTTCAAGCCTATAGTCACCTACCTAACTTGCAATTGGAAATTGTACTTACTTATAATTGCAATGCCCTAACAGGGTCGTACTGTTTGGTCTTAAGAGGAAAGACGGTCTCGCGAAATTTTCGTACAAAAAAAACCAAAATGGTATTTCGTATTCCCCTGTTTCCTCTTTAAAAACTTAATCAGTAATATATTGTTTCAAAAAATGTATTTAATAGTATAGTTAATAAGAAATGCACTGGTAAAGGAGTGTAAAAATGCAAGAACTAAACTTCAAATTTCAAACCTTCCGGAAATAAATTTATTAAATAATAACTGGCCAAGAGCATGTCGGACCATGCTCAGTGTAGGGTTCCATAGCCGTAACTATAAGGTAAAAAATACGTTGTAAAAAAAGTACAACAACAAAAGAGCGTATCTTCATAGCAATTACGTCCTTTTGCTGAGAAGCGCAGTTTATCGGCAATAACTCAAAAACGGTACATTTGATCTTGTTGAAAATAATTTTCGTATAAAGTATTAATTAAGCGTTACCTTTGTGATTTTTTTCATATTTTTCGGACGCACGGTTTAGAAAATAGAGGGGGGGGGACACAATTTACACAACTTTCGGAGCGATTGTTTCCAAATACATTCACTTAATCAAAAACATTACTTAGGAACCTTATTGCTTTTTTTAAAGAGCTATCGAACTATGTACCACACGTTGATATTTGCTGAAAAAAAAATTTTTACTGTCTTTAACATGTATGGAGTGCCCCCCCTAAAAATATTTATTTTAATTATTTATATACCAAACTAAGTAGCGGCTCATAAAAGACACCTATATTCCAAATTTCATCAATATCCACCATGTAGTTTCTGAGTAAAATGCCTGTGACATACGGACAGACAGACAGACAGACAGACAGACAGACAGACGGACGGACATGACGAAACTATAAGGGTTCCGTTTTTGCCATTTTGGCTACGGAACCCTAAAAATATCAAAAAAGAAACGAGCCGCCGGCCAAGCGCGGCGATTACGATGTATCTCCCAATAATATATTCCATAGCGAAGCTTTATACATGTATGAAAATACGGCTTTAATTTTTGAAAATTATGAAGCTAGTACTTTTGAGGATGTCACCAGTTGCATGGCATATGTCGACAACAGACATACAATACAATACAGCCGAGTGCGGCCCTAGCGCCGCGAGGCGCGTGCGCGGTGCGTATCGAGCGGCCGCGGGGCCCGCTCCCGCGCCCGCGCCCGCCGCCGCTACCGCCCGTAATTGCTATTGTGCCCGAAACTGTAACCGACTGCATAAAGCGTTCAGCGCTAATAACTCGTTACTCCCAATCTTTGTTGTCATAAATAATTCTTCAAGATGGGAAACGTCAGCTCGCGTCTTATTGCGGCATTCTATTGTTTTATTAAAAGTAAACTTGTTTTTTAATTGGGTATTTTTGTTTTTGCCTCATTATCTTGGCTTATCCTGTCTCTTTTCTACTTTTCCAATAAAAGAGGTAGGTACTTTTTCATAAATAGAATATGCTCATAATAATTTAACGCTTTAGTTTTTATGGGTCTCACTAAACTATGTTTGGCGTCTACATTATTTTAATGACTTACGGGTCAGTGTTTGACCTTGGTCTTACCTCATGAAACGTGGAAAAAATAACAATAAATAGAAAGGGTTTTAATCTAGGCAATGAATTTATATTGTGTATATTTTTTTATGTAATGTTACTTTTTTATAGATGTTTAGTTTATCGTAAAAATACCTAGCCTAAGAACAAAAAAAATATTCAAAATACTTAGTTTTCTGTGCAGTAAAAATAAAGTAATGGGGCTACTAGAACGTTTAGGTATATGCGCTATGAAAGTAACCGCCCCACTTTGTACGTCGCTGTTTACGGCCCGTGCGGCTATGGCGGTAAAATAACACTTTGAGAGCTCGTATACAACCGTACTAAAGGGCTTTGACTACTAATCAAATCCTGATTTCTTCTAAATATAGATAAATTTGCTAAGACAGGCGGTGTCTGCATGTAGTTCTAAATATTCAGTGACAAATAAGATTCAAAAGCTTTCAAAGTATGCTGATTTAAAAGCATGCAAGTCAAAGCTTTACATACATAATCAAACTTTGCAATAAGAATATCTATCCATAATTATGATACATACCCACAAACGTCTTTCGTGTTATTAATTGATACTTTATCTGTAATTTGTATTTTTTATGACATATTGAAGAATATTCGGCGATTAAAAAAGTTAATTTAAATAAATCGATGTATTGTTTTAGACCAGTGATGGGTAAGGTACAGCCCTTTGTTTAGTTTTAATTCGGAAGTAATATAATATGGCCCGCGATAATATATTTTGATGGATTAATTTTTAGATTTTAAAACAACATAAATTTTTGCTATAATACTGTACTGGTCCAACCAATCAATCAAACAACCAATCGACAGCAGTCATGAGGACGCGCGGCGACGCTAACCTGTCCCTGCGCTGCGTATGCGCATGACACGGTCATTTACACGCTTCCGTGTCCGTGTTTGAAAACTTCTTCCGGTTACGTGGTGTTTATTAAGTTTTAAATAAATCGCGAGACATCTTACACAAATCGACCTAGTCCCAAACTAAGCAATGCTTGTATTATGGGTATTAGGGGTACTAGACGACGATAATTATACATATTATATAAGGTCCTAATTTATAAGTTGCAGATATTTTAACACATTATACTTTGCATTAAAATAATTAACTTTAAATAGAAATTAAGAAATCTTTTCATAGAACTTTTTTGATTTCATTTACCTAACCAAAAAATTAATTATAATTTCGTCTAAAAAAAATCACCATGTGCATTATCACATGACACAAAAACACTATCTGTCATGTCCACAATTGACAACCTTTCATTTTTTTGAGCCTTTAATTTTATTGTTTCTCTGTATTTGGTTTGAAAAGACGAATACGCTGATATTTTATTTGTTCCACCAGGATTTGTTATTAATTTATAATTAATATATTAATATTTACTTATTCTAAAAGGGCGTAAGTACAGTTCTACGGTAGAATAAACCATTACTTTAGTCTTATCGCGATCGAAAAAAAGTAAGCGATCTCACAGTATGCATTGACAATGTCAAATTCAAAATTATGACAGCTTATTTTTTCTGTGGCAAAAGGCACTGGCATTTCATCTATTGTGCCGTAGAACTGGTAAAATGAGAACATATTTTTTATTCATTTGTATTTTTTATATTAAGCGATATAAAAAAATTATAAAAATAGTGTAGTGTTCAGGAGACAAAATGCTTTCGAATCGTATATACATTTTAAAGTGTTCTTAAAATGAAATGTTGTCAATTGTTTGTCGTAAATGTCGTAACGGTTCGGCGGGAAAACTGCAAATGTCATTAGGATGGGATTTATCGACGTGAAGTGGCCAGTTACAGTTAAGTGGTACGTAAAAGAGCTACTAGAATCTGTGCAATGAATTTTCATTTAGTAATCACATTAACAGGGTGTTATTACGTAGCAAATTTGTTTTTCCTTTTTCTCCAAAAAAACATCGTAAAATGTTTCATGCTTTAACACGTTCACTGCGGTGACCTAAATCTCCGTCCTGAATTGTAGTGCGTTAAGGGGCCTAATCGACCCCGTATTGGTTTACGCTTTTGTGCGTTACGGGTATAAAAGTGCCCCGTACACTCTAGTCCGTTTGATTTGCTATAAAAGGCTGAATTTTTAATCTTTTCGTATTTTTTTTGCACCAATTTACAAAGTATGAAATTTCCTATCTTACTTTCTCTCCGCACGCGGTTATGATGAAAGCTCAAAAAATTATAATAAAAAGAAAGCACGGGGTTCTTTTCGCCCCGTATCGCACTGAATTTGAAAAACTACGGGGCTTAGTGAACCCCTTAACGCACATACTTTATCTATATCGATGTATTGGTAGTGATGGGAATGATATAAACGATATTTTAAATTAATTTAAAGTTTTAGATACAGTATTGCACATTCATAAATGTTGCGAATTTGTGGCGAATTTAATGTCCTAAGTTATAACAACTTAAACACATTGCTTTTTTACACTTACTGCAAATAATTTTTACTTTTTTACTTTATTATCTGCTTGGCGACTACTCATAGGTTCCCGTATTTTTTTATAATAGCGTACACATTTTTTCTTTTCATCAAGTTGAAATATAATGTGTTCAACATCTATATTTTTTGGCTCCGGATCAGTATTTTGTAAACTTATCATTAGACTTCAATGGATAATCCATGGATCATTTCTAATTTACCGATAACAGGTGTTGCGATAATGACTGCACTAGCGATATTGAGCACATCATCCCCCACAGGTCAGTTAAAATCTATACGAGGTTCTCTGAACCCCGTATCGCACAAGAAGACAATATTTGTTCTGTGATCGGAACGGGGTTCATATAACCCCGTACATTTTAATATATCACTAGATTATACTTTAAAATAGAAACACAAATATATAATTATTTCTGGTGTAGACATAAAAATACCAAAAATACAGCCTCCGCACCAGCGAGTAAACGCCAATTTTAGCCCCCGCACTGAATGACAGTATAGTACGGGGTTCAGAAGGCCCCGTAACGCAGTGAACGTGTTAATATACTCCAGAGACCGAGTATTATCAGCTGTAAAAAAATCTGCAACTAATAAATTAGGACCTTATATAAATACACACTTAAATAGATAGAAAACATCCATGACTCAGATATACAAATACGTCAAATTCCCAAAGATTCCCCAAATTGGGGATATTTCTTAAAAATCCCCAGATCTATACACCGTGGGCCCGTATAACCCGACCAACTTTAACCATAGATTCTAACAACTACTAGAAGTAAAAAAAGTTATGTGACGTATAGTCGATTAACGCTTACTTTCCGAGATATTCAATGTAAACATCATTTAATCAACACATAATAAATTGAAAAAATAAAAGATCACCACACAAGATTAAATCCGCAACGCAGGCTTCGTCAGGTGGGTACAAATTCAAATCGGCAACAGGCTTCATAGATATTCATAATTTTTAAAATAAAAACTCCCAAGTGTGTAACACGCCCTAATAAATGTGACTAAGATACTTTTACTGTTTTTTTAAAATCCTTTAACTAAACAGCAATTAACCTTCGCAGTATTAGATGGTAAGCGATTACAAAGCCAAAATATAGACCTTTCGTTTCCATTTTAGCTTGTTTTTTTCTTTTTAATAACTTTTCCTCCAGTAAGGACATGTTTATACCGAGGGACTGAATTTATTGATTTGTTTTGTTCCATAAGACTATTCATGTAAAATGACAAAATTCGACCTATGTTGATATAACGTTATTTACTTGTAATACCATCAGGAATACGTGGTTAAAGTTGGTCGGGTTGTACGGGCCCACAGTGTATACATCAGTAGCGTGGCGTTGGCGTTCAAACAACTCCTATTCCTACCGGCTTGCCCAATAACAGGAACTTGAGTACCTTATTCTACAGCTCTTAAGGAAAATGTACGCCAAATCTGAACCGGCTTGCCCAAAGATATTATTCTACGCCATGCCACTGATATACATAATAATGAAAGGGTATGATTTTATCGATCACCTAATAATTTCATTTTCAATGATCTAATAATAATATTTGTTCCTAAAATAGTAGATCTATCGCCAAATTTTAATCACCAAGTAATATTAAAACGGTAACCTAAATATTAAGTAAGAATCACTTGGAAATAATGTCAGTCATTTACTAAATTGTACTCGTAAGCTTACTTAAAAATGTATTTGGCTACATCCAAACTACTTTTAGCTGTGATATTTTTTTAAACATTGTTTTTATGTTATGTATTTGAATGTGCAAAATGTGTAAAAAATATGTGAGTAACAGTATTTTTTCGGTTTTTTAGTATTTTGAGCCGCCGGGCTGACGCGGCGTCCCGGCCTAATCCCGCGCTCCCAACTCGCAACAAACAGGCAACTTCCAAATTGAATAGATTCGCCTTTATTAAACCGCCGCCTTTGTACTTCCGGTTAAATTTCAATTTCATATTGTGACTTCTCGTAATTATAAATTTTATATCAATTAACTTATTCTGGGCTTTGTATTGTGTACCTACTTCCAATTATCAAGAGAGTATGTCATACTTTATTAAAGTACATCGGCCGAGAGCTCCCGAGGAGCTCCAGCCTTATAGGTACATATAAAATCAGTTTCCAAAACTATTCCAAATATACCCAGATTCACTTATTTTATTTTCTTGCCTTTAACGATTTTAAAATGACAAAAAATTTAAATAAGGGCACAATTTGATCATTTATCAACAAGTGACGTCGTTCGTTCGTATTTTCTATAGTAGGTACGTACCTTCATAGAAAATAGAATAGACTAGTAGGTAGAGTCTGTGCGGAAAGAGAATAGGATTTAGATTGGGGGGCGCTGTAATGCTTTTCTACCGTATGTGCCGTATTTTCTGTTCTGTGGCCATACTGGTTAGGTTAGTTCTGTTTTTCGCCACGCCTATTCTCTTTCCGCACAGACTCTAATAGACAGGCAATACCGATTGCACCGATTTTCAAAATAAAATTTTAAACGAAATTAATTTAATTGCTTTAAAGTAACATATCGTCGACCGTAGACTGAATTACGGTAAGGGACAGGCAAAACAATGTCCCTTACGCTAATTCAGCCTACGGTCGACGATATACTTACCATATAAATTTCATATACACTAAAATTGGTTTTGTAGCCAAGTTTTAAAGATGGTAAATACGCCTTGGCTGATTTGAAACCTCCTTAGTCTGAAATGACGTACGGGTAGGTTCTATATTTTAAAACTAAACTCCCGAGGGAGTTATAGATTTTCATACAGTATTTCCTCCCGCGGGAGTTATAGATTATTATAACCCACGGGAGGTAAATCGGCTCGAGCTCGTCTATAAGCCCGCGTGTTATATCACTTGCTTTACGAGTAAGTGTGATGAAAAAAATATTGTACAAGTATTATTTCTTTTGTTTGACAAACAAAAAATTACGAGGATACAGCGCTTATAAGTTCCGAGTGACGTCACAAGCCTCCACTCTGGAAGTTTGATGATGTATACCTGTGCCCTCGATCGCGTATTTATTTTTCATCACACTTGCTTGAAAATGGTGTGATTACACGTAGGTTCTGCGGGCCGTAAATGACCTATTACGCCCTAGACCGAAATGGTTTTCTTTTTAAATTTGAAACGCTGGTTCTGTTTTACTCTTATTTGCTCCTTACTTTTATAACTTTTATTTCCAACTTACTTTTATAACTTTTATCACTGAAATATTTATTTAAAGATAACTAACTGTTATTGCAAATACACGTAAATACATATTTCGGTAACATTAATTATATGTTTAATTAAATAGTGTATGTCAGTATTTTGCAAATATAAAATCAACTAAAATGTCTGTTTTAGGTCTTTACCGCTATGGTTTCCGAACGTGACTTGACATTCGCATTGTCTATGGATGTCATTAATAATAATGTCACTAATGTCACTGTCTGTTTCACAATTTTATTTAGGTTAAGTAAGGTTATTTTAATTAGATTTCCTCACAAGTGTGATGAAAAACATTGTGTGTGCCACGGGCGGTAAAGGAATTACAAACTCGTGTTATTAAAGCCCTCGGTTTCACCTCGGGCTTATAATAAACACTCGTTTGTAATTCCTTACTTACCGCCCTAGATACACAATGTACTATTACTATTACCACTCTAGTTGTGTAATGTACTAAGTATATTATTACTTTGTAGTTTACTTATTTGCAAATAATAGTACATTGTGGTGGTAATACAAACAAAGGCCGAGATCACAGATGTTTGCGGCCCGAGCTGCAAGCGAGGGACGTAAATATGCGATCGAGGGCTTTCTTCATTACCTCCGTGTTGTGTACATCATTTTATGTCTACAGATGGCTAGAAAGCGGCTTTCTCCGTACGCGCAGCGTGCGGAAAAAGCCACTTTATGGCCAGGTGTGGCATAAATATGTTATTTAGTGTTCAAAAGTTAGTTGTAAAGTAAAAAGCACTAGTGCGAACTTGCAACTTTCCGCACGATATACAGGTATGAAAAGTACCTCTTTTTGAGCAAGTGTATTAATAGTAGGTACATTACACAACTAGGGTCGTGTTGTGTACATAATTTTATGTCTACACTTGGCCAGGTGTGGCATAAAATATATTATTATATACATAACATACGATGTATAATGTCCATATTATGGACACCACAAAACTATTATCCACATCAGACACACACACATTCTCACACACAATATAATCCAGTCATTTTGACATAACTTTGACCTTTCCCATTCCATTACTAAGGCCGGAGCACACTTTGCGAGCATCCATTACTGTCCCGCGGGCAGGGCCCCAGAGCCCCACGGCCCCGCGGCCCCGCGGCCCCAGGGCCGCAGGGCTGCCCCGCGGGAGGTTTAATTCTGTTCGCGTGTAACTGTCACAGCTGGGGGGAGACAAAGCTATGTTTTTCTAATGGTGTCTCAGACTGGGGTAAAGTTTCCAAGAGGAGTTTCTGGCGCAAAGATACTTAATTTATTGTTTGTTTTCCTTAAGATATTTTAAGAGACTTGAATCCATAAAATAATATTATAAAAAAAATATTCGGATAAATCGTCGTTGTTATTTAGTTTGCACATAAAATAAACATCGTTGGTAGGTATAGTCTGCCTGTACCTCTAAATAAGGTATAATTTGACATGTTTTAGTGAAACCCAAAACTGAATTATTATAACTACTCCGTAAATATACCCATTTTAAACAATTTATGAAAATGTAACAAAGCTATGTTCGCGCTCGAATCTGTTGAACAGAAAACTCCATACCTCAGAACAACGCGGACTTCGTGGGGAGTCGACTTGCCTGAGTATTTCCCCTCTGCCAAGCAATTTGCACCAGTGATCATATTCGTTCTATAAAACTAGTTGCAATCGGATTAGTCGTCAGACTAAATTTAGTAACTCACCTGAAGAGATCTCCGTGAATATGCCGATTTGTTCCCTATTTAGCTGCAAAAGGAGATCTAACACGTCAAACGTACAAAGAGATGGTGTTTCCTTTCACATCTAATGTATTTAGAATCACATTATCATTATTTACTTCCTTTAAATCATAAAAAATACAAAAATCTAATTAGACATTATTTGAAGTGTGTTTACTAGTTGACAAGCCATAACCTCGCGTTGCCATGGTGTTCTGCTAAACTTATCAATGTTGTGCGTCACGTCATTACGCTATTTCAATCTAAAATGTAAATTTGTGAATGTGAATTGGTCAATCTGTTGTTCTATATGTTAGTGTTAGTTTCGTAGTGATAGACGATTTTTGTGTGTGTAAATAAGTGTGCGTTACCTCGTTCCCCCCACGCCAAATATGGCAGAAATTTGATTACCGGACAAGCGCGTCATGACGCCTCCTTTCCGTGTTGCTCTAAGCGCCACGCACATCATAAACCCTTTGTAATCCGTTCAAAAACCGCAAGAAGATAAACTGTTTTGTTAGAACAAGATTATTATCTGTGAGAGTGTTATTATTGCTTCACAATAACATCGAATTCGACGTTATTATTACATTGTAATTTCGAACAACAAAGCAATTTGATTTGACCTTAATTCTAATATCAAACGAAATGACTCGAAATGAAATGTCAATTGCGAACAATTTTGACAATTTTACACGTTTCGAATAAAAAAAACTACGGTTGATGACATGCGTGAAAAAAGTTTTCATTTAACATTTTTAATTAGCAGTTTTTGAACACATCTTAGAGAGCTTATAATACGTGTGTAGATAAAGCAGTGTATGTACAGAATTAGACATTAAAACATTTGTGCGTTGTTATTGTGAAACTCGCCTGTTGTGTCGCCTGCAAGTCACCTGTGCGCGTATCGCTCCGTTTCATAAACCCACCCACATCTACTAGTACTTAAGTGCCTTCTACTATGTAAAAGTCACAATAAACTACTATTTAAACGTGATGCTTAGTGTGGAGCAATACCTATCAGCATTATTTGTTTTGTACTCTCTAAAGTAATGATCCTCGTAACTATCCAGCCTCGCTACGCTCGGCCGTCTACAGCGTGGGAGGGACTATACCGACAAACTTTAACTATAGATTCTAACAACTATTAGGAGTAAAAAATGTTATGTGATGTATAGTCGAAAAACGCTTACTTTCCGAGATATTCATTATTTTGTAAATGACAAATCCCAAGTGTGTAACAAGCCCTAATAAATGTGACTAAGATACCTTTACTATTTTTTTAAAATCCTTTAACTAAACAGGAATTAACCTTCGCAGTATTTGATGGTAAGCGACTACGAGGCCAAAAAACTGACCTTTCGTTTCCATTTTAGCTTTTTTTTTTCTTTTTGATAACTTTTCAGCCAGTAAGGACATGTTTATAACGAGGGGCTTAATTTACTGATTTATTTTGTACCATAAGACTATTAATGTAAAATGACAATATTCGACCCATGTTGATATAACATTTTTTACTCGTCACACCACCAGGAATTCATGGCTAAAGTATGTCGGTATAGTCCCTCCCACCCTGTATATGTACTCGTACTACGGCAACCCCTTACTTCTCGGCCTGTGCAGTAATGTACTATTGCTGGTCTACAACACATCCGACTGTGTTAAAACGTCAGAAAATAAAAGGCAAGCACTCAAGCAGTTTAATCGCAATAAATATTTGTTTTTGCCAAGTTATAATCCTCCACACCGCCAGTGGGGTAGCCACAGCTCCCCTATACGAAATAATAAAATCAAATATATCTAAATATTTATTAAGTTGGCTAATCGCCACGCGGCGGGCGCGAGATTACAAGCCCAGTAACAAAGTCTCTAGTGCCGTCTTCGAAGACCTTAACTCTTTAGTCATAAAGCCTTTATTTGTATGACTAGGTCGTAAGGTAGGTTCAAACTCAAAGGGATCAATTGCTATTCTGTGAAGACCTTATGCCAAGGTGTGAGGGAGTGTTTTCGCATGGCGTAGTTGCGGTCAGACCGGGGTTGATTCGGTAATCTAGTCGGGATTTAATAAACGGATTGTCGGGTTGTCGACATGCAGACGGTTGTCAGTCGTTAACAGGAATTAATTGTAATAAATAATATATTGACTTATGATAACATTTTTATATTAACTACTAGCGACCCGCCCCGCTTCGCACGGGTGCAATGCTGATACTAAATGCATGTATTATACATATAAACCTTCCTCTTGAATCACTCTACCTATTTTAAATACCGCATCAAAATCCGATGCGTAGTTTTAAAGATCTAAGCATACATAGGGACAGACAGACAGCGGGAAGCGACTTTGTTTTATACTATGTAGTGACTAATGGGAGAGTTTTGACTCCATGTTCCGAAGACAAATAAGGTTCGATTTCAGAGCGTTTCAACCGCCGCGGTTTTTTTCATTCGTGTCCCAGAAAATATAACAGCAAGCGATGGTGACCACAGTTCACTTTTCTTATAAACTATAGACGGTATCGAGGCTGCACAGGGTTTAATCAAAAGTTGTCGTCACTCGATAGTCCTTCGCGATAAAAAGCGAGGGACACTAACGACATTAAAAAAACTCTGACAAGTGCGAGTCGGACTCCGTATCTTTTTTTGATTTTTTCACAGCTTCAACGGACCGTACACCTGAGTACCATATGGTTTTATTTTCTACTCGATACCACCACGCGTTCCCAATATAAAGGATCTTGACAGACAGACAGACGGACAGACATGCCAACAAAGTGATCCTATAGGGGTTCTGTTTTTTCTTTTTGAGGAACGGAACCCTAAAACACCTGAAATCGACCCATAAGATACTGTACTAGTTTCTTACGGCGCCTGTTTTGTCAAAGGTTTATTTTTTCGAACGGATAGTAGCTTACGACATACACTGTTGCATTGTAGTTGTTGTGTGCATTTTTGAATGGCTAATCCCGGGATTGGAAACCCTAATGCATCGTACAGTCGCCGGCAAAAACAAATGATGAAACGGGGCGCATAAAACCCTGACACGGCGTAATTATTATAGAAATAGAGTTGTGTCAGATATTAGCATGTCCCGATTCATCATTATATTACTGATATCTATGATATCATATATATGAAATGAATAAATGAAATAGAAATTGCGGGTGACTGTACTTATGCTACAATTTAAGAACAAAGAAGGCTTCCATGGTATTTGGAAGTTACTTTCAAAACCCACATACGAATTGCAAATTTACTGTTTCTTTATGATTTTATGTGCAATAAAGTATTTATTACGTACATTCATACAAATCAAGCAACATGCGAATTCGTATTAAGGCCATTCGAGTCACTTGTTTCTTCATACTAACGAAAATTGTGTTAAGAATCCACTGTCATAACATCAAATTAAAAAAAAATTAAACGCGTTTCATAAATTTTATCTGCGCGAAAAAAACATGAGATGGGCAGTTTATGCTCCGCGCCATTTATTGGCATCATTTGAAATTACGGTACTAAATATTTTTGCCATTAAAAACAAATGGAAATGGTCAACTCGAAATCGTTTTACGTCTACCAGTAAAAAGACAATTTGGGATATTTAATTGTCTTGATTCTGATTTGACGTTTACTTTGATATACCTATTTAATCAACAAGGAAAATTGTCCAACCTGAAAAACGTCGAAAATTAAATCATGTCCCATGGTAAAATTGTCAAATTTGATATAGGCTAAAAGAAATATATCCATATGTATTTATGTATGTTACACTACAAAATATGACCAATGTAAATACGATCCACCTGAAATATTTACAACGAATAATGGCCCAAATAGAAATATGTCCATGGGTATTTACATTACAATCAGATACCGCCTCGTCCATGGGCTCTACACTGCAGCAACACCGCCTGGCCACCAACGTACCGACCTGCTGGCGGCTGGCTCGCTGCTGCCGGCCTACCTTCGTTCAGCCACCCCGACGGCGAATGATATGAGTGTTGGAAGTTCCTGCAAGTCCGGTTGGGTCCTCAGGGCCATCTCTTGTACTTCTACTATGCCCGGCCCATTATTTATACTATGTAATATACGTATTCAATTTAAGCGGAATTAAATATATTTGGACCGTTTTAGAGCATTGTTTTACTACTAAACTAAATTCACTTTGTGCGTATCTAAATGTACGCCTAATTTATAATGAGCCGATTTCAATTTGAGCTTGATTAATTTATACCTAAGTAATGAAAAGAAATTTGGTTATAAATATTTCTAAACACACATTTTTACTAAATTCTCATTTGGTCCAACTTCAAAATGGCCAATTCAAGTGGACGATTCTTCTTTCAACCGAAATGACAGTAAATCTACTAAACGTATGTATTTTCTACAATTTTGAGATTCATCATGACAAATTACGTATATGACTATAATATGAAACGCATTTTAACCAATTTCGATATCGATAAAGTCGATTCTTAACCTTATTTCGTTCGTAGGTACGGAAAACAGAACGACAATTCACCTGGATAAGTTAAACAGTGTATGAGTTTGATCACAGCACATATCCGATCCGCGCCACTTTCTTTTTACGCCCTCCTAACGCACCATAAACACTTTTCTCAATAAAAGATAATGTTCCAAAACGCGCAGGACGGCGCGTGATTTACCCGCCATTTGCAATAAAACCGTATTGCGGATCAGCAGCTAATCCTGCCACTAATAAAGGGTCAGGGTTCGGTCCCGGGGGAGGCCATGAATACTTAAAGATTCTTTCAACCCGGCCCGTGCCCTCTGCTAGCTTCTGACGAGGAAATTGGGTTTGCGCAGCAGGGTCTCGTGTGATTGTTTATGATCTTAGATGTCTAACGATGAATACAAATGTTAGAATTAAAAAAAAGCTAAATGCGAGTCGGATTCAGACACTAAGGATGCCGTAGCAGCGTAGAGTAAAAAACGCCAAAAACACGTTTCTTTTCTTTTTTGACGGTCCTTAGTAGTAGCGGCAATAGAAATACGCATATCGGGAATATATCAAGCGTCTACTACACGTAGGTACGAGTACCATATAAAAATCGAGCAAAAATCACCAAAAAACATATATGTATGTAAACACTTTATTGCACAAAATAAGACTAAGTACAAGGTTACAAAATAAAGGTATAGGATCTCTTCCAGTTAACCTTTGAGCAGTTGAGTGATGAGACAAAAGAGGTGGTAGACAAACAGGCTCATGTAAAAGTGATTATAGAGGAATTTTTGTGTATAATATAAATAAATTAATGTATACGTATATAAATAAATACATATACATATATGATTGAGCGACTGAAGGTGACGGCGAGCAAAGAAGATCCCCGGCCCTTTTTAGCACGCGAGGTATACACTCTTTATTTTATTTTATTTTACTCAAGTAAGTTGAATGAAGTACGTAGGCATTATTTGTATAGTCCAGTACGTCTAGCATAACTGGCCGCGACTCCGTTTCTCGCGCGACAGAACATCACCTGTCACTGTCACACTATATTGAGTGGAAAGAGATAGGTAGCTTTTGTCGTCGATAAGTACTGGAAATATAAATGTCTGATAAATTAATGACTAATCTCAATGAGCAACAGATTTGTAGCTAAGGTACCTATCCTGATTTTGTCGACGCATAACATATAATTAACCGCAAGTGATCGGCCGTCGGCAGCACAGCGAGGATGGACCTCACCCTCGCCCTAGCCGGCTGCGCCGTGTCCATTAGGAACACCTTGCTTCATTAACTCACACCTCGCCCGCATTATGTGGGCTATGGCTGGTAAACAAACGAATGGTGCTTCGTTAATAGTGAGCCAAGAAAGTAGTCTACCACTTTTCAACCACTATTAGCTTACTGTGCATATTTTGAAAATGAAACTAGCAGATTCAGCAGCAGCAGTAGTGCGGTAGCAGTGAAATGTGTTTTCGTCTCTTCAAATGTTTTAATCTCCGGAGCCTGTTTGTAGCATTAAATTAAACTCGATTTGGCGGGGACACTACCGTGCCCCCAGATTATGCAGTGAATAAGGCTGCGGGTCTGGTTAATACGATCTAGCTGGGCAGAAATCCGTCATTTTATAAACTGATTTGATAATTAATCAGATTGGTACGGTAGACTGGGGTTAATCTGATTCACAGGGTAACATTAATCATCGATTTTTCAACGATAAGAAGTTGGTTTATGAATGCATCCACAACAATTTATTATTAAGGTAGGCTACCTCAATAAAAATATTTAATAAACGTGTTTAAAATTTTAGGTATTTGGGTTTAAAAATCGACGATCAATGTTACCCTGTGAATCAGAGTAATCCCAATTCACGGTATCTTTTTGCTCCAAATCCAGTTCTGATGGGACCTATGAGGGACTGAAGGAATTCCTTTAATTTTTGGGGCTATTCTAGTTTCGTAGTGGTTTAATGTTGGAAGTAGGTCATTTTTAGGGTTCCGTACCCAAAGGGTGCCAACGGGATATTACTAGTAAGACTCCGCTGTCCGTTTGTGCGTCTCTCGGGGCTGTATTTTTGACTATACCTAATGCAGAGACTACACATTTTATGTAGTCTCTGCATTAGGTATAGTCAAAATTACAGAATGTGTGCTGCTGTAACAACAATTAAATAAAATTAAAAGGGGTCCATAAAGGAAATGTGTTGGCAGTTTTTGCTCGATAATGGTTCGGAAAACTTCGTGTGGGAATCGAACTCGCAATGAACCGATTTTTTTTTAGAAATTATTTTTCCGCCCTAGTTGCATTCTGTTCACCGGGGTGTTTCCCGGCGAGACCGGGACAAGAAGCCCGTCCCGGGTGCGACGATGACAAACAAATTATGATTGCGGTAAGTTATGGCGCGATAAATCTCCGCGCGCTAATGCCTCGGCGTGTAGGGCTGCCCGCCCCGGGTCTATCAATGTTATCACGCCGACAATACGCCATACACCATTTAAAACACAATTTCTATTCATTTACGAAAGTGAGATGATGACTTATGTTAAATTTAACAATAAACTATAAACAAAATTAAAAAAGAAAACAATGTTGTAAAGATATCCTGGGACCTAAATTTTGAAAAGGTGATGATTTCTCTTTATCGTCGAAAAGGTAAACATAAGTTATTATCAGACCCCATAGAAATAAATAATATTTGAATGAGAATTAAATTGTGTAATTTATTTTTCATGATCAAAAGTACAAATTACTTACTGTATATAGATACAAAAGTACACCCCCTGCCATCTGCCATACTACACATGTATGGCTACTATATCTATATATATATGACGGCGCATTGCGCCTCTTTGATGCTATTTTGGAACGAGATTGACAAGCTGTCATTCTGGCAAAGCGTCGTATCGTTGGTTTGCTGTTTACGGATGACTTTTTCGTACGTCAACGGAAACGCACCACGAATCCAAGCGACGAATTGCCTCTGTTCCTGTTTCTCCGCTGCTAACTCCTCACGAAGCTACGGCTAACCCTGACGTCGGCGGTGATCCACCTTCATCAGAAGTGGTGAACAAATCTACGCCCCATGAAAATAGTGTCAATATCGTTGTTGATTATCATGGAAACGCAACGCCCGTGCGCTGGTAACGGCAATACCACCAGCGGCAAGAACTAGCGACCAGTCGTATGCAGCACGGCTATTACAATTACCCCGACGTTGCAGATAGATATAGAGGATTTTATTGCCTAAGAATGTGTCAAAACTCGAAACGAAATAAACCACTTCAGGATGGTCTACGCTTGTGGAATATGATTGCATTTCAGACTAAAAATGCCACAGGAAGTTGTATAGAAGTTCGTTTGTATCAGATTACGATAAAATTACGGGTTGAGGCACAGAGTTCAAACGTGCATGCCAATACTGCGGAAGCTTAGCTGGTTACAACTTCATGTTTCGTTTTTTTTTTCAGATTAGACGCGAGGTGTTTAATCGGAATCTGAAGGCACGGCAGTGCCACTGCCAAGTCGAGCAATGCACAGCCGTATCATTATTTATTTACAAGCTTTTATTTACTTAGTTTCACCTGTCCCGGTGTCTGTGTATCTGCGAGTCTGTGATCAAGTCTCGCAAGTTAAATTTGACCTACTTTGCGGTTTCCGATTGAGCTGAAAATTTGCTAGGATATTTAAATTAGATGACAATACAATATTATTATAACGTGAAGCTGATGTGATGAGGGATTCGTATGGTAGCCGTATAGTAATCTAAATTACACAAGATACATTCAGCGTGTTTGGGTTCATTGGATCGGTTTGGACGTGCAGTTTGGGAGTATACAGGGGGGTACAGTTGGCAGTAAAAGCTTGTTTCAAAAAATTAAACATTTTATGACAGAAATATATTTTCTCAGCTTCAGGCTACTTTCGCACCTGCATCTTTGTTTTTGATAAAAATTAAAATAACTGAATGTTTCAGAAAATCAAGCCGGTTTTAAGCGATCTCAAACGGCAAATGCTAGAATTGCGGGTAAATGTCATTGGTATGGAATTCTCGGACATCGGCTAGCTGAATAAAGAAAGCGGCGCATGATTTCTTCGGCGATGCGTAAACAGTTCCCACACATTCTGCAGAGAGGACTTTGACTATTATTTGCTAGATTTGCGGTTATCCAGGAAAGAAAGAGGTGAAACTTTTCGAACAACAATTGTAGAGGTATACCTGGAGAATGTCACCCGGTGAGTCAGTTACTTTTCTACACGATAGGTGGGACATATGATTATTAAAGGAAGCTTTTTTTAGTAAATGCCCAAGTACTGTGCGCAAAACTTCCGTTTATATTGCTTGTATTGGCGTACATAACGTGGCTTTACTTTATTAAATAAAACCCAAAAATTTGAATAAACGTTTACTGTACATCAGTACATGACAGTAGTATAAAAGCGAATGAATAAAATAAAATGTCATGGCGGTGCTATTCACGTAAAAACGCCTTGAGGTTTGTTGCGGCAATATTGTGCGTCCTTGTAGCTTGCGCGGACGCTCGTGTAAGCCGAAACATCTTCCAGCCCCGTTGAAAGAGCCGTCTTTCAACCCTGTAAATCTTCTGCGGTTGGTAGAGGGCATAGACGAACGAAGGGTCGCCGCACACAGCCTCGCGCAGTGTTTATGTCCGCTACTCTGGATACGCCGTCCGCTCCAGGGAACAACCTTGCAACTCGTCCAAGGCGCCAGCATAGCGGCGGAACGTGGTCCTCTTGCAGCAGAACTAAGTCGCCAATGTTAAGCTGAGCGGTGTTAGTCCTCCACTTAGATCGCTGCTGCAGTTCAGCTATATATTCTTTCTGCCAGCGCTGCCAGAAGTGTTGGCGAATTTTTTCAACTCGGGCATATCTTTTTAGTGAACTCTCGTTGCGGCCTTGCAGGTCAGGCGTAGGCAGCGCAGTCAATGCTCTCCCAATGAGGAAGTGCCCTGGGGAGAGGGAAAGGAAATCGTTGGGTGATGGTGATAAGGGATACAAGGAACGACTGTTCAGAATCGCCTCAACTTGTGTAAATAACGTTGACAATTCTTCAAACGTTAAATGGCTAGTACCTATAACACGTTTTAGATGATATTTTGCCGCTTTAATTCCGGCCTCGAAAATACCACCAAAATGAGGAGCGTAAGTTGGGCTATAAAAAAATCGGATGCGCTCTTTATTAGCAAAATCAGATATAGGTTCGATATTTTGTTTTAAGAAACTGCCCAACTCTTTCGCGGCTGCGACGAAATTGCGTCCATTGTCGCAGAATACCTCCGCCGGCTTACCTCTACGGGATACAAAACGTCGTAACGTCATAATAAAAGCGTCTTTGGTTAGATCGCTAACACATTCTAAATGTACGCATTTAAATCTCAAACAAACAAACAGACACATGTAGCATTTGATTAGCTGAGCTCCGCGCCCCTTTCTATTTAAAATATAAAAGGGTCCCGCGAAATCTAGACCGACAGATTTAAACGGAAAATCTGGTATTATTCTTTGGGGAGGCAAGTTACCCATTTTCGGGCACAGAGTTGAACCTCGATGCCGCCTACAGCATACACATCTATTTACAGTGCGCCTCGCTAATAATCTGCCATTGATAGGCCAAACAGTTTCCCTAACCAAGGCTAACAATAGCTGAGGGCCTGCGTGCATTTTTTGAACATGTTCCCGCTCAAATATAAGTCTCGTCAAATGATGTTTAGAGTGCAATAAAATGGGATGTTGTTTCTCAAACGGATAATTAGATGCCTCGAGACGACCTCCAACTCTAATTAATTTATGGTCATCTACAAAAGGTGAAAGCGATAATAGCTTGGACTTTGAACTTAAATCTTTACCCTTCGCTAGCAAGTCGTACTCGTCGGGAAATAATTGACGCTGAGCGAGTAAACAAAGCTCATTGAATGACTCAGCCAGCTCATCACAGGTAAGTATGCCTACTCTTTTGTTATTAGTGCCTTTTAAGTTAAAGATAAATCGCCTTATGAATGCAAATATTCTTTCTAGCTTTGTAAGATTAGAATAATTTTCAAAATTTAATATTGGTTGTGCTATTAACGTAGTGTAAGTTTTTATTGTTTCAGGTAGCTCATCGGACGACGTGATTCTCAATACCGGCCAGCAAGACTCGTCCTCGGACAGGAAGTGGGGACCAGACCACCACAACTCTAAGCTCCGCAAGCGACTGGCGTTGACGCCGCGTGAAATAAGGTCCGCCGGATTGGCTGCAGTGGGCACGTATCTCCAATCAGCTGACTGTGAAGTCTCTAATATTTCGCTAATCCGATTCGCTACGAATGACTTTAATTTTCTGCCGTTATTATTAATCCAAGCCAATACCACGCTTGAGTCGCTCCAGCGCACTATGCGGTCCGGTCTGTATCTGAGGGAGTCTAATACTGCCTTACACAGTCTGGCGGAGAGCAGAGCAGCGCAGAGCTCCAGTCGTGGTATGGTAGTGGGCTTAAGTGGCGCAACCTTGGACTTGGCGCATAACAAACTTACTTTAATTTCGTTATTGTTACTGATAGACCTTACATACACACAAGCTCCAAGGGCACTCTGTGAAGCATCGCTGAAAGTATGCAATTCGACATACTTAGGCGAGTCACAAAGCACACGCCTATTAGTTTTAAAATCTTGAATGTACGGTAAATTTTCAGAAAATTCAAGCCATTCTTGTTTATGTTTTTGTGGAACAGGCTGATCCCAGTCAACCTTTTCCAGCCATAGTTTCTGTAGTAACATTTTAGGCTGTATTGTACACGGACTTAAAATTCCTAAGGGATCAAAAATTTTGAAAGCCGTTGACATAATGAATCTTTTTGTTATTATATTGTCATTATTATTTGGTAAATCTTTTATGGGAAATGTGAGTAAATCGTCAGACGGACTCCACCCCAGTCCGAGCGTGCTCGACGACTCGCTTAGTGTTAAGTTTTCATGTGTATCTATCTCTGAATCTTCGAATAAAGTAGGTAAATTACTTTTATATTTACGTAAGTTGAAACAACGCGATTTTAATTCATTTGCTACAGTTTTTTGTATATAACGTAATTCATGTTCATTGTCTGATCCTGTGATTAAATCGTCTATATAAAAATCTCTTTTAATTATGTCTTTTATGAGCTCATCGTCCTGCTCCTCGGCAATTTGGGCCAGACAGCGCGTGCTGAGATAGCTCGCGCTGGCTGTACCATACGTTAACGTGTTTAATTTATAAGTTTGAATGATCTGGGACTCGTCTTCTCTCCAAAGAATTAATTGTAAATTTCTGTCATCTTCGTTAACCAGAACTTGGCGATACATTTTCTCGATATCTCCAGCTAAAATATATTTATACTGCCGAGCTCTGATCAGAATTGAGAAAAGCGAGTCCTGGACATTTGGACCAACCAAGAGTATATCGTTTAACGATAGGCCTGACGAGGAGGACGCGGAGCCATCAAATACCACTCGGAGCGCAGTGGACTCACTGTCGACTTTAAATACAGCGTGGTGACATAAAAAATAGCCAGGGCTGGGCTTACTTTCAATTGATTTTGACATATGCCCTAAAGCGATATATTCATTTATGAATTTAACATATTCCGCTTTAAGAGCGGGATTACGCTTAAATTTTTTCTCTAAATTTAATAGCCTCCTTTTTGCTAAATGATAAGAATCTCCAAGTTTTTCTGGAGCGTTTTTCAATGGAAGTTTCACACAATATCTTCCAGATTCGAGCTGAAATGTATGTGCGGAGAAATGTTTTTCACAAACTTTCTCTTTTTCGGTCATAAAAAGTGTTTTATTATTTTTATTAGGGACGTCCTCTAATTCCCAAAATTTAGGTAAGAATTTATGCACATCGTCTTCGTGTGACTCAATAATACTTGCGTGATTACAATTTATTGATCTACGCGTGTTTATTTCATTAATGGGACCGGATATCAACCAACCAAGCACAGAGTTTCGCAACCTTGGGTTATTGGGTCCAAGAGACTGTTGCTCACTGCCTATAATATCCCAAAAAAGATCCGCGCCAATTAACATGTCTATCGGAGCAGATTGGTTGAAATTCGGATCCGCTAATTTAATATTATCAGGCAGTTTTAAGCCTTCGACGCTAATTGTCGCCTTAGGAATGTTGCTAGTTAATTCCTCTAAAACAAGGCACGATAACGTAACCTTAAATGAACTATTTAATGAATTTATTTCAACGTCAGCCTTTTCTACTACATTTTTTGTAGTGCTGTTGCCAATACCTATGACTTTCAGAAGGTCAATAGGCTTTGATTGAAGTGACAATTTGTCTTTTAACGCCTTTGTTAAAAATGAGGCCTCGCTACCGCTATCCAAGAGAGCCCGGACCGTGTGGGTTTCTTTACTCACAGGGTTGGCTGCTTGTATGAGCACAGTGGATAGTAGCACCGAGCCACGTGAATCATGTGATGTCATCATTGCTGACTGGCTGAGCACTGCCGCGGTGTTTGCATCGCATGGCACAGGCTCGTGAAGCAGGCTGTTGTGCCTTTTATTACATTCCTGACAAGGACCTCCACGACAGTCGTTAGCGCGATGTCCCTGCCTTAAACAATTGGCGCATAATTTGTACAAAGCTACATCAGCTAATCTTTCTTGAATAGTCTTAGATCTAAACTTTGGACACTCATGTACTTTATGATTTCCGTCGCAGATAATGCAGACGTGCACTATAAGTTTATTTTGAGATTTAAAAGAGACCGACTTCGTTTGAGTGGTACTAGGAAATGATTTTATAAATGCCGGTTGCTTGTGAGAATGTTGAGGTGCCGGATGAGAGGGGCGTGGTGCTGGGGGAGCAGCTCGCGGTGGTGGGGGCGTGTGCTTGGAGCTATCGCTTTCATATTTACTTCTGTTTAAGGCTTCGAGGACATCCGCGCGATCAGTTAAGAATTTTTTAAATTGTTCAAACGTTGGGATGTCCTCGAGCGTGTTGCGATACTCCTCCCACTTCATAAGTGTGCGACTATCTAATTTAGGGCACAGCATAAAAATGAGCAACAAATCCCATTGGTCAGTTGGTTGGCCTAAGCTGGCTAACGCCCGTAAATTTTTTGTTACGTGGTCAACCAAATAACGCAATGATTTTTCCGACTCACGAGCGTGCACGTTGACATTAAGTAAAGAGCTTAGGTGATGATTTAGAAGCATCCTTTTATTGTTATAACGCTCGCCGATCATCCGCCAAGCCTCCGCGTAATTAGCCGAAGACACTTCTAAATTTGATATAATTCGAGCGGCATCGCCCTCCAGATAAGAAACGAGGTATTGGAACTTGTGAACCGGTTTGATACGATTATTATTATGAATCAAGCTCTCAAATGTATCCCGAAACTCTAGCCAGCGAAAGTATGCCCCGTCAAACTTCGCAATTTCTATTAAAGGTAACTTAAAACCTTGATCATGATTATCGTGGCAGCACTGAGTATCCGCAGCGATCGTGAGACGTCGCTGTTCTAATTCGTTTTTATTGTAGTTTTCTATCATACTCTTAGCCAACGCAATATTCATGATAAACTTTGTTTCAATGCTTTCACGTTCATTAATTTCATTAGATAAATTTTCCGGACTTAACACCTCAATCTGACTTTGCAACGTGTCAAATCTTACCGACAATGCCTCAAATCTGCTAAGCCTGAGGTTTAATTCCGCAAGCTGGACTTGTGTGAGTTCCTCTAACTCATTAGCAATGTTTACATAATTTTGAAACTTAGTAATCTGTCCTTTAATTGAGCTACGCATTGTAAATAAATTTTTAAGATCCTTTGCCGAACCGGCCGCACCAGAAGGATTATCGGTAGAATGAGACATATTGAACGCAAACTTAATTTAACGTTGTTTGCATACAAATTATAAGAAAGAAAGAAAAAAATACGCTCACGCTCCTCAAACGGTGTGCAGATGTGCAGTTGACCTTGACCGCGAAAACCAGCGGCGAGTATCAGCTTATCAGCCGCTAGGGCGGCGATCCACCGCGCGCGATCAGATCCTGGAATCGTCGGCAAAATATATGGGAGTAAAACTGCTAAATACACGATATTTAAGGAGGCACGGGCTTCTTAGTAACCAATACGTCAACTTTATTTATCTAAATGAGTACAATGACGAGTAGATGTACGTACTTATTACTTAATTATATTCGTTTACAAATATAAGATTCCAAACTTAATGGAGATAAAACCAAGTCGATTCGCAACAAACAAGGTTTAAACTAATGTAATTAACCATGGGCCACCGTAATTTAATAAGAAATTAAGTTAAAATATATTTCGATCTGTAATATTTAACTAAGTAGGTAGACTAAGAAATGTAAGTTAACAAAGAAATGTTGTAATTTTAAAGAATATATCGTAATTATGCTAGTTATATCAACGAATTTACACAAGTTTAGGCGATTATTAGGCTATTTAAATAGAAAATAGTTTGCTATTTTGACTATTTAAACAGGATTGACGCAATCTGTTAGGGAGACGGGAAGACAAAGGAAGGGCACTTATCTTGTAATTTAGTAGGCCTGCGCTGCACGGTGTAGTACTTTAATCATGCCACTGCCCGTCCTCAGACACGAAGCCCTGGTGCCAGTTCAATTCTTTCCACTTCCTTGGCGATCTTCAAACTGCATACGCGCCATCCGTATTTATGCCGTATGAAACTTGCGCTTTCGTTGATTTGGTTCTTCTTTATTTATTTTTCCTTCATGGGCCGCCAATTTATGTATTGGCGTACATAACGTGGCTTTACTTTATTAAATAAAACCCAAAAATTTGAATAAACGTTTACTGTACATCAGTACATGACAGTAGTATAAAAGCGAATGAATAAAATAAAATGTCATGGCGGTGCTATTCACGTAAAAACGCCTTGAGGTTTGTTGCGGCAATATTGTGCGTCCTTGTAGCTTGCGCGGACGCTCGTGTAAGCCGAAACATTGCTTAGTTTCATGTTGTACCGAAATTATGTCATGCTAGCACAGCTTAACTGACCGAGCGAGTGCAGGGCTGTGAGATAAACAGAATTTAGATGGAGTCGTCGGGTAAGGATTGTTCGAGAGACGGTGTCGTCCGGTCCATGCCTGAAGGGCTGGTCGAAGGGACACACCGTGCAGGTTAGAGTTGTTCGTGAGAGGGTGTCGTCCGGTCCATGCCTGAAGGGCTGGTCGAAGGGACACACCGTGCAGGTTAACTCGACACGAGACAGTATCGTTGGGGACATACTGGTCGAGTTGTGAGTGCTTTGGTTGTCAGACTGTTGAAGAAAGATGCTGTCCAGTCCATGCGTGGTCGGAAGGATGCACGCTTTCTATCGCCTTACAATATTAGTCGTAGCTACACAATACGATCAGAAAGATCACTGTTTTATGTAATACGTGGCAAACGAGCAGCCATCGTCGCCCACAAATATCTGCAACACCAGAAGAGTAGCCTATACGTTGCCAATCTTTAAGTGCCCCGTTTACCCGCTATTTAAAGTAGCTCATGATATTTTGTGTAAAATTGGGAATTTAAATAAGACTTTACTCATAAATGCTAGCCCTTTTCAACAAGAAAACAATTCGTTGATATTATTTTAACTCGTACGCTATTTTTTTCAAAATGTCCCTTACTACTAATTTGTGCCGAACAGTAACTTCGCAACTGTAACCTTTCCAGCGATTTTCTCCATGTTTGAACTCGAGAAGTGTTTTATTCTTCGGTCTAATTCTCTGTTAAAATTTCAAGAATATGGAACAGATGCTAGTCAAGCTTTGCCGAACAAGCAAACACAAGTGTTTAAATGTCTGGGTGGTCTGTTTATTAATATTATCGAATGTAATTAAAGCTAAACAGGGATGACTTCAAGAGTAGGTAATTTTATGATACTGGGTGAATATTTGACAATTATTTATTTTGTTAGAAACGTTCGTGATAACGTCGTGCTATTGCAACTCAAGTTCTCGTGTTCTCTAGATTAGAGGTTAATATAACGATTTGCAATAAAGGCACGTGTCATAAAACATGTTTTGTCTAAAAATATAGTTGTAAAAACATGTTAAGAATGATGATAAAGCGTGAGGAGAACGACGATTGCTGAGATTTCGATAACGCTTTGGTGAGAATAACGAGCCTTGACAATTTATGTCATTAACGCAAGAAATAGATAATAGTAAAATCATTTGTCCGTATTGTTTGTCCGTCATTTTAGTTACAATTTTGCCTTAGCTTAAAAAAATACTCCTTTATTGGTGATTTTGGTATACTATAAAGGTCATATATAACACGGATAAAGACATTTGGTCGAGCACCCTGTGGCGAACTATCACCGTTTAGGAGGGCCGTTCATCAAATCAAGAATTCACTATTGTGGAAGTTAATTTTTTTTCTTGGGTTATCGAAGCCGCTCTCTTCACGCCTGCATGCAAACCTCCACTCGTTTTGATGTTTTTCAATGAGAACAATTCACCGGTTCGAAATTACTTGTTTTTTGTCGCAGTCAAAGTTTTTTGCGCGAAGATTGTTGAATCCCGAGGTACATTCAAATTAATCTGATTATTTATCACTAAATTTAATCAAAATAAATAAATGACTGCCTCAGGTCAGCCTTTCCGCTTCCACAGGTCGGTTACCAAAAATGCTGTTATTGACAGTATTATTTACATAATTATTGTGATGGAATAGTGTGCCCTATTCTGAATAAAAGTCATTACGCTGGGCAGTGTTGCTAAGGAAAATGATGGTCAGAAAAAAAAAAACATGTAATGTGCATGATTGCGCTTAAATAAACTCCGAACTAGAATGTCAGTAAATTGTTACTAATTTATTATAACATGAAACACTTTGGTCATAATTTAAATTAATGTTCATGGAGTAATGATGAAAAATAAGAATTAAGAGAATCGTGATACGTGTGAGGGGTGACGCACAAATGTTGATACATTTTTGAGACAAAAACGTTCTTCTTAGTTGAGCATTCACGAGCGCATAAAGAACGGCGAACGGATAGTCGGGAATAACATTTCTCCTACCGCTAATAATATTTTCATTTAAAGAAATACGAAATAACCGAAGTTCAGATGAATGATTATTTGGGACAATTGTTTGCTTCATGATTTGAATCAATTAGTGTGTATGTAAGTACTAAAAACTTCTTCCTGGTCTGTGAAACCCACGTTTTATAGAATTATTTTAAACACTTCTTTGTTTAGCGAATAATCCCTTAAAATCAAAGCCAGCCGTGTTGTGGCATGAGAAATATTGCGATTTTGGGTTGATTTTGTTGTTATTTTTTTAATCGTACAAAATGTTTTTTTGAGTAAATTCACCCACAAGAACGATCAGTGTTAAATCGAATCACATTAATTGTAACTTTCTGTTATTACTTGATCGCAAAGTAAGCTTTTTCATCGTTTTAAATTTTCAACCTAGTGCAGCATTGTTTAGTCAGATAATAACTGTTACGAGTCGACAAACATGACCGGTTCGTGCCATATCTTGATACACGCACGAGAGAGCCAGGGTTCAGGGTTATGAAGGGCTGGTGGAAATCTCTAAAAAGCTTAATGTAGTGAGTAGAAAACCGTGACGGCGTAGGAAAAAGAAGGTAAAAACACCTTAATACACGAACTAATCGTGATGCGTTAACTGTAATTTAGAAGGAGTCATCAGGTTATGCAAAGGTTGTCAAAACGAGAATGTCGTGCCGGGCCCTGCTGCCGTGCGCGGCAGCTGGTTGGAAGGGACACATTCGTTTGGAGTGTCCACTGGTCGAAAGGACACACCTGTCCGGTCCAAGCTGATAGGCCGTATCGTCCGGGCCAGACCCTGCGGGGTTGATTGAGGGGACATACGAGTGCTTCCTTGAGATATTGATGATGCAACTGCGGTTGGTGTTACGGTTAGGTTACAATGATAACGACGCTATCACGTCAGCAACAGCTAACACTTTGTCAGGGTGGACGAGCGAGATTTTCAGCAAGTAGGATTGCTGATTCTTGTTCGATTGATTGTGTGATTGTTACAGGTCTGCAATCTAAAGCGCCCGAGGACGGTCGCATGTCAGTCTGGCCGTGACGGCGCATTGCGCCTCTTTGATGCTATTTTGGAACGAGATTGACAAGCTGTCATTCTGGCAAAGCGTCGTATCGTTGGTTTGCTGTTTACGGATGACTTTTTCGTACGTCAACGGAAACGCACCACGAATCCAAGCGACGAATTGCCTCTGTTCCTGTTTCTCCGCTGCTAACTCCTCACGAAGCTACGGCTAACCCTGACGTCGGCGGTGATCCACCTTCATATATATGTATATCTGCAGCTGACCACTGGACCACCGGAGCACCCGAGTCGAGTCGAGTAGTTTGAGACGCTGAACCGAAAATCCAGAGGTACCGGGTTCGGTTCCCGGTCTGGACCATAGGTGAGCGCCATAAGGCGCCATTTAATATTTCTATGTAAGTACTTTGATTCCTTGTATTTAGATAGGTATATATGTAACATAAAAATGTGTTGTAATTTACCCGCATTAAAAACTAATAAAGAAACAACATGTTTCTTTCATTTATAGTACAAATTACTTGACATGACAGTCATAGTAAAATCTTGACATTCATAGGTGCGTTTAATATGCCTAAATTGGAGGACTTTGACTTTGATTTGCTTATTTTTCCAAAATCATGCAGTACAGCGCTAGTGGAACGATTTTTATTTATTATTTAAAAAGAATAGTACCACGGGGAGGTTAAGACAAAGGCGCAAAGAGGATATTTGTACAACAATCTCAAAAACAGCACTAATGCGCAAAAGTGTCAATTCTGTTGCAATTAGAGTGTATAATAAATTACCAACGGAACTAAAACAATTACCAATGCCACATTTTAAGCGAAAATTATTGAAAATACTTACAAACAATTGCTATTATTCTATTTCCGATTATTTAATTGATGACATAAATTTCAATTAGCGTATTATCATTGTATTTAAATTTGACATACCAATTCTGCACTTCACGTTTTCAATTTATTAACGTTGTTTAATGTTTTAGTTTTAATTTAGTCTAGTGGTTTGGCTTCCGCTTTGTGCGCCCATCGGCAAAACATAGCGGTTCATATATTTTATATTTTTAACAGCTCTGTAAGTTTTCAGATTTACCTATGTTTCACAAATAAAACACTTTGACTTTGATTAACGTAACGTCACGATTGAGACGAATTTGTTTGTAGCATTTTCAGCGCTCGGTTAGGTCGGCATGTTTTCTGCCGCCATAACGCAAAAGGGCACAACTAACATTTTTTTTCGACACTAAGATGTTTATATATTCGGAATCAGCAAATTTCGCTGATTCCGAATATGTATATAACTCAGTGTCGAAAAAAAATGTTAGTTGTGCCCTTTTGCGTTACGGTGGCAGTTTTGCGAATTTGTGGCTTTTGTAGTCATCCAACGGAATGAGATAATATAAAATAGTAAGATGTTTACTATTTTTAACCGACTGCACAAAAAGGAGGAACGTCAGTATTTTGTACAATAAGTCGTGCAATGGTTTCTTAGGCGGATCTCACACTGCAGCGCGAATCGCGGCGACACGCGACTCAGCGATTTTCAACTTTGTATGTAGAATCATCGATTTGTATAGAAAAATCGCGGGGTGGCGCACACTGGCGCGTAAATCGCGGCGACTCGCAACTACTATGCGCAGCTACACGGAAAAAATCGCGGCGACGGGCGATTTCAGTGTGTTCTTCGCCTTAATTCAATTTAAGAGATGTTTTTTCAAAAGAACATAACTGACTAGACTGATTGATAGGTACTGAGATAGAGAAACATTTTTAATGGCAGTAGGTGTCAGCCAGCTTAGTAAGTGATGTTATATGGTTTTTGTCCTCACCCCTTCTCAATTATGGTGAAATCATGGTGGTTTTTTAATGTTTTGACTATACGCATTTTAGTTTTATTTTACGTTTTTGTATCAAATTCATTAAAAAAAAAGTACCAAATGGCATCGTGGAGTTCAAAGTCGACTACCTAATTAGGTACTTTAAAAACAACTTCGTAAGTACATAATTATTATAAATTAAGTATAAACGTTTATTTTACCGTTCATAAACGCGTACCGACTTCAGTACAGTACCTCAGATTTCCAACATTTGCTTTTTAAGGCGAGGTAGTACGAGAATCGGGCGCGGAAGCCTAGTTTCCAAATCATTTTTAGAGCACTTATTTGACTCGTAGGTCACTGTAAAACATATATAATAATATTCAGAACTGTATCTAGGGCTTCCTCTCACCTAGAACACGATAGCGAACACTTCGCTCGATAGAAAAGTAGCGTGAAAACACTATAAAATAAAGTAGTTTTTTCATTTTGTTCATTACCAGTTACCTTTTCTGACAAAATTAATACCTGACAATCATGATTTCACAGTCATGCAGGGCTTCCTCTCATGTTTGGGTTGATAACTTATACTATTATGTTAGAAATCGAAGATAATCTGCAATAATCTGCATTCCGCCCGACCCTAGTGGACCTACCGCGACGCCCGTCACCCCGCTAGTATTGATAAGGCTTCTGCCAACGTCGGACCTGTGTCGTGTTTTCTCCGCGCCTTTCTGGGCATAAAACATGTCAGTAATTGTTGTAAAATCGTTTATAAAATAAATAAAAAATAACAGTAAGCACAACATAAATCTAGAGAGAGAATAGGGTAAGAAAACATGCATAATTCGTTATACAAAATTGTACTTCCGTAAGTTATATAAGCAAGTCGTACCAGATGGTTCACTTCGACCAAATATCAAAATCGGTAGTTTGTATTTCTATGACGCTTATGATTGATTACAATTTTCATATGATGACAATTATGTTATTGAAAAATTCGGTAATAAATTAATATTTTATAAGTTTAATGTCATTTTTTATATTACACGCATTTATTAACTTTACATTAATAAACATACAGTGCAATTTGGGTAGTTTGAACTTATTTGATTTCTTTTGACGTGCAGTTTGCGATTATACAAAAAAGAATACAGTCGGTACTAAAAAACACTTTCTTGACAGGAACTTATTTTCCCGAGAATTATTGTTCTCTAGCGAATGAAGTATTTATCGAGGGTGCCTGTATTTATTTATTAAATAAATATTATATTAAAAAGGTACATCTTTAGGGAAGATACTTGTTTTCTACTTAGGACAAATCGGACTGTGCAAATGTTGCACCGTTTGTAACAATGTATGTACTTTCTACATATGAACTATATAGTGTAACTAAACACTATGTATGAACTTTTATCAGTAGAGTAGGTAAGAAGCGGTCTGTGATGGAGCCGAAAGGTGACCTTAGAATAGTACATTCACAACTAGAGTGGTAATACAAAGAAAGGCCGAGATCGCAGAAGTTTGAGGCCCGAGCTGCAAGCGAGGGACGTAAATATGCGATGGAAGGCTTTCTATTACCTCCCATGTTGTGCATTTTATGTCTACACTTGGCCAGGCATATCTCACTCCGCGATTTTGTTTCGCGGTAATTATTATTATTCCTTGCCTAATGCATTAGGCAAGCTCAGGGCTGCGCTGACATCCGGCAGCCCCTGTGTGCGTAACCTATGAAGCCCAAAGGAGGGTTATGTGTTTGACCCGTATGTATGTAAGTATGTATGTTACCCGACTGCGGCGAAGCCCAAAGGACGCTTATGTGTTTGACCGGTATGTATGTATGTAAGTATGTAAGAAGTATGTATGACGACGTGTATCAAAACAGTTATATAACTTCATGCAAATATTTTTTTTAACTACCTCTAATTCACTAGGAAATTTAAGCTATAATAATAATCGCAAAGATGAGTCTGCGGATCGGAAAGGTTATTGAATGTGGAGCCAAACAAATTGTACATATTAATGTATACAATATGTGGCCTGTAACCGGGGCTAATAATTAAAACGAAGATTGTACTCCTCAAACTGAACAACATTTGTTCAGCCACATTTAAAAATAACTTATGTTTTTATTTTAGTACATTTCTATGTTGGTATATCTTTATTTTCTTAGATTAGGCTTTTTACAATATATATATAAAAAGTAAAATACAAAATGAAATTACAAAATATAAACACATTATAAAAAACATTAGTACATTTATTTTTAGTAGGTACACTTTAAAGTTTATTTGAAGCCGCAATGTATTGCGATATTTTTTTATGTTTGTAGCGTGACAAGCGACGTCAATTAGACTGATGTTAACGTACATTGAAAATACTATTTAATTTGTATGAAAAAGTTAAAATCTTAAGATTAAAATCTTAATCCATAACAGACCGAGGAAATAATTTATTACGTGTTCAAATCAGACATTGTTCCTTTATTTAATTTATACCTGTAACTCTTAGAATATTACTTTACCTTAAATTTTCGAAATGTAGTGTTTGATTGAATATGAAATAAGTTCCTGACAAAAAAAGTTTTTTGAGACAAGCTTAAGTACTTCTTATTATAATTGCAAACTGCGTGGCACAACTAATCAAATGAACCCAAACACGATGAATTTAGGTATGTTATATAATAGGCTACTTGACAGGTTTCTGCAAAGTCAATCCGACTGTTTAATGATGTCTATTGAGCACTTAGAAAGTTGTAATTTTTAATTCTTTTGTGTATTTTTTCCGAAAAAAGCAAATAAAAATGCACTTTTAAAATTAACCGCCAAAACGGTTTCTCGGACAATATGGCGTCTATGACGACCCATGATAGTAAACCGACAAATGTCAAGGAGGATCGCATAACGTTCTACCTTTAAAAATAGGATTGACAGATGCTGTCGATGCTGTTTACTATGGTGTGACGTCATCGGCCAAACCAAACCGTTTTCGATAAAATGGCGACAGATAAAAAATAATCAATTTTCATCCGAGTTTTATAAATAAATTATCCATTTATTTTTAGTAATATTGACGTAAATTGGTTTTAATACTCATAATTAATACATATATCCATAATTCTTCCATTATTTTTCACACTGTCAAGTAGCCTATTAAGATGATCCTATGACTACTATCAGGCTACATGATCAGATCAGCTGTCATGTCACAATAATATTGCATTGTCATCTGATTATTACATATTGTTGCAAAATTTCAGCTCAATTGGTTGAAGATGCCTGCTTCAAAATTGAGTTACAAGATTCCACTCGAACAAACATAGTTACATTGCAAGTTCAATGAAAGGATGTAAAAAAATAACCGTGAGACAATACGCACGAACGATCTGTCAGTGAATTTATAAAGCTAAGCTATGGCGCGGAGTATTACGGCAAGCGGGCGCCCGCCGCCGCCCCGCGCGCTCGGGGCCCCGCGCACAGTGCCCCTGCTTCACCCCCTCAATATCACGACGAGCCAGGTCCTACCGGGCCTTAACACATGATCTTACCACGACCTTTGGATAACAGTCATTGGTAATGCTAAAAATAATGTCGTGAACGCGAAATCACGTAGTTACGCCATCTATACGTGATTTCGCGTTTAGGTACAAAATTACTTTTAGCATTATCATGACCATTTTAGCGATTTTTAAAGGTACTAGCGTACTTTCAAAATGATAAAGTTACGTTAGGAAAAATTACGAGTAAATGAACTGTACTGATTATAGTTTGTCAGATCAGTGACAATTTTTTCTTTGCCCTTTAATCAGCCAACGGGAGACTTAAATCCTCCTCAGCAAACCCACTACGATTCGATAATTAATAAATTACACAATTTTGACCCAAATCTTTCAAATTTGTGTCCTAAATCATTTTATTTTGCAAACTAAAAATGTAATAGTTTTTACCAATGCCACATACAATGTATACATAGGAATTTCGCTAGTGTCGTAGTAATTCATCGTTTGAAGACGGTTAATTTTTTTTTAGAAATTACTATGTATACTATAATTTTCATACATACTAAAAATACTTTACCCCCATTTTTACTTAATTACCAATTCATGTACCTACGAGTTGATTCAATACCAACCGCCGCGCGCAGAAAAAAAGAAAAGTTTTGGCCTTTGACTCCGTGCATTGGCACACAATTAAAATTAATTGTTCATTATTTGCAAATTTCTACCGTTGCAACTTTATAAAGTCGAGGATCGTAAAAAAGCACGTGACAACAAGCAGATTTAAAACTGGCGACATATAAATAGCGCGGTGTCGATCCGCTGTCTGTTGCTCGGGCAACTAGTGGTCGCATCAAACTGTTCTAATTATTAATGAGTATAAAAAGATTTCCTTGTAGCCGTCGCATAGCGCGGTGCGGACTGGATAAAACACCGAACAATGAAAAACGACGCGCCGAGCTTAAGCTATTTCTATTGTTGAATTGGATACTTTTTTATTTACAAACTCGCATAATGTCCTGAAAACGCATAATGTCCAAAACGCAAAATGCATAATGTTTTAAACGCATTTTGCCCTAAAACTGAATAATATTCTTAACGTATAATGTCAGCACCTGACAGTATCTGCGTAGGATACTGCCACCGGTTTCTCCTGCCGTGGCGCCGATATCATCCGATCCGAGCGATAAGATTGTATCGCTTACTTAATACATTACACTGATTTTCATACCAAATATCAAATTTAAAGTAGAACATTAACTAAGGAATATAGCTGCGTAGGGTTCGTCCGTAAACACTTTACTATTTTAGAGATGCTGCTGTAAGCTCGAACATCCTATGGTACCTACCTCGGTCATGCCCTTTAATGGAGAATATGGAATTGCGGGGATGCTTTTATTACTGTGAAACAATGTATTTTTTATCACAAGAACATAGCCCAAAAAACAAAAACAAAATTATACCTCGCCGAGTTTCTTAGCCGGTTCTTCTCGGGCAAAGGTTTCTACACTGGAACCGGTGGTAAATCTTGACATTCATAAGTGCATTGTAATATGCCTTAATTGAAGAATAATAGTACATTGTGCACCGAGGGTAGTAAGAAGGGGATTACTAACGAGAGTCTATTAGAAGCCCGACGCCGTAGGCGGAGGGCTTTTAATGACTCGAGTTTGTAATCTTCTTACTGCCCGTGATACACACAATGTTTTTCATCACATTTGCGAGGAAAAAAAAATAAAACATAAAAATGAAATAAACTAAACGCACCCGCTAAGAGACAACTTCAACTGTCAACTTTTTCAATATAGTCTTCCACAGATAATGCTAAGAACTGCGTTTAGTTTTTAAACTTGACAGGCAATGTCGCCAGATTGTACCGATTTTCAAAATAAAATTTTAAACTAAATTAATTTAATTGCATTAAAATAATCGCAAAAACTACGGAAATAATAGTAAAATATACCATATAAGTTTTATTTACACTAAATTTGGTTTTGTAGCCAAGTTTTGAAGATGTGAAATAGCCTTGGCTGATTCGAAACCTCCTTAGTCTGAAATGACGTACGACTTTTAAAACTAAACTCATAACTCCCGAGGGAGTTATAAATTTTCATACAGTTTTTCCTCCCGTGGGAGTTATAGATATTTGTAACCCACGGGGGGTAAATCGGCTCGAGTTGGTCTATAATCGCGCGTGTTATAACACCCTTTACGAGCAAGTGTGATGAAAAGTACTTTGACTTTGACTTTTTTGACAAGCTCATGCGCTCATGCGTACTTGACGTGCTGCGGTAAATTCTGCCAACTAAACCGTCAGGCTTAATTGATATCAAAGGCAAATCAAAAATCTTGTAAGACGGTTTTATGTTATACGAGCATTCGCACGTGTCTTCACCTGCGTTATTTCAGTTATTATCCCACCGGAATTCCTTGCCGGAATAAAAAATATCCTGTGTTTTAATCCAGGACTTATGTATGTATGTATGATAATAGATAACTATCTCAATCTATTCATGCGTTAACGCCGTATTTAGTAACAAACATCCAAACCGCTCTACATCTGGAACATCTTAACAACTATGTGTTACGTGTCAAAGTTTTATAAGAATCTGTTTAATAAAAGTAGTGGAAAGCAGAATTGAAACGAAGAAATTAATATTATCAAAAACCATCTCAAAAGTATCGATAAGCTTCCCATCCTTGCGCCATACATCTCTTTAATAATGAAAGGCTTAGTAAACAGAGCGGCGGCTTATTTTATACTCATTCCATTTTTATTTCACGTAGTTGCGAATTATGCATGGACCGCCGGAGAGTGGACATAAAAGTACACTTTAATTGCGACGCGCTAATAAATGCGCAGTTTAAAAATCCTACGGGTCGTCCAATTTAATGACTAAGTTTAAGTAATGTCTGTAACGGAAAAACTAATTCGCATGACTAAAGATAGATCGACATAATAGGCGAGACCACTAAACCAAACTGTTTAGTCCGTCAGTTAGATTATTAAAAAATAGTGTACACGTTGTTTCTTTTGTTTGACAAACAAAAAATGACGAGGATACCGTGCTCAGCATGATGCTCTTTGTCGATTTTTAATATTTTGATACACCAACAAAATACGTGTCTCATATTTTTCGATAATCTAACTGACGAACTAAATTGAATGATATATTTTAACCCACTCGTTATCCCTAACTATACTCGTATATGGACAAAAATGGTCGCCGACCTCCGTGACGGAGATGGCACTTGAAGAAAAAGAAAGTAAATGAACATACAAAATTGGGTAAATACTATTTGAATTCAATAGCCTTTAATAACATAGCGTATAATACCTATTTACTTATGTGGTTAATGAAACACTTTCTTAATCTTGCAAAATATTTAAGACAAGTAAACATCAATTCTCAATGTAACGGGTACAAACGACGCCACTCTTAACTGACCACCCATAGACTTTAACACGCTGCAATAAAGTTGACATCCGTTTTCAAATGTACAGTTAACAGTGCGTTCGTTTGTAACATACTATTTTACTAACTATTACCACTACTAAACTTAAGGGGATCTTCGAAATCGACCTTTGGGAGAATCAACGGTAAGTAATGAAATATCCAAATGATTGTAGTAGTTGTTCTCTAGGTACACCATGGGTATTCCACTTTTAAGGCTAGCACACTGGCGACGTAGCTCGTCGTATTGTAAAGATTCACCTGTCACCTTCGCATTATCCTATCAAATACTATCTTACTAATATTGTACATGAGATTTTTTTTACATCTTACACAAATCGACCTACCTAGTCCCAAACGAAGCAATGCTTGTAATATGGGTACTAGACGAAGATATACATACTTATATAGATAGATATATACTTAAATAGATAGAAAACAGCTAAGACTATCAGGACCAAATACTCGTGCTCATCACACAAATATTTGCCCTTACCAGGATTTGAACCCGGGACCTCTAACTTCGTAGGCGGTGTCACTTCCACTAGGCTAACGTGTCGTGAAAATTTACCGATGTTATGAAGATGGTTGTATGTTTGTTACTAAACGCGGTAGGTAACGCATGCAAAGCTGCAAGTGAATGCTGGTCAGCAACAAGAAGTATCTTCATTTCAGCTTGTGCCAGAATGCCTTCGTATATTCGGCGGATGTCTATTCTCCTCTACGGGTCATATGTCTGGACTGATTCTCGTTAAATTTTGTGAGTAAGTTCAATAATATATAACGTTATATTAGTCAAACATAATATATCTGATTATTGGCTTGGATAAAGTCGCAGGCCGGGCGCTAGTAGCGCTTACCGTCTAGTCTAGATCCTGTTCAGGTTGGTTATGAAATGCAGGCAGTTGTAGATGAAAAAAAAGAAAAATAAAGTTGAAAAAATTGAATGTCAGTCTTCTTTGGAAATGTCAGGAATTGGGTTGGTCTCTGCGAATTTATCGTGTAACGCGTATTGTTTGCAATAGCACGATAATAAAATTGTGTATGTGCAGCGACGCACGTCAAGAGCAATACACCAGTAATCAAACTTGTGCGGATATTGGATTATACAATCACCGCCAAGGTGATCCGGAACCCGCAGGTAACGTTTGTACTCGTAGGCCTTCCTCGTCAAGTAGAATTTTATGTCGTCTCAGTTTTTAGAAATATTTCAAAATGGCAGCGCCATGGGGGTCGACAGACTCGCGAGGTGTGAAGCTCACAGATCCACTAGTATATTATAATATTATCGAATGCACGACATAGAGTCACGCACATTTGTGCTAGAGGTACCGGTTATCTACCTAATCTGAGGTAAAGGAGGTTTCCAAGAACGGCGAGGCAGCGTTCTCATGGCGGTGTTTGTCCGGTGTATTTATATAATACGGTTGCGAGCAAACAGGCGCTCGCAAATACGCGGCCCACATCGCAGCGCCGCTTCCATAGGTTGTTATAGAGAAGATGCACGAACTATAGGTGGCAGCACTAAACGACAAAAGAGACACGGGTGGACAATAAAGGAAACTACCACGCCCTGTCAAATCAAGCTGTCCATGTCAATGACACTATGTAGGTGTCAATGTCAAATAATAGTAAGTCGTAGCCACACTGACGTTAATCGTCCTTCATCGCGATAAATTAACGGCGTTTCCGTCAATGTTGCCCCAGCATGAGAGGGTACTTGATTTAGATTAGCGGCATCAGTTGGCAGCACCTTTAAAATTATGTTTCCCTGAGTTTCTCAATGTGCCCCTCGCCTACATTTCTCGGAACGTTCTCAAAGTTCGCTCACTCGCTTGAATTTAGTTTAATTTCTCTCTGTCTTTTCGGCTTTCTAATCTTTAATGTTTGGAATTAATTATGTAATTTTTATTTTATTTTTATATTGACATTATTAAATTTGTTACTATTTTTATTATACATTTTTAAATATTTTGAATTTTGTATTGTATTGACGATTCTTATTGGGAGATATAATTATTATGATTAATGTTATTTGAATTACTATTTTGAGTATTTTTAAATTTTTATGTTGTAATGACGACCCTTATTAGGAGATACCATTTGATTTTATTTTGATTTTTGACATTGTACCTTTTTATTGTGAGCATTTTTTTTTTATATTTTTTGACGATCATAGTATAAGATTCGTGTAAATTGACATAGTATAATTTATATTGTAACTCTTATATTATGAAATAATGAAATCTAATCTACTCTCGACAACTAAGCTGAGGGCTCACCATCCCATATAAAGAAACGGCGAAGCTGTGTCTAAAATGTTATCTGGGGTGACATAAGTCAGACAAAAAGTATCCTGTGTTAGTCTACCTGTATACCAAATTACATGGAAATTGGTCCGGTAGTGATGCGTGAACAAACATAGAAGATTTTTATATGAATATGTAGTTGAAATGGCAGTTTCAGAACAGATTAGGTAATATAACCAGACATTTCACTCTCCACGTGCTCTTACACAAACACAGAAATTACCCATTATATAGGTAACTACATCAAAATGACAACATGATCAAAAAGACATGTGAAAGAGCCCTTGAGGGCCTACTTACAGAAATAAATTATTTTATTATATTTTTTATTTTAAATGATATTTCAGAATAATAACAGTACACGTAATAATAATAAATACTTTATAATCATCCTACTCCAAGTAATCGCGCCTCCGTCGCGCTGCCCCAGGACCCGAATGTCCTGGTTTAACTTCGCTCCGACCTTGCTCGGGCTCAGCTAAGTTTCTTGCCGGAGTCTTCTTAGCTGGGCTGGGTTTAGCGAACCGGCAACTAAAACTCCCATTCCTTCAATACACACGCTCACATAAGGACAGGTTGATCCGCTTCATCCTTCCCGCTGGTCCGCTGCTCACTTTGAGCAATCAGCGAAAAGTCAAGGTGGCCTTGGCCAAACGTCCTGGTTCGACCCCAGGTGTTCAGGCCCCTACCTAGTCCGAGTCTATCGAGGTGGACCGTGACAAGCGACCTGGTTCGACCCCAGGCGCCCCGGCCCCCACCCAGTCCGATCCACTCAGGGTGGGCCGGCTAGCGACCTGGTTCGACCCCAGGGAACGCCACGGCCGACCACCCGGTCAAAGTATCACTATGCCCAATAAGGGTCACGAGTTAATCAGTCTTCAAAAAAAAGCCCGTCGCGCGTGGTCTAGAGTGAGTGCAATCAGTCTAGTTTAAGCACATGCAGCGCTTTTAAAGATAGAAAAGTATTTATTAAATGTCAAATACAGTTGAGTTTAACCAGCGCATAAAAAATTCTGCAGGCCAGTCAAACTAAATTATAATTTTATACAAAAGCGGGAATTACGAATGTAATATTAAAAGATTTTATGCAGTTCATAAGAAGCGGGACTCACCGGCGAAGCGTCGGCGTCACTTCGCGCGCCCCCGCGAGATTCCTGCGCTCGCGTCGTTTTTTAGCTGCCCGTGTTTGAGCGCGGGCGGTTTTTTAGCTCCATTTGTGCACGAGACACGCTCAAGTCACGTTTCATAGGATTCCCAGTTGCGCATCAAAGTTCAAATATGGACGAACTCTGTACGATCACTGAGTTTGTTAGTTAATACTTTCCACCTTGCACGGTAAAAATAATTACATCATTCTATGTGGACATAGAAAGAAAACACTTCGTAGTTAGTGACAGTTTCATCATTTGCCAAGACTCGCGACCCAACTAGCAACATAGTCATATAAGATCGAGCTTATTCAGCTAATAAGTCGTATAAAAGTCATATAAATGCGAATTATACAGTACCTGTCGTATAAAGCCAGCTTATGCAGCAATTTAGTTACTCAGCATAATAGTCATATTATGATGCCGAGTACACGTTTATTCGACTTTCTTATATGACTTAAGAGTCATATAAGAAATTGCTGAATAAGTCACTTTTATAAAACGCTTTTTAACCGAGTAACAGTAACTTATATGACTGACTTGTGACATGTCAGGCAGAGTCGAGTAAAAGTAACGTGGTTGCTATTATATGACTATTGTGCATGAAGTCATATAATGGCTAATTATAGATCAAGTTATATAAAAGTATCTTATTCAGCATTTTGGTAAAAAGTCATACTATGATGCTGAGTAAACGTTTACTCGACGTCTTTTATCACTAAAGAGTCATATAAGATTATGCTGAGTAATCTGCGTATTCTGAACAGCTTGGGCACCAGAAAAAATATGTATTATGTAGACTCTTTATATTTTGGTCCATCACAATAAAATGTATGGGTTTAATTATCTATGGCGACATTGAGTATGAGCATCCAAGCACTCCAAGGCCACTGTACAGTAGCTACGCTCCATAATGGATCTTCTTTATTTAAGAAACAATCCACGTCCGCTACAATAACCATACTTCAGGTTGTAACTGTTACAAGAAATAAAATGCAAAATATAATGCTGACGTTTTTACATGAAGTCTAAGGAACCCTAAAGTACATCTACCTTAGGTGTCATGGCGCTTAAACCGCTAAACTTGCTATATAAAAAGCAGTTATATGACATATTAATGGTATAAAAGTCATATAGCCGCTTTCTGTGTAATAATTTAAAATATTTATTCAAATTACATTGTAATAACTGATAATTAAGGTGGCGCGTTAAATATTTACAATTAAACATAGTATACTATATATGTAGTATACTATACAGGGTGGAACGGAACGAGGGACCTTTGCGGAACTGGCAGATAGTTCAACCTTAGCACTATATTTCCCCCATAGAAACTATGGAAATATATGTTACCGTTTTCAAGTTATAGCCTTTTAAACATTCAGACCAAAAACTGCTTTGTGCCAACCCTAAACAGGTGGCTGGGTCAATGAACTTACTTGTAAACAATCTTTAGACGTCAGGATATTACGTTAACATGTTGCCATTTATCCATTCTTAGGTCTGCGTGCCGTGCACCGCTAAAAAAATCGTTGCAGGGTTTGCAGAGGTGATTGCCTCTGTTATTCTACTTATTATTTTTTTTGGTCTGGTGGAGTATTTATGTAATTTTCTAGTTAATAATTCTAACCACAACAAATAACTCACATGACACGACATGAAACTGACAACCACTCGAAAGTACTCAATCGTCATAAACAATTAAAGAAGATAGTAACCTCTTTCATTATAAGTAAAATGTTTACCTAAACTGATAAAAAGGTTTTAGTTCGTTAACTCGCTTCATAAAATAATTTTCGATTGAATTAATATTGTTCCCCGGTTCATCAGCAATTCATACAATAGCCTGTCCTTGTTTTTTTATTTTATTTTGGTTATCGTCAAAAAATTGAATACGTAACATATTTGACGGATATTGCACTAAAGTAATAGGCTGTCATAGGACTCATTATTCGCCCAGCCGAGATAAAATAAACGCCTTTTTTACAACTATCTAACCTCTTTGCATGATTGAAAGTCGATCATAAATATGATGTTTGAAATGAAATTGACAAATTGCAAATTACGCGATAAAACCTATTTCCAAAATGCCATTGGGAGCCCGCGATTACCTAAATTTGCTTATGTTATACGGGGAGTGTAATTATAATGCAGCCGAGACGTTACGACGCTACAGACAAAGATATTTGGACTTTTTCTTTGGGGGACTATCAAGGATATAGTGTACAAAACGGAGTGTCACAACGCCGAAGAAATGAGGCAAAGGTTAACCATTGCTTTCGCCAGCCTGCGCCGTAGAAACGTTCGAGAGCGAATATTAGCAAAGGTACACCGGCATACTCGCGCACGGGCTGCAGCCTGCACTATAATGCACGGAGGCAACTTTGAACATAGAATGTGAATCAATAATTATTCAGTTGTAAATAAAGTAGTTATTGTTTGTTTGAACTTGTTCCCATTGCAATCCTACCCACCTCTTTATCACAAAGTAAATATTTTTGTAAACATAAAGTGTCACATTACACTTACATGTAGGTAGATAGTACGTAGTAATAGTAGGGTTGTCGCTAAGAAGAACATTAATTAATTTTAATATTTTTACTAATTGTTCGTAACAAAAATCTAAACATTACGAATCGATTCTCCATCACTTAAACTAACCCCCCTTTGCGAGAAGGATCGTCGTGTCTTTCCACCCTGTATATGTAGTATACTATATACTATGTATAGCACGAATATTTGTTCCTGAGTCATGGATGTTTTCTATGTATTTAAGTATTTGTATCTATTAAATATATCGTCGTCTAGTATCCATAACACAAGCCTTATTGAGCTTACTATGGGGCTAGTTCGATTTGTGTAAGATTGTCCCCTAATATTTATTTATTTATTTATTATTTATACTTTATCAGTAAAGTGGTCTTTGCAATAAATTTCCACCATTAGGTTGAATTTAACAGCATTTATAATACCGTTTAACATGGCCATATATTTCTTAGATAAAACTGTCAAAAACATACACGACGACATTAAGCTGCTTATTGCTGTAACACGAGCACTGTTGTCAATCCGTCTTCTGCTTAGTCTCCCTGGACGCTTGTATTCCACAAATTTGTCATAAAAGTAGCAATTATATATCAAATAAGTAGTAAGGTAGTTTCTTCAATGATAATTATATGACCAATAAGCAACTAACTCAACGGTTATATGGCTCTTATACGATTAAAAGTCCTACAAAAGCTATATGAGTCGCTATTATACAGCTAGATAGCTATAAAGTGGTCACGACGATGATAATTATATGACTAATAAGTGGTGGCGGTTGCAGTTAAATAACTTTTATATGGCTAAAAGGCTGAGTAAAATGGACCCAAATCGCGTTGTATAAACGTAATCATTACGTCTATATGACTAATTTCCGAAGCTAAAGCGAAATTTGCGAAGCTAAGTCTGAATAAGTTATGTTGCCGCGACGATTATATGAAGAAATTTTGTTAGTTGGGGAGTATCAGAAATTGCAAGTTTAAGCTAAAACATATTTTTATAGAGTTAGATTATCTAATATTTCTTAAGGTAAAACGCCTGGACACTAAATTATCAGCAATCCAAGTTAAACTTAATCCATAAAATTCATTAAGGAATAAATGTAAACGAGTACAATAAACCATACGTCATCGTAAATGAAGTATGCGGCTACGAATTGGTAAATAGTTAACAGCGAGTGAATTGGTAAAATGGTCAACATAGGGAGTGAATCGGTAAAATGGTTAACATAGGGAATGAATCGGTAAAATGGTCAACACGGCAGCAAGTAGCTAATGGCAGTTAACGATGCCGCGGCAATTGTCACCGATCGCGCGAGACACACGGCCGGGGACCCCGGCGAACTAGTCCTGTTAACCTAGTTCAGTTAAGTTAACTAAGTATAGGTAACTAGAGATGCGCAGATAGTCACTAAATTGGAAATAGTGAAATTAGTCTTAAGCTCTTCGAGATATATGTAACACTTTAGTTTCAAGCTCCGTTCCAGGATGTGTCCATTATGAATCAGTGATCTTTGACTCATCAAAAGCTTTCTGGAGTGAATAAACTGAAAGAGCTAGCTGTTTTATCTCATTCGCAAGTCACATTTTTATTAGATGTTCTCCTCGAACTGCATACTTTCTGCATAACCCCTCACCTCAACCGAGGATCGGTTGTTGTTGAACACTTATAATTATATAGATACATAAAAATAATCATTTGAGAAGAACTAATTCATTTGGCAAAATACTCATTTTTTAATCATATGGATTGGGGAAAAAACACGCCTGAGTAAAATGTCTTTCAGGTGGGAAAAGACCAAGCAGAAATAAAAATATTCGATGAAATACGCGATTGGTAACACACACGATGGGGAATAAACTAAATGTGGAAAAACCCGATTGGAAATGAAAATAATGGGGAAGAAAAAAATTGGGTAATCAAGCTATACACCCTAACCCGATCTTGCGCAGGTCCGCCTCGATCATGTCTCCTCAGCGATACCTAGGTCGACCTACCAGTCGACTGCCGGTTGGTCAACCCAAGTATGCCGTTTTTGGTGCACGATCTTCTTCCATTCTTTGTTTCATGACTAACATTGGCTAAATTGTTATAGGTAATAGGTAAGTATATATATGGTATTTGGAACACACATGTTTCAGTAAATAGAGAGGTACACTAAAAAGGATTTCCTGAAATCTACTTATAAAAAGTCAGGTCAAGTTCAGTAGGCTTCACAATTTGCCGTCAAATTAAACCCTAATATAATATGATAGATAGATAGATAGATAGATCATTTATTTCATGAGAAAATAACAGTATAAATTTGTAGTACAAAGTTACAAGCATTCCCGTCATGATCGTCAATATACAAAATTAGAATAATAAAAGTAAAAATGTCATCATTTCAAAATACAATAAAAACAGAAATAGGAAATAATAATCAAATCATGTCTCCCAATAAGGATCGTCAACAAAATTAGAATAATAAACGTAAAAATGTCACAATTTCAAAATACAATAAAAACAGAATTGGGTAGTTCTCTGCGATTTTATACCGCGATTTTTTTGTCATTACCATCGCCACTATTATTGGCGGTTTTATAAAAGCAATCAGGATCATTATGATAAAAATAGCAGAGGCACGCGACTTCTACAAGATAACCAAAAACGACTCCATAGTTTATACGGAGCTCATCTATAATGTGGCGATGGTAATGATCCGATTGGTGCGACTTTTTAGTCGCAGAGAACTACCCAATTAGCAAATAATAATCAAATCATGTCTCCCAATAAGGATCGTCATAACAATTTGTAATAATTGGAACAATAAAAAGTAAAACAAGAACATATACAAAAACTAAAATACAAATTATTAAAAAACTAATTCCATGTACTCGTTTACTGAGTACAGAGGGTTATCCAACAAAAGATTTCTCAGTTGACGCTTAAATGCTTCGTCAGATGGCTCATTTCTGAGATCGGCAGGCAAACGCTCAAAGTAAGTTGGGCCGATGACGCGGGGGTTCTTACGGGAAAGTGCCATGCGACGAGGAACCGCTCTCAGTCGTCCAGTAGACCGAAGCTGTTTCCCTGGGACATCTACGCGTGCAAACTGGGAGAGATTATTTCTAACAAATAACAGTAGGTCAAAGAGATATTGTGAGTAGTGAGTCATAATACGCTGAGAAATGAAGAGTTGCTTACAGGGATGCCTGGGCGTAACTCCTACAAGGGTACGGACTGCTCTTTTTTGGACTATAAGTACCCTATTCGCGTCCGTGGAGTTACCCCAAAGGAGTGTTCCGTAAGACATCAGGGAGTGAAAGTAACTGAAATAAACTTGCTTTAAGGCATCTCCCGAGATGAGTGGTTTCAATTTTCTCAGCGCAAAGACAGCACTACTCAGCCTACCGCATAGACTGTCGACATGGCACTTCCAGTTCAAATTGGAATCGACTGTGAACCCAAGGAACTTACTTTCGTCGCACAGTGGCATTGGACAGCATGCCATGCACGGTGGCGTTGGTACCTTTCGACCAGAAAAGAGCATTATGTTGGACTTGGTCACGTTCAACAAAAGCCCATTTGCTGTGAACCAGGTCTGCAACTGATCACATGCCTCAGTGATCTTAGAACTGAGTTGCTCATACGTTTTTGCCCCAACTAAGACAGTCGTGTCATCCGCAAACAGTACAGACAAGCCGGCTACAATATTAGAGGGAAGATCATTAATGAATATTAAAAATAGAGTATTTCCCAAAGCAGAGCCCTGGGGAATACCTAAATTTATATAACCTGTATCAGATGTTAACGTCTTGCCGCTTGAATGTACTTTTACGACTTGTTTGCGGTCGGACAGAAACGAAGTAAATAGTTGATGAGCATTTTGCTCAACACCGTATAGATGTAATTTATTTAGCAGTAACGTATGGCTAATGACGTCGAATGCTTTTGACAAATCACACAATATCCCAGCCATCTTATGCCTATCATCCAACCCAGTCATGATACAATCGAATATCCTGTACGCCGCGGTGGTTGTAGACATTTTCTGTCGGTACGCAAATTGATTTTCCGTAAGCAGGTTATTCGATTCTAAATGACTCATTAGGTGGGACGATAAGATAGACTCAACTATTTTTGATAACGTAGGTACGATCGTGATAGGCCTGTAGTTGTTGACGTCGCACTTGTCGCCCTTTCCTTTAAAAACGGGGCATACTCTGGTACTTTTCAAAACATCTGGGTATGTACCGGTTTCGAACATCATATGACCCGTGAACCAGTCAAAACAGTTGGTAAATGGAGCTCACGCAGCTGTGGTCCGGCAAAATCAAAGCGACGACAGAACCGACATTGACGAGGATACTTTGGAGACAAATGAATGGGACTCGAACGCTCGTGGAACGAACTGTAAGTGTGACACGAGTGTTAACGAAATACAAATATTAGTCACTAAACGACACAAATTAAGACTAATGCCTAATGCAAAGTTACTTAAATAGAAACTAAGTGCTACTACAATCTGTGTGCTGCAGTCTTCCCCAACCGCTACTTATCGCTAGCCTGCACTGAGAAAGGGCTATTGATGACAATCCTATATCAATAGCCATTCGTAAACTGACTGCTATCATAAAATAACTTTGCTGGTAATTATTTACAACGTTTCTAGTACGAACTTGGCAAGTCAAGAGTTAATTAATATAGTGGCGTGGATCAATTTGTTTGTCTTTAGTATTGACGTCAGAATGACGAAGGAAATTCTGTCACTAGTACTACTTAACTCGATATAGAGCGGATATGTTTACGAAGAATAATTAATACGAAATTATTACTTTTAAATAATCTAAAAATACAATATGAAAGAAACATTATGTTTCTTCGTTACTTTTAAATGCGGGTAAATTACACCACATTTTAAGTTACACATATAGATACAAGAAATCAAAGTACATAGAAAAATTAAATGACACTCACCTATGTATTCACCTGTGAGGTGTAATTTACCCGCATTCAAAACTAATAAAGAAACATCATGCTTCTTTCATATAGTATTTTTAGATTATTTAAAAGTAATAATTTCGTAGCGTCATCTCTCGCTCAATCGTCATGGCTGTAAAGTTTATGCATTGAGGTGGGATACATAATATGTAATACGTGTTCTCATATATGGCGTTTACATTAAAATCTATTAAAATATATTAATCTAAAATCTATCCACTGCACCGAAGTAGGTATCTTACTAAGTAGTAAGCGTAAACGTGCCTATTTAAGTAGGTATCTTACTAAGATACGGTAGGTATCTTACTAAGGTACGCTTATATATGTTACGGGTTCATACACGCGTTCGTAACACCGTACTTGAGAAGCATATCACTGAAGTCATATTTGGTTCCACCGAAAAACCAGCGCAGGCTCTAAGGTCAGCATTTTGCTGAGGTGGGACCATTTTGTGACAGCGTTCTACCTTTGCTTTATAATATTTTTTATCTTTTTATTTTGTGCTGTAATGAATAAATGTATTTTCTTTCTTTCTTCTATTGTTTTCCATACATAATTACAGTGTTATGCTTCTCCGGAGCATTATTTGTGATAGCTTATAAAACGATTGATACAGCTATAGACGTTTATGGGAGGTCGTCTGTGAAGACATAAACACGTTCCGCGGATAATCCAGTTTATGCTGCTCGACTCGCAGGTTATGACCGAGCCGAGAACCGCTCCCCGGCGTATTGTGACATTTCTAAGGGAATTGAATTGAAAGAAAACATCTGAACAGCTTTTGAAAAAGGTGTCTGTCTGAGAACGGAATTAAACAATACTCACTGCCGATTCTACAAACACTATTTACTTACACACATCACACATCACATCAGTAATACTATATTGTCCACCCAAGGCCGTACCTATGTAGTAGAAAATGGACAAGATCGCAAGTATTTGTGCATAGCATAAATAATCGATCAAGGGTTTTTTATAACCGCCCATTTCGGGTACAAAATGTCACGTCTTTCCTTGGCCACGTAGTGGAATTTTCTTTAGGAGAAAAATGACACTTTCGGCCTAGCGTGACGTAAATATTTCAACTCATAATCTCTGACGTCAAAAATCGGGTGAAGGACAGAATTTGTATGTGTAGATATTGCAGTAGGTGTAGGCGGAGTGCCGCAGGTAGAGGATCCGTGAAATGTGTCGGGGAAGTGCAACTTTTGCCCGCGACGTGCGAAGTGTCCACGGGCACGCTGGGGCTGCTTTTTATACACGTATTCCTTTAATACTTTTTTCGACGGATGTAAACTGTAACGGTTTTAGCGTGTTTGTTTTGGTTTCGATTTCGATTCCATAATAGCCGCCGTACCTTTATTTGTGTATTTGATGGAGAGTCCCAGAATCAGTGAAATTCTGGGCACTGCCATTGAATTTATAGACGCGGTTAATATTAAGTTACAAATGAAGTAGTCTAATTTAGTTCTGCAAAGTGTCTGCAACAGTTAGTTAGTTAATTCGTATTGAGCTGTGGTCAGTTTTATCTGTTACAAAAACATCGTAAAATTGCATCTTAGACCAGCCAGTAAGCCAAGAAAGCACACAGGAGACACCACTTTTGAACTTTAATACCATTCAATAAAGTCGAAAAGTAGACCACTCTCTGTGCATGGTCATTTTCCAGAGGGGGCTGGCTCCTGAGATGCCATTATTTAGGTGTCCATCCTAGAATTTCGAATTGGTAACCCAACATCCTGGGGTGGGCACTAGACCATACTGTGGTGGGCACGGAGCCCCCATATGTATAATGTACGCCTAACCGCCTGGCACGACATTGCGCGACCAGCGGCGACCATAGGTAGGAGCGGGAGGTTGGAGCGCGGTCTCTCGCTCTCGCTGGTCGCACGATGTGGTGGCCAGGCGGTATGGGTGTTCCCAAAGCCTGTGGGCGTGCACTGACCTGGACGCGGCTCTCGGTGAGGCCGATGCGCATGGCGATCTCCTCGCGCATGAAAATGTCGGGGTAGTGGGTCTTGGAGAAGCACCGCTCCAGCTCGTTCAGTTGTGCTGGTGTGAACCTGGTGGCAGAACAGGAGTGTTTACTTTTGGTATATTAAACAGACCCTACAGTTTATCATTTATTATTTTATGAGAAACTAGCAATTACCAACAGCTTCACTTGCGATATTCACGATATCATCCCAAGGGAACTCTTTACCGAGTATAAAGTATCCTTTGTTTCACTCGACTACAATTCTATCCCAGTGCATTCACGTGTTACCGCGTTATTTAGTAAAAAACTCCAAACTTTCAAACCTCCAAACATCTTCACAAACTTCCACATTTATAATACCTATTAGTGTGATGAGAAACTGGTGGGAAGTCTTTTTCTGATGGGATTCAAAGTATCCTATGTTTCAAATTGAAACATACATTGAAACTTTCAATACTTAGACAACTTGATCTACTTACATGCCACATTTCATCTAAATCCAGTCAATTGTTACCACGTTAATTAGTAACGACTTATAAACATCCCCACTCCTAAGCCTCTTTTACAAACATTCATTGTTATAACTAGGGTTGGGACTCCTCGTGGCATTTTGGAAATAAAGTGCAGTGGAGTCGTTATTACCTAGTTAGTTTTTATGATTGAATGAATAAATTATTTTCAATGTTCTAAAGTAGGTACCTACTTACTTACCTAAATAAAATTATATGATATTTAGATGGATTATATGTACCTATGTTTTATCTTGTTTTTGTAATCCCCTCAGAGTATTGATATAAATATTTAATCATATGTACGCAATATTTGTTCCTTACCCAAAAAGTTTTTGACTAATAGTTTTATAATATGGCATATTGACACGATACAAGTCATGTCCAAATTGTCAAATTTAGACAACTGCTTAATTTATCGCATTTGTATGAATGAATTCAATTTCGTAGTAGATGACTGACTGTTGGTAAGTACTTACTGAAGTATTTTTAATAGCACTTAGTGTTAACAAAATATAAAAATGTCAAGAAATATTAATCATTCAATCATTATTCATTCAATCAAAAAAAAGTAGGTAGCGACTGCATTGCACTCTGTGTCCAAATTGCCACGAGAATCCTAACCCTAGTTATAACATTAGTAGGATTTACGGACATAACTCCAATTTTTCCATGTTCTTTGATAAATTGTTCAATATTCAAATGTACTTTTCCCACCCATCATGTATATATCCACGGACGTTTAAAAAAAACAACTACCAAATGAATTCAAGTTATGTGACGTAGGTCTGACTCTCTCTGCTTCTTGATTGAATAATTTCGCTATATTGTGTAATTCTGCCGTCGTAAAGAAATAGTACCGAAGCGATTTCGCACACGGTAATTTAGCGTGAAAAGCAGTGTGCCACATGAGTCAGGACACTACATTAGAACCCCTCGGCACGCTCGGAACTCTGCAAAGTCCTTCGCTTTGTCCTAGATTTAATGTACGCCCTCGCAATACATATGTACATAATTTTGCTCCGTGTTGATGTGTAAAGTAGCTGACCTGGTCCGATGCCTCTTCTGCTTGGTGGGTTTGTCGCTGTCGGAGGCGGAGGAGGGCATGCTGACCGGCACCGTCGCCATGTGCTGCTGGTGGATGCCACCTGCGATAGACCTTGCCATTAACACAATAACAGTAACAGGAGGGAACACTATAAAATTAGGAAGAGTAAACTTTCCAAAAGCATCATTCTTCCGAATTTTATTTTCTCAGAATAACACTATCCTAATTTATCCCTGCATTTCATTTTATACCTGCAGCCTGTGGACAAAGTACTCTCAAAAGTCGGTGAACAGGATACGCGTTCAATATAATAACGCGTTCAGGATGCTCTTGGGACTGCCCCGCTGGTGCAGTGCTTCAGGCATGTTTCTAGAGGCTAGAACGGATGGCTTTAAGACTATAGTGCGGAAACGTGTGGCCTCGCTGATAAGCAGAGTGCGAGGCAGTGTCAACAGCCTCCTGAGCGCCGTACTGCTGAAGTTTGATTGCCCAGTGGTGAGGCACTGGAATTGTGTACACATGGGTGACAGGCCTTTAATTTTTAATATTAAGTAATTTTCTACATTGACATTTTTTGCAGTAATTATAATATAATACTAATCTAATTTTAAATACACAATTTTACTAACATATATGGACCGTTTGTAGTTCGAAATAAAGATGATTATTATTATTAAACTCAATTAATCTTCTATTTTACTGTCTACAGCAAAATCACCGTTTTCAGAAAATAACCTTCGGAATTATGATATTTCGGAATAATGACACATTCGTTATTTTAGTGACAAAATATTATCTCAAAAAAAAAATAGAGTATTTAGTAGTGGCGTGGCGTAAAGGATATCCTTGGGCAATCCGGTGCAGATTTGGCGTACATTTTCCTTAAGAGCTGGGCGTCACTAAACATGTAATCTTTAATTATACTCTATTGTACTCCGAATTCTAATTCAAGACCAAAAAAACTACGACATATCTGTCACTGTCAAATATGTCAAAGTTATGTCAGTGGCAAGTGAATATTTCAGATGTAGCCAACCATTTTATGTCTATAATTAAAACATACAAGCGTATCTTTAACTTACAGGAAGTAGTAAACAATTTTTAACCTAGTAAAAAAAATGTTATATTATCAGAACTGCACAGTTTTTATACAGGTTACTCTATACCAGCTTCTAAATGTGTGCGCCAAATTTCGTAAATGTATATATGTTGGCCCGTACATAGCTCAAAAACTTTATTTTGATTGCAAAAAATATTTTTTAGTTGGACTAGGTATAGTCCAACTTAGAGAACTATGTAGCAGTAGTTTTTGGCATTAATAGACAGTTAAGCGTGTATCAGTCACTAGAAAAACGTGTACTTAACACAGTGCCGGATTAGCCATATAGCAAGAGTAGCAAATGCTATGGGCCCCGCGCATTGGGGGGCCCCGCGCCCACTCGCAAAAGGGGACCCCCCCCCCCCTTGTTATGTAATTCGTCACGTATAAAATTACCGGTCAATCGGTATTTAACCATATCTAAGACCAACCAAGCACCTATTTGAAGAAATGCTACAGGCCCCGCGCTGGTTTAATCCGGCACTAATCTTAACAGCGTCATTCAATTACTACTGAAATTAAGATAATGAAGAAATAAAAAGTTATTTAAATAAATGTCGGTTTACCGACTTCAAAAAAGGATGAAATAAAAGTTTTATGCCAACTTTTTTTGAGATCGGTGTCAGCATTAATATTTGAATAATGGCCCGAGACTGGCACCGACCTCAAAAAAGCTGCGCTCGTCGTCGGGCGGCGCGGCGGAACTGCGGTGGCCGACTTCTTTGTGCTTAACGCGTCTTCGATGGAGTGAGCTTTTCTTAGCAACTCATTAAATGATTGAAACTCCTTACGGTGGAGGCGCTCGCGGATACGGTGATGCTGCTGCATCACCGTAACCCATAAACCATATCCAGGCGTGCCTTCTCTGTCAGGTCCTCGACGGGCAGGCGGGCCAGCATAGCTCGAGCTCGAGCTACAAAGCCATCGGTATGCTCACCGATTTGCTGTTCCCTCTCAAATAAATCGCGATAGATCCTCTGAGGCGGCCGTTGGTCGCCAAAGGCTCGTCACAGACGATCCAAGGCCCCCGGCCATGATGCTGTGGTGGCATTGACACCTTGCCACTAAATTGCGGCGGAGTGGGTAAGTAATAAAGAAAACCCTGCAATTGCATTTTCATCTGTGACACCGCAGCAGTCTTTATATGCTTCCACTGCATCGATAAAATCATTCAGGCTTTCTTCGGCGCGGCCACTGTAAGTGGCCTGGCATTTTGAAAAATTGCCGGCACGACAGGGGTGGGGGCGGTGGGTGACGCTCAAGTTCACGGGCTCGCCGGGAGCCCGTGTTGAAGAACACACCTCCTGCAGGAGCTGTTGAAACATATTCGCGTGGGACTGCTGGATCGTTTGGAGTAATATGGATAAGTCATCCATAGATAATGTTACATTCCCAGGGCGTTCACCATCGTCATCAGGAGAACGGTGTGCGGCGGCGGTGGCGGCGTCTTCGTTTGAAGTCGACGCTTGTCCATTTTATCGGTTGTACGTTGCGTTAGACCGGAATAAGTCATTGTTCATTATACATAGGCACTCGAAAAAAAAGTAGAAATGTTTATGAAACAAGGCAAACTAATTCACAGTTCACGTTTTCACTTTAATTCTCAGACAGGGCGCAATAAAACGAGTGTTTATTTACTTAGTCTCGTTACCTATTTTAGTATATTACACAACTAGGGTGCGCAAATATGCGATCGAGGGCTTCCTTTATTAGGTACCTCCCGCGTTGTGTACAGTATTTTATGTCTACATTTGGCTAGAAATTTTGGTGTCTGGGAGCAGGAAAACGCACTCGTTTTTATAGGAATAATCACTCGTTTTTATAGTAATATTTCACCACAGAATGCCCCGGAATGTCTAATCTCAGTGCATGTAAACTTCTCCCCCATCCACCACACACACACACACACATACGCGCACACGCACACGCACACGCACACACACGCAGACACGCACACGCAGACTCTCTCACACACACACACACACACACACACACACACCCTCGCTTGCACGCACGCATCCACGTACGCGCACAAGCACACACACACACTCACACACGCGCACACACGCACGCACGCATGCACCCACACACACTGGTTGATCATTAAATGCAATCAAAAGTTGCAATCACAAATGTATACTCACATTTCAAACCTCTTACGTTTCATTATCATTGCCTCAATACTGGCCGCATGATTATCTATGCATTATCTTGTACGTATTTTGAAGTATTTTCAATGACAGCATGTGCTTGACGAGGTTTATTCGACATTTGACGCAGAGATTTGTCGCCATGGTTTTGGAAATTAAGTTCATTAAAAGTAGAAAAGGTAAACAGATATTATTATTTGATGGTTACACTCTAAATGTGCAAAACCTCAATGGCACATCTTTATGGCGTTGTTGTAATCGCGATCTTTGCAACGCCAGTATAACTATAAACGACAAGAAAAATAAAGTCATTCGCCGCAAAACACATATATGTGATCGAAACACCGTGAAAAACAAAGTATGAATGAATCATAGGGACACCCTGCTGTATAAAGCAGTGTGACACGCTGTAGAAGTGCAACACCTTGTATATATCACAGTGACACGCTGTATATATTACAGCGACACCCTGTATATATCACAGTGACACCCTGTATATATCACAGTGACACCCTGTATATATAACAGTGACACCCATATTCGGTGACCTTGACCTTAAAGAGATTGTCTCCCGGCAATTTTGGGGGCCAGAATACATGCCTAACAACATACTAAAATTTGGTGCTGGTATCCGGAAGTGAACTTTTTGCCATAAATCGGGCGGTGCATTAATAGTTCAATCATATTTTTAACATATTGGGCAGAGATTAAAACGATTTAATTTTTTTTTTCTTATTTAAGCCGTCTACTTATACGTTTCCATGAAAATAATAGAAAATAACAATTTAAATACATACTTAATAAATAAAAAAATAAAAAAAAAGACAAAAAGAAACAGAGCGAGGCTTGAACCCACCCTCTGTTGCAAATACGTATCGACTGTGCGTTCAAAATCTTGAGTATGCCTGGATACTTAAGTCGAGGCACCGACTGTACCTGCAGGACTACACGCTCGGTACCTGGCAGGTGGTCGGGGCGGATACTGTGCGCGAGGTGCAGGCGGGCGCCGAGCGCATGATGCCGAAGTCGAGGCACCGACTGTACCTGCAGGACTACACGCTCGGTACCTGGCAGGTGGTCGGGGCGGATGCTGTGCGCGAGGTGCAGGCGGGCGCCGAGCGCATGATGCCGAAGTCGAGGCACCGACTGTACCTGCAGGACTACACGCTCGGTACCTGGCAGGTGGTCGGGGCGGATGCTGTGCGCGAGGTGCAGGCGGGCGCCGAGCGCATGATGCCGAAGTCGAGGCACCGACTGTACCTGCAGGACTACACGCTCGGTACCTGGCAGGTGGTCGGGGCGGATGCTGTGCGCGAGGTGCAGGCGGGCGCCGAGCGCATGATGCCAAAGTCGAGGCACCGACTGTACCTGCAGGACTACACGCTCGGTACCTGGCAGGTGGTCGGGGCGGATGCTGTGCGCGAGGTGCAGGCGGGCGCCGAGCGCATGATGCCGAAGTCGAGGCACCGACTGTACATGCAGGACTACACGCTCGGTACCTGGCAGGTGGTCGGGGCGGATGCTGTGCGCGAGGTGCAGGCGGGCGCCGAGCGCATGATGCCGAAGTCGAGGCACCGACTGTACCTGCAGGACTACACGCTCGGTACCTGGCAGGTGGTCGGGGCGGATGCTGTGCGCGAGGTGCAGGCGGGCGCCGAGCGCATGATGCCGCTCGAGCCCCGGCTTCAGCTCGTGCTTCTCCTCCGGGCACGACTCTTTGTGACCTGGTGGGAACAAAGCAATCACTTTATGACTATTGAATTTGCACTAATTCTTGCAGCTAAATCTTCAATGTCGGTATTTGCAAAATTGAAATGGGGTAAACTCGCAAGATGTCGATATTTGCGAGATCTTGCAAGTAAATTAAATTGATTTTGATATTTTTTCGGGTACCGTACCTCAAAAGGAAGAAACGGAACCCTTATAAGATCACTTTCTCTTCCGCCTATCCGTCCGTCTGTCTGTCTGTCTGTCTGATATACTCAGGTCTACTAGCGCCCCAAGCTATGAAAAACGTTCACGTCTGGATAAACAGCACCGATTTTTAGTATGTTGCTTAGCTAGGTGTATACTCTGGACCCCAAAACCGATGGGAGACAGTCTCTGAAACCGATGGGACAGTCTCTGAAAGGTCAAGGTCATCGAATATGACGTAATCCAATTAGCCGCTCTTGTGTTCTTAAGATTGTTTAATTGTAAAAAAACTACACAATTTACATCCACATAAGAAGTTTCGAATAAAACGTAATTAATGTATTATAAATTACTCTTACATTAGAATTGAATAAATGTTATCCTTTAAGAATTATTCACACAATAATTTCAACGTCAAAAAAAAAATTAGTGTCAGTAGTCGGTAGTTTGCAGCTAGCAGTGAGTGACCTCGCGATTCCTTTTTCCTAATGTTGGTTGGAGGGTTACTTAGGGTTAATACTACTATACTACGTGAAAGAGTTATCCGGATAGAGTACGGGACAGGAAAAAAGATCGAAACCTTACCTGTACATAACTTAAATATGGCAATTGCTCAGGCTATTGCCGTACAGTATCAACATTTTTCAGAATCAGAAAGAAAACGTCGTGGAAAACATAGACATTATTTAGAGACGTAGATTTGTTGTGTAACAAACATAACAAGAATACTTTCACAAAAAAAATTAAGCGATTGATTGAAAACATCCCACCAACCAGAGATACCCTATTGTAACACGTCAAGCGGGTTATTTTTCAATCTGATATATGGTTGAATTGTATTATAGATAACACACCCAATGGATTCCTGTAGCTCGGGCTGGGAAAACACACTCGTCTACCCCAATATGGAAAACTCTTTCTTGCCGATACAAGCACAATCTGTCAAGAAGAACTTGTATCTGCCAAATGCAAGGGCTCACAATGCCGATGCGTCAAAAAATATTTGAATTACACTCTTCTTTGGATATGTGAAGGTGCATGCTCGAGATTCTAGGCTGCCTTATGATTTCTTTATACATATGTAGCAAGTAGCTTGCAGGCCTTGCAGCGAACAGAGACCTCGCGTCGCGACTCCGATAGCTCAAAGTACTGTTTTTCCTACATGCAATATTTGGATAGAGGGCAGGTTTGAGGCCGACATTTTTTTGAAATTCGTACATCTCATCATCTTTCATACTCAAAGAAATCGCGAGGTCACTCACTGCGAAATACCTAGGTACTACAAACATTGACTCATAGCTTGAAATTGGTATGTATTGATACCTATGTGTTTCATAGGGTCTATATAGATAGGTCGTTTAAACTTGAAAGTATATTAGTGACCACTGTAACTCGGCCTTTTATTGAGTGAGGGTCGTTTAAAATGGTCGTTAATAAGACATATAGTACAAAAGTCCAGTTTTATTAGACCCTTGCAATCTTTGAACAATGTGAATACCTATACGAATATAAGTTTTTTTTAATGTATCTACACGACCTCGCTGTCGCAGTAAAACTTTGAGCGCACTCAATTTCTCTGGAATGAAAATAAGTACCTATCTAAGCGCCTGGGCTTGTAGCATAGCTTCGAAATTTATTGAAAATTTTTCAAGATTTAAATTAATCTGTATTATAAAACTTCAAATGAGTCCAGGTCATCCCGCTGGGTCTACCTTATTTCGTATAAAATTAAATGGTATAAACTCAAAATGTATAAATTCAAAACGTATAAAATCACTTCGTATAATCATTCATTTCAGTTAAAAGTCATTTTGTTTAACATTTAAAATCTCTAAATACGAAATGTCTATTCTTCAATATGTCTAACATTCAAAATGTATAAAATTATTATGCATAACATTAATTTTGTATAACAATGACTTGATCGCATATTTAAAACGTAGAAAATTCAAAATGTCTAATCATCACAATGTATACGAAATAGTCGGTCGGCTTCACAACTGCTCCGCCGCTGCGGGAAAAGCAGCCCCTTTGCCCTTGCGTATCAAAGCACAGGAACTAATGCTCGCCTTCGCAGCTTCGGCTTGTTGGTCGACGGCGACCAGCCGTGTGATACTATACAGCACGACCACGGACGATTTTGTTATTTCTTTTGCGGTACATATTCACGAAAAAAAATGTACTATTTTGTACTAATCATTAAAAAATTTGTACTCCTACGGTTTCGGAGTTGTGAGATAGAGGTTGTGGTCGTGCTAGGTAGATGCTACCTGGCACGACCACACTGAGATCGAGGTTAGTTTGATAGTCGAAATAAATGTACTGAAATTGTACTATTTTGTACCGAGTATAAAATAATTGTACCGCTTGCCAATTTAAAAAAAATTACCTTTTTGGTGCGCGGAGTACAGCCGACGGAAATGAAAGCGGTACAAATTCACGAAAAAAAATGTACTTTTATGTACTCTTCATTAAAAAGTAATAACTCATACGGTTTCGGCAGTGTGACACAAAAGGTGGGGGTCGTGCTAGGTAGATGCTACCTGGCACGACCACACTGCCATTGAGGTTAGTTTGATAGTGAAAATAAATGTACTGAAATTGTACTATTTTGTACCGTACATAAAATAATTGTACCTCTTTTCTGTAAAAAAAAAATGTCCCTCAATGGTTCGCGGAGTACAGCCGACGCAAAAGAATGAGGTACAAATTCATGAAAAAAAATGTACTTTTAGGTACTTGTAATCAAAAAGTAATTACTCGTACAGTTTCGGCAGTGTGACACTAAAGGTTGGTTAAGGATGGGTCGTGCTAGGTAGATAGATGGTTCCTGGCTCGAATACGCTGATATCGAGGTGAGTTTGATGGTCAAAATAAATGTATTCTATTTGTACAGTTGAGTTCATAAATATATGAGCATTTCCTAGGCTTCAATAATAAATGTACATTTACCGGTACATATTCATCTGAACAGATGATAATAACATTCTTTAAAAAAAGAATTAAATAGATAAATATACCTCTATAAATGTATCTTCCAAAATCACAAATACTCCATACTACGCATTCATTGACCAATTTATTTAGGGTGCTAATTAAACAGACTTCTTTTTAATAGCATTATTCGCCTCTAAAAATCTACATTGCCATCTAAATTACTAAGTCAGCCACAATTACCGAGCGTCTGAATTATACTATCTTAGCCACTACTTATCTTCTATGTAGGCCACTCTAAATACAACTCAGCATGGTGGTTATTTTTTAGCATCTAAACTTGTAACATGCATTCAAGCAGTAGACATCTAAAATCTTAATATATGCCATCAAAAAAGATATGCTATTAGCTTCTAATTTTTTAACTCAGTACGCTTAAAATATAACTCAACCCACATTAATTAATCGTCAAAATTTAGCTAAAATTGTCATCTAATAGTAAATTTTGGCCACTAATATTACCTAGAAACTGTTGAGGAGAGACATAAAATTAGTCCATTACACAACTAGGGTAGTAATACAAAGAAAGGCCGAGATCGCAGAAGTGTGCGGCCCGTGCTGCAAGCGAGGGGTTTTTAATGTCAATAGTGACTTTCCGTATCTCCGGCGCTGCGGGAACAGCAGCCCTTCCGCCCTTGCATGACGGCGCACGGTCACTTCGCTCGGCTCCGCAGCTTCGGCTTGTTGGTCGCCTTCGGCGACCAGCCTCAGCCGCTCGCCTCACTCGTTCCCGCGCTTCGTCATGGCGGGCGAGGGCTGCTCTCCCTCCACGCCTCCGGCTTTATAAAAACACTCTAGGGCGCGCTGTGTCGGCACGCGTCCTAACCAGCGAGAGCCCTAGATTCGGATTTTCGCAGGCTAATATCGTATACATAATATTCCATCATTGAAAATTTTACAATCCGTCATTTATCTTTGTAATTATCAAATTTAGAGAATACAAAACACGCTTATTTTAGACAAAAAAAATTTAGTTAAAATGATATTCGGCTATATAATGATTAGTTAAAATAAGAATCGACAAAGTGAGTTTTAGATAAAATAATATTCGACAAAACAAGAGTTATGCAAATGATAATTTAGGTAAAACGAGTTTCGACAAAACAATAATTATGAAAAATGAATTTATACATATTGACTTTAGACAAAAAATTCATTATAGTAAAAGTTGTTAGACAAACTGAAATTAGACAAAAAAAATTTAGACAAGTCAAGGGAATACCTAGAAAAGCATTACAGCGCCCCCCAATCTAAATCCTATTCTCTTTCCGCACAGAGTCTAACGAAATTTTGTATGTGGAAATGGTAAAAAAGCTTCCTAACCCAAAACCTCGTACAATTTCGTACGAGCCTAATAGTGTCCTCGTACCTCGTACAGCAGACCACAAATCTCGTATTTGTACAAGGAACCTCGTACGTCTGGCAACCCTGGTGACTAACTCGTCGGTACATGAATGGCGCTCTCTGATTGGTGCAAATGGCCGGTCACTGTCGTCTCGCGCACTCGCGCCAAATTTTGAAGTGGCTATTTTCTCGATAACAGAATATGATGTATTATTTTACATGCTAAGTTATAATAAATGATGTTGTCAATGGAAGCTTGAATTATATTTTTTTGAGGACTTTGTGTTGAAGCCGTAAAACGTAAAATGGTGATGAAATGTAAAATCCATGGCTGAGTTAGTAAATTAGGTGGCAATATATAAACAAGAAGGCAAGTTAAGATAATTGTTGATCTTTGTTTGACGCTTTCTAAAGAATATTTAGTTGGCGTTGTAAAAGAGACGAATTAATTTATTAGAGGCTATCTCATTTTCCCGTTGCTTAGTTATAAAATGAGAAGTTTGAGCACGTGGCCAAGAAATAAATCTGCGGCTTGACTTATAATTTCCCATTTATTTATTTCTACTGAAATGCTGAAATGTTTTGTTTGTACAGATATTTACGAGCTTCTAATTGTTCACATAAATTTGGAATACGTCAGTACAGATATTTATGCACCACAACCTGTTTACAAGTAATTGAAAACCTTTGTGCAGATATTTATTATATTTCCACTTGTTTAGATAATTTTGAAAAATCGTAGTACAGATATTTTATCAATTTTCAGTTGCTTACATATTATTGAGAAGCTTGCTCAGATAAATACGGCAGGTAAAACGTGTATATATTTTTGATTGAGAAATCTGTTCAGATGAATATGTCCCGGTCCATGTACATTTATTATTGAAGCCTAGGAAATGCTCATATATTTATGAACTCGAATTTACTATTTAGTACTTTGCATGAAATAATAGTAATTCTTCGCAGTTAAGAAAAAAAATACTTCAATGGTTCGCGGAATCGACCGACGCTAAAGAAAGATGTAAAAATTTATGAAAAAAAGTATTTTTATGCACTCTTCATTAAAAAAACCAATATTCATACGATTTCGGCATAGTGACAAAAGATTGTGGTCACTGTGCTAGGTAGATGGTTCTTGGCACAACCACACTTTCATAGAGTGTAATCGAGGGACCAGAATAATACAAAATAAATGTGCTCAAATTGTGGCTACAGTCTACACTACTATAGGACATCAAATGTAACAGTGTTGTGGCAAAAACCGCTGCAATTACTAAAAATCGGTCAAGTGCGAGTCAGACTCGCGCACCGAGGGTTCCGTACAAACTCGTTAGTAGATAAGTGAATAGTTCAAGAAGAACTGAATGGCGATTAGTTTAGTAGGAGCAAATAAGTATGAGTTTTGATTTTTACAAATAAAAAAAAACGGTGCAAATTAGGAAAACCGTTTTACTTTTCCTGTAAAGTTTAGGATGATATTAATAATCAGTAATTATTACAGATTTTTCTGCTCACTTCGGAGATCATAGAGGGGAATGTATTTTTTTAACTTTCTTTGTCTTAAATAAAAAACTACATGCTGAAGAAAAAAAAATAAAAACGGTTTTAGAATCTACCTATACACATTAAGCCCTTTCATTTGATATCCCACTCGATATAATAGCTCTACTTTTGATTTTCGACATAACATTTCAGTCCCCTTTAAAAAAAAGGTATAAGGTTTTGGTTTTATCCAATAGGCTTGGGTTAGCAATTTTTAACACTATTCCAAATATCAAGTCGATAGCATCAGTATATCCTGAGATATCTTGCTGTGACAGACGGACAGACTGACAGAGTCGCACCATAAGGGTTCTTTTTTACCATTTTACCAATATATTTATTTTGACCATCAAACTCACCTCGATATCAGCGTATTCGAGCCAGGAACCATCTATCTACCTAGCACGACCCAACCTTAACCAACCTTTAGTGTCACACTGCCAAAACTGTATGAGTAATTACTTTTTGATTACAAGTACCTAAAAGTACATTTTTTTTCATGAATTTGTACCTCATTCTTTTGCGTCGGCTGTACTCCGCGAACCATTGAGGGACATTTTTTTTTTACAGAAAAGAGGTACAATTATTTTATGTACGGTACAAAATAGTACAATTTCAGTACATTTATTTTCACTATCAAACTAACCTCAATGGCAGTGTGGTCGTGCCAGGTAGCATCTACCTAGCACGACCCCCACCTTTTGTGTCACACTGCCGAAACCGTATGAGTTATTACTTTTTAATGAAGAGTACATAAAAGTACATTTTTTTTCGTGAATTTGTACCGCTTTCATTTCCGTCGGCTGTACTCCGCGCACCAAAAAGGTATTTTTTTTTGAATTGGCAAGCGGTACAATTATTTTATACTCGGTACAAAATAGTACAATTTCAGTACATTTATTTCGACTATCAAACTAACCTCGATCTCAGTGTGGTCGTGCCAGGTAGCATCTACCTAGCACGACCACAACCTCTATCTCACAACTCCGAAACCGTACGAGTACAAATTTTTTAATGATTAGTACAAAATAGTACATTTTTTTTCGTGAATATGTACCGCAAAAGAAATAACAAAATCGTCCGTGGTCGTGCTGTATAGTATCACACCGACCAGCCTCAGCCGCTACGGCTCACATTGTGCCAGTGCTTTGCTACAGCGCCGCGCCGCGCCTCCGCGCCTCCGGCTTTCTATATACACTCTAGGGGTAGGGCAGACAAGACCACGTGGATAGTGGGGTGCTGCGATTCGGATTTTGTTACCTATGTATTCTCCAATGCATGTGAAATACAATATTATCTCAACCATTATTATTATTTGAACGTATTTTAGCGTATATTTTACGGCAAAACTATAAAAAGAATTGTCAAATTTTGTCAAAAAAGTCCTGAATTCTTTCAAACTTTAAAAACTGGGCCTCATATTTCAATAATATTAAGGGTTTACAAAAATTAGAGCTTTTAACAGTTATACCTCGTGAATGTTATACCTTATAATACTTATAACAAATAACGTTTCGAGCAAATGAATGTTATACCTTATAATACTTATAACCAATAACATTTCGAGCAAATTAATGTTATATCATACGAAATTATACAAAATGATTTTAGAGCATTTGAGTTTTATACGAAATGTAATTATACACTTTAATTTTTATGCCATCTGAATTTATACGAAATAAATCATTATCCTAAATGAATTTCGACGAAGTGATTTTATACGCATTGATTTTATACCAAATACGGGGATACCCATCCCGCCATCTCCTTTTCGGTCTGCCGCTGCTCCTGTAGCCATTTCGCGGAATCCATTTGGTGGCTATATTGGCCTATCGTTCGGGATGCATCCGGCAGACGTGTCCAGCCCAGGCCCATTTGAGCTTGGCGGTCTTGACACCTACATCTGCAATGCCTGTTTTAGAGCGCAGTTCGGTGTTTCTGATACGATTCTTGTGCTTCTGCAAACTCCGAGTATACTAGGCTCCATGGCTGGTTGGCAAATCTTGAGTTTGGACTTTTGGGCTTCTGTCAATGACCAAGTTTGGGCGCCGTAGGTTAGGATAGGAAGGATACACATGTAGGGCTTGCAAATATTCGACTTTTTCAAATATTCGAATATTCGAATTTGATTTTGTAGATATTCGAATAATTCGAATATTATTCGAATACTACCAAAAACTATTAAAAAATCGTTTTTCTTAGTATTTTTAGTGAAAAACATGTTAGAAGAGATATTTTTTACGCTGCGATTACCTTAAGGTGGTTGCGTTCCCATACAAAAGTTGGTGCACCTTCACGGGCTAACGGCAGGGTATATTAAGAAACTAATTTGACAAATATCAATTAATTTACGTTTTATTTTGGGCAAATGCATAAAAAATGGTATATTTTCACGCTAAATACCATATTTCACCGATGAAAAACTTGGATATTCTATCACTGTGTGCGAATCACCTACAGGTGGGTAACACAACTCACGCAAACACAGGCAAATGGTGTATGGGCGTGTGTGTGACTTATCTATTGATATTTCAAAACGGATCTTAATTTACGCACCTTTTCAGTGTGCATCCGTAGCCGAGTGGTCTAAAGCCTTCACTTATGGATACGTTTGGTTGTGGGTTCTAATCCCGAAATAATTTTATTTTTTCTTTTTTTTTCGTTTTTATCGAATACTACACGCTGTAATTAATTTTGTAATTTAGCCTGTTTATGCCAAATTACTAAATATTTTGACTAAATTTATATTCTGAAATATATATGTACCTACTAAATATTGTTTTGTTTTACTTTTTAAATCAGGATACTTAAATAAAGAGAAATGATAATAATACGGAGGTAAATTTTACAAAAACAATCTAAGCAATCCTTATTAGGGTAAAAAATTACCAGGATTTGAACCCGGGACCTCTAGCTTAGTAGGCGGTGTCACTCCCGCTAAGCCAAAAGTGTCGTCGATCGTTAGGCATTCATAGATGTCTGACAAACGGTGACAGATGGCAACGTCGCATGTCACGGTGGCAACGCAACGTTGCAACTCTGGGCAATTTTTTGATTCGCGCAAACTAAAATACGAGAGTCTAGTAGTCAGGGACGTTCAAATACTTTTCAAGAAAATTTATATTGTACCATCACCTTATAACTTTACCCATCTTATTGTTTCCTAATAAATACAAGTGATGTGAAAACACAAATCTACTATACGAGTACAAAATTAATATTTGACATTCCATATTTAGGATTCCACAAAATGAAGAAGGTTTCAGAACATTACGCTGTCACCAATAATGCTGTCATTCGTTTTGTTTCTAAATTTTCCAATTGGTGAAGGGAAGATGCATTTATCGTAGAGAGGATGCCAGAATTGATTTGTTCTTTAAAAAATATGATTTAGGTACCTGAAATCGTGACGCGAATCTTAGAACAAAATCCTAAGTTCCTAGACCTGAGATGCACACATATAAAAGGTAGTCAGTTAATTTAATATTAGACTGAATTACTAGTGTTTTGCAATGCTAGTTTTATTGACTTATAGTAACATGGTACTTTATTTATTACAGAACGACTGACAGAGTCAACTCGCATCAATCTCTGTATTCGAGAAATTTGGCGTCCCTTGACAAACTTCAAGTAATGTGCTCAATGCCAGTTTACTTGTAAGCCTAGAAAATCATGTTTGGCGGCGTATGTTGTGAATTCTTTGGACCGCACGCCGCACCAACGTGTCCATTCTCAAGGAGCTCGGAATAACAACAAGGCTGTCCACTATCTGCTCCCAGCGGATACTAAACTACTTCGGACATGTTGCTCGCAGGAACCCAGACAACTTGGAGACGCTGATGGTAGTTGGGCAGGTAGACTTAAAAAGACCACGCGGTCGATCACCTACCCGTTGGTCAGACCTAATCAAGAAGCTCACTGGCCTGCCAATACCTAAAGCTATGAAGACCGCCGAGGACAGAGACGCTTGGAAAAGCTTGGTGCAGCAAATTTCAAACTAGACACGACCTTCAGCAATGAAGACGACGACTAAATCTAGAAAATCAAGAGTTCTCTCAATAACACATTGAGTGAGTCTGAGTCTGCCTGTTCAATGTTTATACAACTTATAATATGTTATTGGTCCGTAAACTTACGGCCCTAAGAATCTGTAAAATATGGAGATCGGCTTCGCCAAATTTGAGAATAAATATATTATGAATAAAACTATTTTACTCAGTTATACGTCTTATTCCATTCAATATATTCCCATACAAAAAAGAGCTGTACATTTATCGTGAAATAAACGGTTGCGTTTGTTTCACAAATTTATTATATTACCCAGTGGGTAATAAAAATTGAGTAATACCCATGTGGGTATGAAACTAGGTGGTAATTACAAAGTTATTTTTTGACCTATCAAAAAAAATGTGGGGTAGACAAGGGGGAAAATCGGCGTTCGTTTGTTCGATGGTAACTCGAGAATATTGTTGCTCGAGTACCTACACTTTTCTTTATTTTACCTTCGAATTTTCATGACTATTACCCGAGTTTCTGCTTATACGGGTTTACACAATAGCCGGAGCGCCGGAGCACAATAGGCGAACTTACAAGTTAGAATCTCTGTCAATAGATGTCACTTTTATCAATGATTTTGCTTTAGTGTGCGTGTATATTTACCTGTCAAAGTACTACTCGAGTTTCATACACATTCCTGCGCTTGGTAAGCACGTACATAAATTATTATGAATTAGAAATCATCGAAAGAGACTCAAAATATTGGGCCAATTGATTCTCATGCTGGTAAAATAAGCAGATATCATAATTATAGTCTTGAACATTTGGTCACGTGACCAAGACAGCGCCATCTCTGAGCAATTCTGCCCCGGGTCACCGTGCGATACGCCCTTAAGACTAATCAAACTTAATTAGTCTTACTCAAAACCTATTACATTAAAAAAAGGCGACCGCTCAAACCCATCCAACTACAGGCCGATACCCATAACCTCTCTGTTCTCGAAGATAATGGGAGTCCATTATCAACTGCCAGCTCCTTCGGTACCTAGAGGACCACCAGTTGCTTAGTGCCCCCAATACGGTTTCCGTAAAGGCCACTCAGCTGGTGATCTTCTGGTCTACCTAACACATCGTTGGGCACAGGCGATCGAGACTAAGGGTGAAGCATTGGCCGTTAGTTTGGACATGGCGAAGGCTTTTGATTGGGTTTGGCACAACACAAAGCACTTCTTTCGAAGTTTCCATTTTATGGGCTTTCCGAGAAATTATGCGAATGGGTCAGTAGCTTTCTAGCAGCCAGATGCATAAAGGTCGTAGTTGACGGTGAGTGCTCTGAATCCATGTCTGTGAATGCTGGTGTCCCGCAAGGCTGTGTGCTAGCTATCGCCTACGTTGTTCTTTCTGCATATCAGCGACATGCTGCAAATCTGTGGCATTCACTGTTATGCAAATGACAGCACGGGTGATGCCTCCTACACCGGCCGCGCCAATATTTCTCGGGATAACGTCATCGAGAGCCGTAACAGACTTGTGTCTGAAATTGAAACTTCCCTAAAAGAAGCTTCAGAATGGGGTCTACTTAATCTAGTCCGTTTTAAACCTACGAAGACACAGGTTTGCGCTTTCACCGCTAAAAAGCTTACGTTTGTTGCATCACCTCGTTTTGAGAGCAGCCCCACCTAACTGCCACAGCCACTATTGCAATCCTTGGTGTCGACATATCGAGTGAAGTCTAGTTCCGCGGCCATTTAGAGGGTAACGCTAAATTAGCCTCTAAGAAGCTCGGTGTGCTCAACAGATCGAGACAATATTTCACTCCGGCCCACCGCCTACAGCTTTATAAGGCGCAGGTCCGTCCACGTATGGAATACTGTTCTCATCTGTGGGCTGGGGCTCCCCAGTACCAGCTTCTCCCTCTAGACCGCATTCAGCGGAGAGCGACTCGTATCGTCGGCTGCCAAGATATTTCAGATCGGCTCGACTCCTTGGCACTGCGTAGAGATGTAGCCTCGCTCTGCATTTTCTATCGTCTGTATGACGGGGAGTGCTCCGAGGAATAGTTCGGATTGATCCCTGCCGCATCTTTCCGCCATCGTCCTACGCGACAATATTTCCATCCTCACCACTAAGATGGTTGGCAGTCCACAACTGTGCGTTTTGCTAGAAACTTCCTGCCTCGCACGACTGAACTGTGGAATAAATTGTCGCCTGCAGTGTTTCCGGACCGTTTTCTCGTTTGCCCCCTATTTCATAAAAAAATCCTTTTGGGAGTCATGTCGGACTCACGCCCTCAGAAGGAGAAGACATACCCACTAAAACCACCTGGACCCGAGTTACCTGAGAATAGCAATCTGTCTAAGAGTTCCCCACACATGCTCTGAAAGTCATGCTCTGGTGGCATGGACGTTAATTAGGTGGGGCGACACGGCCTTTCATGCAACAGAAGCGCCGGCCACATGGAAGCTCCGTAGAGCCCTGGTGCACATGCTGGTGCAACGTGTCCACAAGCCCTGGTGGGTAGTTAGTTGGCTGCATTCCGCATTCAGGCAACCTTTAACAGGCCGGTTCAGCGTATAACCAGTCCCAAATCATAAAGCTGTCCCGTCACCGCTTTTTTGTACCTTAACTAAATTGGTAGGTTTATCCTCGTAAAACCCGTTTCTTATATTTAGGATATTTTGCTGAAGTAATTTTCGAGTTTATTAAGATGAGAATAGAATTCTAATTTCATAAATGCTCCCCTGCTCATCACCCCCTCATGGGCCTCACGAGGATATTAGTTTTAGAAATTTTAACTAACTGGTCCATGCTTCGAGAGATCCCAGAGCTGGCGCATACTTCTCCCAAAAAATTGTCCTTGCGATTAAGAAAGCAAAAAGAACACCATACCACAGGCTGCAGCTCAGCCTAGAGAGGATATTCAATTTTTTAATTTAATCATTGTTTTTTATAGCGTAAAAAGTTACGCTGCGCTATTTTAAGTATATTTAGTTAGAAAAAATTTAATTGATTACTTTATCCTTCTTTTTGTTAGCATTTTAATTTAAATTCCATTTAATTTAAATAGGTAGTAAAATTATTCGAATATTCGAATACCTTGCCAGGTATTATTCGAATAGCAAAATTAGCCGAATATTCGAAGAATTCGAATATTCGAATATTCGAATTGCAAGCCCTATACACATGTCGACGAGTTTGCGTCGGGTGGCAAGAGCATGCATTAATCCGAGACGAGTGGCTGAAAAAGGGGAGGCCTTAGCCCAGCAGTGGGACACATAAACAGGTTAGCAAAAGAAAAAATTATAAAACATAATAAATTGATTATGAGTTTGTAGTACATTTGCATAACTTTGTGTTTTTAGTTTTACTGTAAAACCTAAATTTCCGTATTTCTTTTTTAACATTGAAGTTATTGTGTAATTCATAAAGTATAGTACTTATTCAATTCAAATGTAGGAGTGATTTAAAATACTTTTAATTACCTTTCATTCGATACTTATTTTGTGGATGTAAGTTGTGTAGTTTTGTCACAATCAAACATTCTTAAGAACGTGGCGCAGCTAATTGGATGATGTCATGTTCGAGGACCTTGACTTTTCAGAGATTGTCTCCTGGCAGTTTTGGAGTCCAGAGTACATGCCTAAAACATACTAAAATTGGTGCTTGTATCCGAAAGTGAACTTTTTCCATAGACACAACATGTCCATAACTCGGGGCACTATACGATCCCTTGAAGCTGTGAAAAAATCAAATTTCTAGGTCAACGTAAAAAAAGATATGCCTGTTTATGCTGCAAAAAACGTAGGTACATTTCAACACTCTTAAGGAAACAAAAATTTTGCATTTCGCACTTGCCCGGTTTGTTAGGATTCCGATTACCTATCTTTATTCAAATTTGCTAGAGCTAGCCAACTGCGCATCAGTTTCAGCATCAAACAAGTGAATAACATAAAAATATGTTAACAGTTTTATTTTTTATCATTAGCTATTCCATTTGCCACCCCCTGACTCCATCGTCAGACCCTTAACCAGGTCAAAGTTATCATAATGTTAATTATAACGCATGTGTCAACGTGTGCACCGTTTCAGATGAATCATACGAGATTTAGGCAATAGTATCTGCCCAGAAACTGCAGGCCATTTTTCATTACTCCGCTAAATATTCTGCCATATTTATTTAAATTTTATTGCACAATAGAAAACTTATCGTACAAACGGCGAACTTAATGCCATAGAGCATTCTCTACCAGTTAAACTCAAGGCAAAGCAGATACCTTGTGGGCGGTACAACTAACGTCCTTAAATTATAATTGAGTTTTACTCAATTATATTACCAAACCAATGTACTAAACAAATTAAAAACAACTACATACATAGATAGCGATAACTATACAGGGCGTCCCAAAGTTATGGGACATGAAGGGGAAGTACCTTAAATATCGTAGATAGTGAATTTTGCTCAAAGAAGACTTTATGTTATTTTTAAAAGTTAGTAATTCTGCATTCATAGATTTTCTAAAAATTACTTGCTTCGGCTGGGAATCGAACCGACTTAAATGTGAAAAAAAAATCACCCTACTTTTATGATGCCAATCGAAAGAATAGCTAAAAAATAATAACTCTGCTTAAGTAACATAGTATTTTAAAAGAAAGGAACAACGTGAAATTAATCATTTTAATCAAATAAAAAACATACATGAAACTGCCGTAGTCAATTAAGTAGGTATTTTTTTGTAAATTAATTAATTAAATGCTCAAAATGTGATCCCTCTTGTCTTACGCAAATCGCCAATCTTTTAATGAGCCCGCTGCCTGTTGATTTTCTAATCATTTTATGGTGAACACTCGATGTGATATGGCACAATTCTGTTTGCAACTCGCCTACGTTCTCGTATCGCTTTTTGTATAGCATATCTTTCACGTATCCCCAAAAGAAGAAATCTAATGGTGTGAGGTCCGGGGATCTGGCCGGCCATCTAATCGGTCCATTTGTACCAATCCATGTAGGAAAACATTCATTTAGAAAATCTGCTGCTCTCCGACTATTATGAGCCGGAGCTCCATCTTGTTGGAAAATTAAGTTTTCTTGCTCCGCCGCGGAAAGGTTTCTTATCTTATCCCTTAAAATTTGAAGTATTCCTAAATACTTTTCTGTGTTCAAGGTTCCTTGGTAAAAATGGATTAAGAAAACCCGGTTTTTTAAAAGTCCGCACCAACAGTTGAGTGAAAAACGCACTTGGTTATTAGTTTCAGTGACTCGTAGGGGATTTTCTTCAGACCAAATACTTTTTGAAACTCCAATTTCATGTTCTCCTTCTCTCACCGATGCTTTCGGAAAAGCCGAAAAGTAAATTAAAATACCAAGTTCTTCGTCGTTGATCGTATGGTTTTCTTGCTGTGGTTCTCTTGGGCGTTTATCGAAACGTCCCAGAGTTTTCAAATTGTTCACAAGCCTTTTCAAAACTTTACGAGACGGTATTTGTCTATCAGGATATTTTACGCCATACCACCGCAAACTTCTAGAGATATCTTTATCGTTCAAAAAATATGCTTCCATTAGATCAAAACTTACTTGATATGCCATGTTCGCAATAAATTAACACAATAACACTTGTGTAAGTGAATTGAGACTAAACAGATCAATATCCGAAAAACAAACGCTCGCACATACTGTTCCATTTTCAAATTTAAGAACAACATTTAAAAATATCACTTCTTTTTAAAATATCTTAAAAAGTATGCATTCAAACAAACGCTGTCATAAACTGTTCCATTTTCAAATTATAAATTATTTATTTTTGTTTTTAATTTGCCTTCTGTCTAGCTTACAGAGGACGTATTGAAATACAAGTTTTATCATTTCATCTACACGTGCACTTATAATAAGGAAAACTATGTTAGTACCTATTTTATGAAGTGGGTACTTATTTACGAATAATCAATGCTATCTTTGGAATGATAATATCGCTACTTTTCGAACGTCGTCGGCAATAAATAACTTTCTTGAAATTTGACTCAATCATTTTATGTTAATCCTTTCTTTTAAAATACTATGTTACTTAAGCAGAGTTATTATTTTTTAGCTATTCTTTCGATTGGCATCATAAAAGTAGGGTGATTTTTTTTTCACATTTAAGTCGGTTCGATTCCCAGCCGAAGCAAGTAATTTTTAGAAAATCTATGAATGCAGAATTACTAACTTTTAAAAATAACATAAAGTCTTCTTTGAGCAAAATTCACTATCTACGATATTTAAGGTACTTCCCCTTCATGTCCCATAACTTTGGGACGCCCTGTATAAGGTCCTAATTTATTAGTTGCAGATATTTTTACAGCTGATAGTACTCGGTCTCTGGAGTATATTAAAGCATGAAACATTATAGCTTTTACGATGTTTTTTTGGAGAAAAAGGAAAAACAAATTTGCTACGTAATAACACCCTGTTAATGTGATTACTAAATGAAAACTCATTGAACAGATTCTAGTAGCTGTAACTGGCCACTTCACGTCGATAAATCCCATCCTAATGACATTTGCAGTTTTCCCGCCGAACCGTTACGATATTTTCGACAAACAATTGTTGACATGACAGATAGTGTTATTGTGACATGTGATAATGCACATGCTGATTTTTTTTAGGCGAAATTATAATTATTTTTTTTGTTAGGTAAATGAAATCAAAAAAGTTATATGAAAAGATTTCTTAATTTCTATTTAAAGTTAATTATTTTAATGTAAAGTATTATGTGTTAAAATATCTGCAACTAATAAATTAGGACCTTATATATAAATACATAAAAATATATACCTATCCATAGACATAAACAAATACCTACAGATGACACATTTAAGGAGATACACTGAGAGATTTCAGTTCTTCTAGCATAGAAATTACGCACAGAAACATGATCAATGAAAGAACCAGTATCATGTCATGTGAAAAGCACGTAAGCACGGAAGCAGTATTTTCAATCTCACAAGATTTGCGAGATCTCACAATTTTTTTAGTGCAAGATTGATCTTGCAAAATGGGCGCGTGGTCTCGGTGTACCGAGATTATATTTCCAATTAAGAACATTTCATAACAAGTCTTATTGTTCATTAAGGTTAATGTTCATGAAAGTCATTAAAGAACCTGAACGTTAAACAACTTACATTTTTGTAAAAAGTGGAAGGATAATAAATTATCATCATCCGTAGGTTCAATTGGCGTAATGAAATTAATGTTAATTACATGGCTTTAGCTTTCGCATACCTATACTTATACCAAGTGAGGCTTCTTATGAAGGCTCTTTCTAAAATAATAATTAATCTGATGCTAACACAACTTGTCTTTTAGTCAAATACAGGGTGATTTCGGGGTCGTGATCCCAACCATTTTTTTCTGACTCAGTAAATGATTGCGATGCTACCTGTCTTTATTTTAATTGAAACAAAGATGATTCGTTATTTACGTATTTTTATTTAAAAAATATTATTGACTCAAAATGAGTGGTCACCCTACTTTTAATATTACACCTTTTTAGACATTGACGTATAATAACATAGACGCACAGTTTCAACGAAAAATGTCTATGAATCTGGCGCAAAATGACATTTGTAGTTACACTCAAATGTACGCTAATAACGTTAATTTATAAGCTGTATCTATATGAAACTGTCATTCAAAAGATAACTTAGTTCCATGACACCTATGTGTCAAATTTGCAAACGAACATTTGAAAACTTTAGTTTATTGGCACCTATCAAAAAGTGAAACGTCAAAAGTGAGCATCAAATAAATGGAGTCTCTTTTTGGTAAAAGATTCGCGAAGATAATTAAAAAACTATGAAATCACGATGAGTTCACTTGTAATTCTGCTTAATATTAATTCGCCCTTAACTAAGAAGTATATCCCATCTTTCTTTCTTGTTTTTTTGCTGCTATTAACGCATTTTTTTACGCTACATTTAGCCATTTTTGACAACTGTCGCCGTCTATGGTTGAAACCAGACTAAGTCAAAATGAGCTAGCCAAGCCGATCGGCTAGCACTTTTGTGGGGCCATTTTTTCCGGCTGATTGTGTATAGCTGATAGGTATATCATACATCTATGTTTTTAGAAAACAAACTCTCTGATAGAAGTCCATGCACTTGACATAAGTTTTCTTGGGAAATAGTAGGGTGACCATGATCTCGAATTATCGCAGTTTTTTTTGCTGACTAAAATAAGTCGCTGGTGTACTGTTAGTCCTAACCTATCGTGATCCTTAGGAGAAAGTAAGTTAAATGCTTCTTTCTTGCTCCACGACCCCGTAATATCAATATCACCAAATCTTTAAGTCTCGGAGTTTCAGCCAAGACTTAAAGATTTGGTGCGAAATTAGTACGAACGAAGGCAAACAAACCATTAAACACAGGTCTTTATTTATTCATACGCGAGATCATAAAGCTATAAATGGATTGGGAATGCGAATATTACTCATCGGAAACTTCTGCTCGGTAGCGCGGGGTAATAGCTACCGCAAACACCGGGGTCACTCACAACTTAGTCGTCAATATCGTGCCTAATGCTAGTGGCTCTGTGAGATGTATTGTAGACTTCGCGAGGCTCTCAATCCCCATGACTTTCCATTTAAAAAAATCCAATAACTGAGTCGACAAAAAAATCTATATAACTATCGAACCTGCTCCCAAAATTTCACGAGAATCGGTTGACTGCAATCTGTAGAGGAGAACAGACTGACATCCACCGGACATACGAAAGCATTTTTGCCCAGGCTGAAGAAGACACTTTGTTCGGATCACTCACTTAGTCAATGTTCTGACCCGTGAACCGATCGGGCCCAAAATACCGCATTCCAGAATACCAGATTTCCAAAATAATACATTCTACAAAATCATTTAGTTTCCGGAGTAACCTACGTTTTTATAATCTAGTGTTACGGGAATGTGCATTCTCAGAATACCAGATTTTCAAAATAATACATGCTACACAATCATTTAGTTTCTGGTCTGGAGTAACCTACGATTTTATAATCTAGTGTAATGGGAATGTAGTAAGATAGGAATCTGATAAATCGAGAATCTGGTACATATTTTGAAAATGTGGTATTCTATAGCTTGGCAACTTCGTTGTGATTTGTATGCGCAATAAAACACAACACTTGGAATGATGCAACATATATTTCGCGACTGCACATGACAGCTGACAGTTCTTAACCTACCCGTTCATACATACACAACACCTCACCACTTAACTAGCACTTACGCTATGACTGTCTTAATACATTTCAAGCTTAACTAAATAGGTACATACATGTAACAATTGAGATGTGATATACAAAAGAAAACATTAATCAATATCGAACCCAAAACGTTTCACACACTGTCTATTACGCTTGGGTCGATTTTGACATAACGATGGTGGTGAGCGATCCACAGCAGATGTCGCTGAAGAATCTGGGGCTTCGGGATCGTCCGGGAGTGATGGTGCTGGAAGACCCAAAGCAGCAGGTTCAACGGAAGCTGGAAGCTCATGCATCGTTATGCCATTGCCAACAGATGACCCAGTCTGTTCTAACCCCTCACTGACGACCGTGCCTGATATACTGCCGGCCACCACGGCCCGATCACTCGGAACTACTGAACCAGTTGTTACGGGAACTACCAAGGATGCCCTAGACTTCCGCTTTAATTGATCTATGTGACGGTGACCCTCATTACCAACACTATCTCTGACTCTGTAGTTAGTCGAGCCCACTCGTTGAACGACCCGGCCAGGTGTCCAGTCCGACGTACGAGCCCGGCTGTAATCTCTAATGTACACCTCATCCCCCGACTCAAAACCACGGTTACTTCCTCCTGCCGCTATAACTTGCGCCAGTTGTTTCTGTTCCACACGTTTCGCCCTATCTGGTTTAATCGCATCCAAGCGCGTCCTTAACGACCTCCCCTGTAAAACCCTGGCGGGGCTCTCCCCTGTGCTAGCGTGCTCCGTTGTTCTATATAATAGCAGGAACCGATCCAGGGCCGTGTCCACGTCAATACCGTCGGTTAAGGCTTTTTTAATTACCGTTTTGCAAAGACGAACAGCGCCCTCTGCCGCCCCATTGGAGGACGGATGGTAAGGAGCCGTCAAGCATTGTTCGATGTGATTTGTGTTTAAAAAGGACTTGAACGTGTCACTAGTGAACGGTGGTCCATTATCAGAAACAATTTGCCTAGGCAAACCAAACTGAGAAAAAAGATGGCGGAACTTCGTAATAACGTCAGTGGCCGTCGTTGTTTTCATCCTAAACACTTCTATCCATTTTGATGTTGAGTCCACTACCACTAAAAACTTCAACCCCGCGATTGGACCCAAAAAATCGCCATGCAATCGACACCAAGGCTTAACACAGTGTAGCCAAGGACGCAGCGCATGAGCTGGCGGCGCTGCAGCGTGAGCGGCGCACGTCATACACACACGACATACATTTTCTATAGCCTCATCAATGCCAGGCCACCAGACATAACTGCGGGCCAGACTCTTCATCTTTACCATACCCATATGGGTTTCGTGTAATTCCTTTAAAACACGGTCTCTACACTTCTCTGGGACTATCACCCGGTGCCCCCACATTAGACACCCTAGCTCCAAGTAAATTTCAGCTTTCCTATTAAAAAAAGGTTGAAACTGACGCATATCATTATCGACAGGCCAGCCGTCCTGAACAAACCCGACGACTCTGCCTAACATAGGGTCATTAATAGTCTCCCGCTTAAGAATATTATAATCTAATAGAAACGCATCGCGAGCAAAATGCAGGTAAGTTTGCTCAGGAGCGGAAACTTTGGGAAATGGTAGGGGTAACCGCGACAACCCATCTGCCCCATTGCTATCCGTACGAACGTACTCTATATCGTAGTCATACGCCGATAAAATTATTGCCCATCTTTGCAATCTACTAGCGGCCATAGAAGGCACACCAACCTTTGGACCAAAAATGGAGACCAGCGGCTTATGATCAGTGCGCAGCAGGAAGCGCCTACCATACAGGTATTGATGATGTTTTTTTACCGCAAAAATTATGGCAAGCGCTTCGCGCTGTATTTGACTATAATGCCGCTCGGCTGGCGTCAGCGAACGGGATGAGTACGCGATAGGACGTTCCCTAACCGCACGCCCTACACCGCCGTCGCTCTCTGGCTGAGACAACACACAACCAATCCCGACTGAAGAGGCATCGCATGTTAAAATCAGTTGATCCTTTTGATCATAATGCTTCAATACCTCCGCCCCCGTTAACAACGATTTTACCTCGTTAAAAATTGTTCTACATCTATGCGACCACTCCCATGCTGTTCCCTTTTTTAATAAGTTATGCAAAGGTGATAAAAGGGAACTTAAATTCCTTACAAATCTGCCGTAAAAATTCACGAGACCTAGGAAAGAACGTAACTCCGACAAATTTTTGGGTTCTGGTATCTCTCGGATCGCTCTGATCTTTTCAGGATCTGTGTGAATACCGCTCTTATCCACAATATGACCTAAGTAGGATACAGAATTGGCAAAAAACACACACTTAGTTTTGTTTAGTTTTAGCCCATTAGCCTTTAAAGTCTCAAACACCGCCGATAACGACGCCAAATGGGACTTCCGGTCCTTCCCAGTTACCAACAGATCATCGCAGAATACAGATACATTGGGAATGTCCCTCATTACATTGATCATGATCCTTTGGAAAATACCCGGGCTCGATGATAAGCCAAAAACTAACCGATTGTATCTGAAAAGACCACGATGAGTGCTAATAACTGTATAAGCCTTTGAAGCATCATCTAACTCTATCTGATTATAAGCGGAGGACAGGTCTATTTTCGTAAAATGTTCGCCTCCACTCAAGCTCGCAAAAAGGTCTTCGACCTTTGGCAATGGGTACCTATCCACTAATAAGGCGGGGTTTAGAGTGATTTTAAAATCTGCGCATATTCTTAATTTCCCGTTAGCCTTAGTTACAGGGACCAGAGGTGTGGCCCATTCTGAAAATTCAACTGGTTCAATAATACCGGTCTGTAGCATGCTGTCCAGTTCAGCATCTACCTGGTGTCGCAGCGAGTAGGGCAGCGGGCGCGCCCGGCAATACACAGGCACGGTGTCGTCGCGCACATGCAACGTCGCTCGACCCCCCGTGTACCGGCCCAGCGCTCCGTCGAACAAACTAGAATATCTGTCAACAAGCGCACACACATCCGAATCAATATCTGAGCCATTGGAATTACCAATACTGTTCCCTACACTCACATTGTTAGTCTGGAAAATAGGTAATTTTATTGACAATTCTGCTAACCATTTACGGCCCAACAATGAGGTAGTGCCTCCTTCAATAACATACAAGTCTAATACCTTTTCAATATTTTTATATTTAACGTTAGTATGCAAGGTACCTACAGGTTTCACTACACTTCCATCATAAAATCTCAGAGTGACTGCACAACTTTGCAACGGTAAATGCTTAAAAAGTTTTTTATAAGTCGCACTACTAATACAGGAGCAGGCACTGCCCGTATCCACTTCCATAGGCAGTTCTCTGTTATCAATACTGATAAGAATGCTCACCGCCGGATAATTCCTCAAAGACATTTGGTAAACTGGCTCCTCCTCCGAAGACACGTCCTTCTCCTCATCCTCTGCATTGACACACAAGGCAGGCGTATCCGTGACATAATGAGTAGACTGCCCCCGGCGCCGCCCTCGCCCCCGGTGTCCAGAGCGCGCGCTACCGCGGCTGCTGGCCCCACCAGCGCCTCTCGACGCCTCACCAGCCATCCTTAGTCGAGGACACGCTCTTCGCAAGTGACCCACAACCCTACACTCACTGCACTGATAAGTTGTAAACTTACAACCACTAGTGACATGGTCGCGGCCACCACAAGCAGCACACTGTCCGGTGCCGCGCCAACCCGATCCACCGTACAAAGCGTTAAGCCCCTCTTGGCCCTGTAGTTGGTCGCGCTCGCGGGCTCCACCTTCGACCGATGCGGCATCTTTTTCTGCGGTTTCCAATGCTGTCGCGAGGGTCAAGGCCCGCGTATAAGTGAGTCTCTGCTCCGCAAAAAGCCTTTGCCGGATGACTTCACTCGTAATCCCGCAAACCAGTTGGTCGCGCAAATTTTCCTCAAGTGTCGCTCCGAAGTCACAGTGACGAGACAGCCGTTTCAACTCCGCAACATACCGCGCAACATTCTCGCCGGCCAGCTGACGACGCTGACGAAACTTATATCGTTCCGCCATTATCGACGGCGTCGGCTGTAGATGATCACCGACAATCTTAACAACATCGTTGAACGTACATGTAGACACATTCTTCGGACTCGTAAGATTCACTATAAGTTCATAAGTCTGATCACCCACTAACGAGATCAAAGTCGGTAGATGTAATTCCGGTTTAATGTCATTGGCAGTAAAGTACATTTTTAAACGATCACAATACGATAACCAGTTCCCGTTAACTAAGTCAAATTCTTTAATCTTGCCAATAGACATTTTTAACTGTTTATAACACTGTTTACTACTTAATGCGATTGTTACGTATTTTTGGCCGTGTTACTACAAGTAATCCCCCGTCGTCGCCAATGATTTGTATGCGCAATAAAACACAACACTTGGAATGATGCAACATATATTTCGCGACTGCACATGACAGCTGACAGTTCTTAACCTACCCGTTCATACATACACAACACGTTGGTGACACTCACCTGTGTGCTTTTTCTTATGTGCAGCCGTAACTACTCGCACAAGTTACCGCCAACACGAACGACGACCGACGGAGGCAGCCTCCGGAGACCCCCGTTCGTGTTGGCGGTAACTTGTGTGAGTAGTTACGGCTGCACATAACAAAAAGTACACATGTGAGTGTCACCAACGAAGTTGCCAAGCTATAGGAATGCGGTATTTTGTGTATGATCGCCGTGAACTATAATAACAGACCGCAATCGGAGGTCACGCTGTCGAAGCCAAAGCGACGAGCGGACTGATATTTTGCCCCCCGATGACTGTTATTATTAGTAATTGACGAGTCAAATTATATTATGAGCGAGATTTTCGGCGGAGTTGTGAACGAGTCTACAGCACGCCACATTGTACTACGTGTGAAACCATAAAACAGAGGCCGAAATACCTGAGCTCATGCCTGGCCTTTCATTCATTGAGTCATGGTTTGGAAATCGATATAATTGACCTTTACTCCCATTTTCGCGAGTGCTGTGAGGCCTTCTTGACTTGTCATAAACCTCTGTTAAATTTTGATGTATAATGTAAAAAGATTAATGATAATGATAATGATAATGATAAAATGATTTATTGCCACAAGAAACAAGAAAAAAAAAAAACTCAAACAATTACATTGTATTCAATATTATAGCTAGCTTAAACTTAATTAATTACATTGTTTATTTATAAGTAGGTACTGTAGCAACAGGCTCAGGCTCAGCGTATGCTGTGAGCGTGTTGGGCTGCACAGCGCTGTTTTTCAGCCTGCACCTTACTCGGGCTAATTGCTTTGCTATTCAGGGAGGGAACATTCGTCCTTTACATTATGAATAAAAAATATATAATTTCAAATCTAATCTGATTGCATATAATTGAAAACACTTTATGGCCAGGTGTGGCATATAAGATTTAACATACAAGTTAATATAAAATTGATTGGTATTGACATGCAGTTGTGATTATACAAAAAAAAAAAAAAAACAATTAAGGTAGATAGATGTAGATACAGTCCAATCAGTTTTTTAGAATTTTTACAAGCACTTATTTTAATAGTTACGTTACCTATTCAACCTGAACAACCGAGTATCCTGTGGGATAAGAGTTTATAATTCCGATACGTGTTCAAAATTAAAATTAAAATTAGGATTCATATAACTGTCTCTTGAGTAATACTTTTCGCAGATTACCTTTGAAAGTTGGCAGCGCCATGTTGGTGCGGAGTGGGGGCGGCAGGTCATTCCATACCTTCGAAGCACGGTAACGGAAGCTTCCACGGAACCCCATACTCCTGTGTCTGGGTACGATGAGTTTATTTGCGTGCATACTCCTTACGCCTCGGTCTCGCTCTGCCATAGCGATCCAGTGACTGCATCATGGGCTCCCTGCCGAGGAGGCCCAGCCTAACTTGTTAATTTTAGTTTTATCATTCTTGTTATTGTGCGTTTTAATAAATAGATTAAATTAATTGATTCCGGAACACAGAAATTATTTGATAGTTAACTTGAATTATAAAAAAAAGTAATTAAATCATCAGTTCGGGCATTGCTTTCAAAAGTGTCACAAAGATCAAATTAATTAAGAAGAAATTCAGCCAATAAGGGGCTAAAGACAAAGCTACAATTTTACTGAAATACATTAAATAAAGACTGATTTAAGCTTTTATTTAAACTAAATGAAGAGGAAAACCGCTTAAATTTTAGACATATATATAGACACAAAAAATATAATAGAAAGTAAAATCGGGGGGTAAAGGAGCAGGTGAAGGAAACGACTAACATGGATGGATAACTTCAGAAGTCGGACGGGAATTGACGCTGCCTCGCTGGGCAGGAAAACTGCAAATAGAAGAGAGTTCCGGACGATGATCGCTGACATCCGAGGAGGATATGGCACATGAAGAAGAGAAGAAGAAATGGGTTGAACAAACAGACGATCACTTCAAATATTATTCTATTCGATCTCCGCGATTATCACTCATAATAAAGCTACTTAAATAGATTATATCGCATTTATTACTTCATTTAATGTCATGACATTTCGTAACCCTTTTCTGCGTTTGTGGTCGAGGGAATAAGAAAACAATTTTTCGCCATCAAAATTACGGTTGTAGAAATTGTACAATCGAGCAGAGTGGTCTGTCATACATTGGCCAGACGAAACGAAGTATATCCACTCGGGTGAAGGAGGACATGGCTGATGTCAAAAATCATCGCTGTAACCAGTCTGAAGTCTGCGAAACTCCTGCCTGTGTGAGCTTGGATCCTGCCGTTTTGCCAAAATTATGTTGGTCAAAATTCATTTCTCAAAAAAATTTTAGCAACTGTTTTTTTTGCAACACGCAAATGTTCATTTGGTCTATTTTTTATTAGGGTTCCGTAACTTAAAAGGAAAAAACGGAACCCTTATAGGATCACTCGTGTGTCAGTCTGTCTGTCTGTCCGTCACAGCCAATTTGGTTCGAAAGTACTGAACCGATTGAGTTGAAATTTGGTACATATATTAAACATACAGGGTGGTTTTCAATAATCTGTACATATTAAAAGGGGTGAAATTCCAACTAATTTTATCGGTAAAAATTACTTAAATTTTTGTTTCTGGGCAAAAAAAAATTTTTACAGTTTTCTATGAAATTTTGGGCAATACATCTGTTTGACGCAGTATAACTTTTGATCTTATTGTTCAAAGCTGTAAGAAAAAAAAAATTTAAGATCAAAATTAAGTGCTAAATGAAAATAAGCATGAAATAATGGTCACAATATTCGCAAAACTTCGAGAAAAACGTGTTTACCGTAAAAAAAACTGAAGGTTTGCAGCCGTTTTTTCACAATTATAATTTTTTTTTGAGGATTTTTTCTTCAAGTCGGTGGTTTATTGTTATTGCTATTAAATAACGTCTCTATTGCCATGACCCCGCAATTTACTTACAATTTTAAGCAATGAGATCAAAAGTTATACCGTGGCAAACAGATGTACTGCCGAAAATTTCACTGAAAGTTTAAAAATCTGTAAAAAAAACGAATGACCACAAACAAAAATTAAAATCAGTTTTACCGATAAAATTGGCTGAAATTTCACCCTTTTTCGAATCGAAAGCCTCCCTGTATATTAATGTTAATGAAAACTATATCGTGTGACATATTAAATGAAAGCGTATGAGATAAGGCTATGAGAATCACAAATATATATATTTTATACTTTTTATATTTGAAGTTATTTAAGAAAATAGGCAAAAATTTACCATCCACCCCGCCTCCCCCCACCCCTTATGTCCGAAACGGTAACCTATCGCAAACACTAAAAACCATTCACCGAATTTCATTTGGCCAAAAACTATTCGAATTATTATCGTTTGTCCGATGACAGGTTTCGTATTTTTTTCTGTTCACCATTTCACGTTTAGTAAAAGTTTCGTTTGTCCGAAAAACGTTTCCCATCTCATTCACTTGCCCTATGAATTGTTACGTATTTTGTTTCGTTGCCCATTTTTCATTTACCCAATGATACTTTTCGCACTGGATACGTTTAGACATATTTTCAGTTTACCTTTTAACGATATCCCAAGTTATTTCTCGGCAAAGGTATGTTTCCCTAAATCTAAAATAAATGTTATTTTAGAAAAGAAAATTAGTTTTTTAGAGAAAGCTCAGTAGGTTAGGTTGGTTCATAAGAAAGTGGCCGTTTGGGGAAGTGACTTTCACAGAAAACTTATATAGGCAGAAGGACAAAGGGGGGACGGGGGGGCGGAGCCCCCCTCAAGGGGGGCTCGGGGGGCGAAGCCCCCCGCATGGAAAAAAACTCAAAACAAAGGTTCAATTAGGTAAAAAAGTAGGTTAGGTTAGGTTTGAACTGCGTCCCCCAACAAAAACGAACTGCTACCAGAAAAATAGGTTAGGTTAGGTTTGAACTGCGTCCCTCAACAAAAACGAACTGCTACCAGAAAAATAGGTTAGGTTAGGTTTGAACTGCGTCCCCCAACAAAAACGAACTGCTACCAGAAAAATAGGTTCGGTTAGGTTTGAACTGCGTCCCTCAACAAAAACGAACTGCTACCAGAAAAATAGGTTAGGTTTGAACTGCGTCCCCCAACAAAAACGAATTGCTAGGAAAAAAGTAGGTTAGGTCAGACATATTTAAATAAGTTTTCACTATCGCACTGTACTACTCAGTATTAGCTTTAATAATACACTATAACAAGTTTTATGTGGCGGGTAAGGTTATCTTTATCAAAGTACAAAGCGGGTAGATTCTTCCAGACTAGTTTGCCAGGTATAAGAATAAATAATTGTAAATTGTAATGCCAGCTGTACACATGTCGAATAGTTAAAAATCGAATCGTTACATCGGACAAATGAAATCAAAGTCAATCGAAAAAAGTCGAAACGTTACTTCGGGTAACTTATATTACGGTGAAACGAGATTTAGGGCAAACCGTAATTTGTCGAATGATTAAAAAACCGAACCAATAAATGCCGAATCGTAATAATTCGAAATGAAAATTCGGACAAACGAAAAAAAATTTAAACGATATTTGTCGAATAGTTTTTGCCGAAACAAAATTCGGACTAACGTTTTTAGTGTTTCAGATAGGTAACCGTCCGAAACTATTGGACCTAGAATTTTGAATAAAATATGGATAATAGTCCTTCACCTATATAGATTACAAGAAAACCTATAAGAAGTCTGTGCAACAAAGTACAATTGTTTTATATAGTTTTGAACGTACGGAACCCTCTCCACGCGAGTCTAACTCGCACTTGTCCGGTTTTTCAGCAGAATATTTCTACGGAAAATGACATTTCGGCATTTGATTTTTTAGCAAATGCTTTATTTTAAAGGCAAAAAAATATTAGACAGTAAATTTTTAGTCAAATGAATTGTTATGACAAAACATGAAAAAGACAAAAATCGTTTTTATTTGGGTAATAAATTGGACCAAAATAATAGGGTGCGCTATTATTTTGGTCAAATTTTATTACCCAAACAAATTAAATAGAAAAATTTCGAAAATTTAAATTCCTTCATCAGCTCTACAATATAATATTTAGAAAATGATATTGATTGAAGAGCAGTTTCAGCAGTGGGCGTCTCAAGGTCGTCATGATGATGATGATCATTTATTTCGCCCGCTTCATATGCTGCTGCATCTGTTAGACGACTATTTGACTAAACTTTTGGTCAAAATACCAGTTGGTAAGCAAGTCATTGCCTAAACATGTGTCAAACATAAGGTTTGCGTAAAAATTATTTGTGAAGAGTAAATTTGGCAAGCGATTATTTAGCAAATGAAATTTTACGAAATGTTTTTAGGAAGTGATAATTTGTCAAACATTTTTGGATAAGATAAAGGTTAGGGTAACCTTTATCTTATCAAAACATCGACAAACCTAACCACTCAATCAAGTTTGACAATCCTTTGATCTTTGCTAGATAGAAGCGCTATTTTCCGAAAGTGCTACGAGAGGCTTTTAAATCTAAAAGTATCCTAATTTCAATAGAAAAGATCAAGGCCTAGGACCGACAAGATACAACACTGGAATACCTTAACACTGAACGCTGTAAAATTATTTTTGTTTTAAAAGTAGCATGCATAAAGTCTTCTGTTTAAAATTATCTATGACCAACTTTCAAAAGAAGGACGATTCTCAATTCTTCTGTATGTTTTTAGGGTTCCGTACCCAACGGGTGCCAACGCAGCCCCGTTACTAAGCCTCCGGTGTCTGTCCGAGCGTCACTGGGCTCTACCTTTTGAACCGTAATAGGTAGAAACTTGATCTTTTTACAGGATGTGTATTTCTATTGTCACAACAAATAAAAACGCAATAAAATTAAAAATAAAAGGAAGTCCCCATTCAAGAAACGTGTTTGTATTGGTCAGTCACGGAACTGTATCTTTTGATATATTTATTGACGCCAAAAGGTCAAATAATGAAAAGAAAAGGACCCCCTACAAAAAAAAACGTGTTTTGTCGGCGTTTTCCGCTCACCTTGGAGAAATCGAGCGAAATCTTTAAAGAGAGGGTTATTGTGTAGGTAGGCCTGTGTTTGTTGGGTAAGCCTGTTGTCTACCTTCTAAATTGTTTTAATTATTGAATGTACCCTTTTTAATATATTTTTCTGGTGTGTAATAAAGAATATTCGTATTGAATTGTATTGTACTTCTTTTTTTAAGTATCGGAAATCATTATTTAAGGAGGTATGGAGTTTATATGGGGAAACACTTCATCTGTGTTTCCCCATATAAACTCCATACATATCGCGGGCAAAAGAATTAATTTTAATAATATTTACAGCAGGTATTTTTTTCTTGTTCAACATCAAAGTTACATGAAATCCATAACGAGCATCAGACTTATCGGCCCAATAGAGGCGAAGTGGCAAAGTTGGACGCGGCAAGAAATAGAAAATTCAAAGTATCGTAAAAGTACTTGGGGGGATTGACCCGCGAACTTTGCCCGTTTACCCGGCGGCGGCAGTTTCGGTGGTTTTCAAAGATAGGTTTTTTTAAAGGTAAAATATTGATTTCCATTAACGACTGCCAACGAATTCTAAATATTTTATTAGAAGAGACAAATTGAAAAATTATATTTGGTGGCTACCATGTGAAAAATATTTTTCGAATTTTGACAATATCTTTTAATTTTAAATTGCGAATGTGATTGCACTACTCACTAAAAACGGGCATTAAAGAGTCATAATTAGATAAATCATATTGCAGCATTATATTATTGTGATCAGTAATTAATAATGTTAGTATAAAAGTTTTTTATAAGATTAATTACGTTCGAAAATGAACTCAGTAACGATGTAAGCCTTTATTAGGGTTCCGTAGCCAAAATGGCAAAAACAGAACCCTTATAGTTTCGTCATGTCCGTCCGTATGTCACAGGCATTTTACTCAAAAACTACATGACGTATATTGATGAAATTTAGAATGTAGGTGTGATGTATGAGCCGCTACTTAGTTCGGTAGTTAAATATTAAAAATAAATATTTCTAGGAGGGGTACTCCATACATGTAACAGAAGGCGAATTTTTTTTTTTTCATCAAACATCAACATGTGGTTCATAGTTCGACAGGTCTTTTAAAAACATTTTAAGGTTCTGAAGCAATATTTTTGATTAAGTGACTACTTTCAGAAATAATCGCTCCGAAATTTGCAAAAACCGCTTTGGGCTAAAGGTTATCTCACGCAAACCGCATATGAGTCTCATTTTCGGGGGCCCGAAGAACGAGCTTCAGGCTGCAAAGCCGAAGGCGTAGTCAGGTTTTAAGTTTTAACTATATTTTCATTTGTAGCGCATTTCCTGTTAGTAAAAGGTTACGGAACCCTACACTGAGCATGGTCCGACATGCTCTTGGCCAGTTATTTTATTTTATATAAATCATTATATTTACTTACGTACTTGCCAATTGTTTTGACACTTGGAGACCATTTACATCTCTAAGGAAAATTGTTTTTAATTTTAATTTAGTTTTAAGTTATATCGTGAGTCACAGATTTTTTTATATTTCTGTAAGATATTAAGTAAATATTCTCAGTTTGTATTTTGACGTTTGGAGATCCTTTACACCTCCAAAACATAATATTTTGACAACGGAGACTCTTTACATCTCCATTAATTTTACTATCAATTTATTTTCTATAATTTTATTTGTCTTGTTGGACGCATAGAGAGACCCTTTACATCTCTATAAATGTAGTTTTAAGTTTAATGTAATGTATTAATGAAATCTTATATTAACGCCATATTGTTGTAATACGTTTTGGTTAAAAAGAGAAACTGGTGAGTTTCTTCCGGCGCTTCTTCTCACCAGAAGGTCAATTACCCGAAGCGCCAAAAGAAAAGAATTAGAGATGAGACATGTAAAAGAGCCCTTGAGGGCCTACTTACAGAAATAAATTATTTTATTTTTTATTTATTTTATTTTATTACATCATACTTTTGACTTTGACTTCGACTTCGAAAATATTTTTCACATGGTGGCTCCATGGACTTGAGTACCACGGTATGTATGGTATGTACCAGAAGTCCTAAGCCTATACATTACATACACAATATTCTCATAAATGTATTGACAATGCAATGTCATTTAATTAACGTCCTTAACGTTATCTCTAAGTGAATATCCATAATTCACCTTATAAATCTCTCGAATAGCCCTCTTCTGCAGAACAAGTACAGTATTAAGCACTAGCACTGCTCCACAGTAGAATACCATTCGGCATAATACTGTGGAAGTAACTAAAATATACTAATCGGGCTGTTTTGATATATGTTACCTGTCGGATCTTGTTTACTGCAAAAGCTGCAGAACTTAGTACCTATATTCGAGAGATTAGCAATATGGGGACCCCACTGGAGATTAGAATCCAATGCTTACTCGTGATTTACGTTACGTGTGACAAAGTTACTTTTTCTTTCATTTAACAGTAAATTGTTAACATTGAACCAATGTACTACTTTAGAGATATCATTGTTTACATCATTGTAAGCTTGCTGCTGTCGCTTGACTTTGAAGATAAGTAAGGTACAAACAGTACTATAGCATGGTGGATCTTTACGAGGTATGGCAAGTCATTTATGTAGATAAGGAACAGGAATGGCCCCAATATTGATCCCTGCGGTACACTCATCGAGACCAATGACCCCGGTGAGTGCTGTCCATTCACCAGTGGCGTGGCGTAAAAGATATCCTTGGGCAAGTCGGTGCAAATTAGGCGTACATTTTCCTTAAAAACTGTAGAATAAGGTGTTCAAATGCCCGACATTAGGCAAGCCGGTAGGAATCGAGTTTTTTGGACGCCACGCTACTGCCATTCACGTCAACTCTTTGTAATACCTTGTAAGTACGACTTAAGTAATTCAGTACCGATTCTCTAATTCCATTGTAAGTAGTGCAGTTTCCCAATCAATGTTTCATAACATAACAGACGCAGTCAAATGCCATGGATAAATCACAGAAGATACCTAAAGCATCATATGACTCCTTCCAGACATAATAGAAGAAAATAAACTAATAGATATCGGGGGACAATCTTACACAAATCGAAAATAAGTTTTAATTAGTTCAACACCAGCGTCGGTTGTCGAGTGACCCCGACGAGAATTCATCCGTCTATTACTAAAGGACACTTTGTCCACCTGACTGGGCGGTTAGTAGGTATTTTTTTGTCTTAGCCAACAACCTGGTTGGTTAGTTATTTTTTTATTTCTTAGCTGACTGCCTGATTGGTTAGTTGATTTTTTTATTATCTAACTAGCAGGATGGTCGGTTATTTTTCCGTATTTCATTTCGATTGTTTGCAATTTGACTAATAGTTACCTCACTGTGTTTTATTCAATAGAAATACATTTTATTCCTGTCCTCAGGGCTCGGAAACCGGTGTTTGCTCCATACAAAAATACCGGTATTTAATTAATTTCTTATCGTTCTTTGGTTTATTATTTCGTTTTTTAACTAGACAATCTAATAATACGAAATCATGACTTAAATACATTACTGAGCTCTACATAAAAAGCATAAAATAATTCAAAATTTTGGGCTATTTCGGGGTTTTTGCAAAATACCGGTTTCGAGCCCTGCCTGTCCTAGAGTGATTTGAGGAGATTTTATAAACTACAATCTGTTTAAACTTCCTAACCGCCTAGGTTTTATTGTACTTTCCAGAGTTTCTGAATGTCATCGATGAAATTCCCACTTTCACTCACAGAACGACAGGCGCCATTGGGCAAGCGGCTTTATATTTACAGAAACTAGTCCTATCGATCCAATCTGATTTCATCCTCATTTGTTTTTCTTATTTTACTTTTTATCTCTGCGTTTTCATGGATATTGCTAAGTTCTTTCCTTTCTCAGGGGAAGTAAAGTGGTCAATTAAGGCCAATTAAAAAAAGCTTACCTCCAAGAGCTGTGGCCGTGAGGTTGTTGAGCATGGCCTCAAAAGGCCACCCCTGGCCGCCCCCTATGTCGACATCGCGCCGGCCTCCGCGCGAACCATCCCGCGCCCGCCGCTCGAGCCTCCACTCCCACCGACTGTCACCAACACTTATAAAAGTCTTCGTATACTTATTATCAGCACACACGCGCTTTAAAAAAAATCAAGCGATTTTAAGCGACACCATTTAAAAATACTTGCCGGCACTCCCGCAAAATGTCAAAAACGACAAAATTCCGGCGAAAACCCGCCTTAATACAAAATAATTAGCGCTATATTACACCCAATTAGTTTTAATTACAACTCCGTTCAACTTATTTACACACTTAATTTTTGTTATAAAATTAATATAACCCGTTTAGTATCAATTTGTATGAATTTGCAGTTTGATTGGTTCGCCCTTAAAATGATCGCTTAATGTGGAAACCGACGCCCGACTGCTACAAAAACATCTAGTGCCCATATTGTCGTCGAGCGGCGCAACCGCTGACGTCCACCCGTCCCGCTCCTACGCGCCAGGCCCGCCCTCGCGCCGTCTCGCGTTCACATGCGTGCATCAGTAATGGATGCTTACATTTTGTTTACGTTCGATTCGAACAAACGAATAATCTATTATTTCATTCGTGCACGTATTATTGATACTAGCCTTTCACGTTCATACAATATTCATCCGCCGAGGATCCTATAGCGCTCTCTTTTCTTCTCCCGCGTGCGCGGGCCGCGGCGGGTGTCACCGTCCCTGTCCGACGCACGTTTCGGATATCGAACGCGAGGCGGCCGGCGCGCGGTCGACCAATGGGAGCGTTTCCGAATCACTTTGGCCCGCCAGGGCTGGCGGCGGCGAGATATTGAAACATTATCGTTATAGCTGGGCGTTTCATTTTATTGTAATGGAAAAAACAAATAGTAGCTATGACTGTGTCGGTCGGATAAATAAGAGCACTCGAAAGCTGGAATATTTCAGGGCGCCTCGCAAACGTCGGTCCGAGTGCGAATTCTTGTAAGCGGCTCTAATTTCCGGCCGTCGCTGAATAAGGAATGCGGCCGCGGCCGGACGGACCTTTTTGCTGCTACTTAATTTTCCAGTTCGACTTTTCGTAGTGATTTATTGTGTTTTTGAGGCACGGTATTTTTATCGCTAATTTTAAATAAGCTTGAAATGGCAACGACGAACTTTAATGTGTGTTTTATTTGAAAATAGGAAGCAAACTTCCGAGGAGTTACTTGGTATTTTGAACAAAGATATGCCCTTATACGTGAGAGGTTGTTTTTAATTTCATGGTATATCAATACCTATAGCCTAGTAGGTAAACTTACAAATAGTTGCGACTAACAAACTCACTGACTACATGAAGGTAAAACAGTTATCCTTATCAGCAATATATTTAAGCAAAGTAGGTACCTACAGTTATTTTTCAACAGTTACTTTCATGATCTGGTCAATATTTTCCCTAGGTATATGACCAACTAAGACCACATAGAAAATCCAAAAAAGTAATTAAATAATTGAGTGCTTACCAATTTCAAATAGGTACTGTCTTCTAGGTATTTTGGTAAGAAATTAAATCAACTGCTTGAGAACATTCTGAGAGTTTACTTTAGCACTTAGGTAGGTATAGGTGATAGATAATTACTGAAAGGTTTGTAGTGTATAGGTATAGGTAACGAATTTAGTTACAGACTGAAAATTATTATCCTATAAAATTTAATACAAATTGGCACTGGATATAATATAGGTACACAAATTACACTCCTTCTAGCCTTTGTTGGCACAAGTTTTTGATTTTGTTTTTATTCACGATAGGTAAGCATTTGACTTTGATCTCACCTGTTGGTAAGTGAAGATGAAGTCGAGGATGGAGCATGCTTACCTAGATAGTGCCTATTCACTCTCGACTTGAAGAGATCCAAGTTATATTTTTCCGGGAAGAGGTCTGCTGGAAGAGAGTTCCACTCCTTAGCTGTCGTAATAAGGAAAGTGGAAGCAAAGCGGTTTGTGCGAGTCGTTAGTATTTATTCCATTTAGTGAACACATGAACTTCGCTATTATAATGATTTAATGCACATAAGTTAAGTAGTGCATAAGAAGTAGGTAACCAGTTTTGGCAAATTTTACAGAATGGTTCCTAATAACTCTCCGGACTACCAGTTTTCGATCAGTCATTGTGTAACGCTTACATTCATGATACGTTGTTTTTTGATTGTATTCGATGAAAATTGTGTCGGGTATGTTTATACGATACATGGATTGTATGTACAGCGCTACATAGATACACAGCTCGGCTCTCTGCTCTAAGCACTCCCCTGGAGTGGGGGAGGGGGGAGCCAGGAATGTCATTTAATATCTACGCCGCTCGATGGGAGCTTTGTTGCAATTTAATTTGTATCGCTGTGCTCGACAGCCCCGAGGAGAGACGGAAACATAGGAACAGAAAAACCAATGCTTATGACGCTATGGACACAGTATAATAGCAGTATTTTTCTTCCTACAAAATACATCGCACGCATTTATCTTACGAAATTTAGAGGCTACATCATCAGACCAGCTCGATGCTAGAGACTCCGAAAATCTTGTATTGCCAGTCGCTTATTAAACTAAGGTCTGCAGCAAAACCAGTTGTCATGTACAACAATTTACCAATTGATATACGACAACTTTCCCTAAAACAATTCACATCCGCATTACACAAATGGCTAGTAAACAAATGTTATTACTCGATCCAAGAATTCCTTAATAATATAGATTAAGAAATTAATGGAATTTATAATAACAAGAATAATTTTCATTGAATATGTACTATTAATAATAAGAGTGATTATAATTAAATGTGTAAATTAAATTATTATTAGTCATAAGCATATAAAGTTTTGCATCCAAATTTTGGCAGGATGTGCTGATCCCAACAAAATTGTTCCATCTAAATTGTTAACCATGTCGCAAGCAAATACATTTCATTTAATTTAGTTTCATTTCGATGATATTATAATCTTGTTTTCTCAATCGGATACCAGTAGCTCTAGCACTACTGTGACGCGCGACAAATAATATCTATCTTTATCCACTCAGTATAGTGAGACAGCAGTAGCGTGGCGTCCATAGAACTCGATTCCCATCGGCTTGCCTAATATTAGGCAGTTCAGCACTTGATTCTAGTGCTCTTAAAGAAAATTGAAGCCAAATCTGCTCCGGCTTGCCCAAAGATTTCTTCAACGCCACGCCACTGTGAAACAGTGGCAGGTGATGTTCTGTCGCGCGAGAAATGAAGTCGTGGCTAGTTATGCTAAACCACCTGGAAGTGGTCGGAAAATAGTCTGCAAATTTTAAAACGACAACTTACATATTTACATTAGGTGAGTCAGGGCAAGTGACCCGACGGGGTAAGCGCGCCTAACATCAACTACAAACAAACGGCATCTTACAACCACGCCACGCAACTAACTAAAACCGCGTGGTTGTATTGTAAGATGTTGTTTCTAGTATAATATCTGTACTTCTCGATAATTTTTATAGTAGGTGAGCTTACCCCACTGACTTTACATACTCGTATTTGCGTACGAACATTGCAAGTTGAATAAAAACATGTAAATAAATGATGGCAATCATCAATAAAGAATGAAGGAAAATGCGACATATTTATTGATTCATATTTACCGACGCATTCATTGCCAGGTGGGTGGTTGCCATTGCTGTGTGCGTTGCATTGTCAAGCTAACTGCATACCTAAATCGGTTCCGCGGTTTTAACTTTCACATTTATATTAAGTTTGGAAATTGGTATATACCTACTTACGCTTTGATTAATTCTGATTGCACTTTCGTCTGCCTACGGTACCCTCGTAGCGCTACGCGGCGTAGCCAGGCTACGGCGTAGCTCTCCACATTCCACCCGCCCCTCCCCCACGAGCGCTCAAAGGGAAAAGGAATTTTAGTTCATTCTAAACATACATATAGGTATGTTGGGGCGTATAATTTTTGTCGGATTCTAATATTTCTCGTACAAATAACTCTCAAAATTTGTTATTATGGGTATACATTAAGATTTGCATTTATACGTTCAGTTAATGTCAAAGGCGCTCCTACGCATTATCAGCAATTTAATCTCAAGTCTTTAAACATAAAGTGCTTTGATGCTGACATTAAATACAAAAAAAAACATTATTACAAAAAAAAATCATACCATACGTACCTATATTTAGGTGAGACAAGTTGACCTGCGCAAGATTACGTCCCAGTTTCTATTTATGGTTCGTTCATTGGACTTGAAATTTTGATATTTGTACACTACGGTGATTAATGTTTTGTCGATTTTTAGGGTTCCGTACCAAAATGGTAAAAAAGGAACCCTTATCCGTCCGTCTGTCACAGCAAGATATGTCAGGATCTACTGATGCTATCGACTTGAAATTTGGAATAGTGTTAAGAACCGCTAACCCGAGCTTATGGCATGTAAAAAAATCTTGTAAGTTTTTTACTTTTTTCTAAAGGGGTCCGTAATGAGACTTTGAAAATTGAAAGCAGGGCTATTATATCGAGTGGGGTATCAAATGAAAGGGCTTGATTTGTAGATTAAAACACAATTTTTGTAATTTTTTTTATTTTATTTTTCGGGCCTCTTCCTTGGGACCCTTCATTTCATTCTAGGGCATGAATAAACATAAATACCTGTTTGTTTTACATTTTTCATTCAAGTTTTAGAGGTCAGTCGCTACCACTTAAAGTTTGTCTTATATTATTAATTATTATCTGATTAACTGAAAAAAAATAGTACCCTATTTTTTTACGACCTAGAAAACCGCAAAATTATAATTTAAAATTTAAACTTTCGTAACCGCGCGAAAACAATGCTAGCTATGTTAATCTTTAGATTATCTGTGGTGTGACGTCATTCAAGCCGAAAACCAGCATTTGACATTTATCCAGCGGTTATGAGGAATGCTAATAGTAATCAATCAATCAAAACGAGACAATTACGATCACAACCTCAAAAAACCACCAAGTCACTTATGTCAATGTCACAGCAAAGCAAAGCTACATGGCGAGTTTCACTGGTATAAGGTTCGATATGAAGTGAGATTACGGTCCTATTACGTCACATCATTTTTCATTTTTTGACACCAAGGACCTTAAAATAAATAGCCGGATGGAGGCTCATCAACACAGAACTGAAGCCATTTTTAATACGCCGGCCGCTTGTACTTACGAGCCGCGCGCACACATCACCTGGTTTTTTCCTATTGCGAGCGGCACGCACACATAGGTAGCCGGTGGATCAGACATGCTTTAGTTCTTTGTTAGCGATACTCCTTCCGGCTATTTATTTTTAGGTCCTTGTCCGACACAGTTTTCATTGTTGAAAATTAAAAAAAAATAAGACAAATTTTCAATTAAAAATATGTAGCCATCAAACACTCTTAATAAACCGTCATCGAAAAATATTGATTTCTTAAATAAATACTACTTACAGAAAATAATCCTTTATTGCACCAAATTTGATATGAGTTTAGTAACCTATTATGCATTAATGCTGATTTTTTGAGACTTCTCGTGTCGTTTCACGCAGATAAAAATGTATCAAGCTATAAAAAAAACACATTTCAAAAATAAATAAAGTAAATATAGCATGGAAGCAAATGATGACCCTCCTTATGTTTGTATAGAGAACCGACCGACCAATCACCTTAATACATCGCTTTTACGGGTTATGTACCCTCATATTTGTGCACATTGCACATAGTCACTACCTACCGTGGCTTTAATTTTAATTGCTCTTTCTAAACGTTCGACCTAACCGTCATAATATTATGAATTCTTTGTATCATATGGATGAGGGAATTCATTATAGTATATTTTTTTTATCAATTAGAAAGAGTAATAACGCCCACGGTTGTGACTATATAAACACACTTGAGCAGCCACCGATATTCCTAGGTTTTTCTGAATTTGTAGCCACATATGTAAAATAATTCATTCTTCAGGGACCCTCACGAGGTCGAGGGCCCTCGACAAACTCCGGCGGACGTAAAAGAGTATAAATGCATTTGATTACTTTTTAATCCAGAAAGTGGTCGTAATTGCAACATATTGCATTCCCCCGTTCCCTCGCGGCGCAATATACGGCACGTGGCAATATTACCTGGCTCTGAGTTGATATTAAGAATTGTTGTTCGTATTGCACCTACGTGTGAGGCTTGATAAAAACCGTCATGCTGCGGATTTTATGATCCGATTATAATACTTTTTAAAATTATTCTGGCTCATTCGTTTGGTTTTGGGTGAGCTGATGAAATGTGTGGTTTTTAATGCTTTCGGAGGTGTACGTCAGATTCCGTTTTCGTCAGATGCACTTGTAGGTCAGATTCCGTTTTCGTCAGATGCCTTGTTGGTCAGATTCCGTTTTCGCCAGATGCCTTGTTGGTCAGATTCTGTTTTCGCCAGATGCCTTGTAGGTCAGATTCCGTTTTCGCCAGATGCCTTGTAGGTCAGATTCCGTTTTCGTCAGATTCCTTATAGGTCAGATTCCGTTTTCGTCGGATGCCTTGTAGGTCAGATTCCTTTTTCGTCAGATTCCTTGTAGGTCAGATTCCTTTTTCGTCAGATTCCTTGTAGGTCAGATTCCGTTTTCGTCGGATGCCTTGTAGGTCCGATTCCGTTTTCGTCGGATGCCTTGTAGGTCCGATTCCCTTTTCGTCAGATTCTGACTTAGTCAGTTTCCTAGTGCGTCAGTCTCTTATTTGCTGGATTTCCAATAGGTCAGGTTTCGTTTTTGTCAGACAGACTCCTAGTAGGTCAGATTCACATTTTGTTATATTCTTAGTGGGTCGGATTCCAACTTTTAAGATTCCTAGTAGAGTGAGACTGGCAGTGATCTGTCACGCGACAACAGAAGCCAGACGTAAACTTACATTCTGAACCATTTTCTTAAAGCACATACATGACTGAATATTCTAATAAAAAATATATATATATATATATATATATATATATATATAATACCATAAAACAGGGTCAATAGGGTTCGTTGGTTGAATAGAGTTTTTACTGGGTTTTTAGGGTTCCGTAGCCAAAATAGCAAAAACGGAACCCTTATAGTTTCGTCTGTCTGTCCGTCCGTCCGTCTGTCCGTATGTCACAGGCACTTTATTTAAAAAACGACATCATGGATATTGATGAAATTTAGATATAGGTGTATTGTATGAGCCGATACTTAGTTTAGTAGTCAAACAACTAAAATAAATATTCTTGGGGGGGGGGGGGGGGGGCACTCCATACACGTAACAGAAATTAAAAGAATATATTTTCAGCAAATTTATATCGACATTTCTTTTCAAAACATTTTAAGGTTCCTAAGTAATGTTTTTGATTAAGTGAATATCTTTGGAAATAACCGCTCCGAAAGTTGTGAAAATTGTGTCCCACCCTCTATCTTCTAAACCGTGTGTCCGGAAAATATGAAAAAACGCTATTGATTCTTTCAACGAAAATTATTTTCAACAAGATCGGATTAACCATTCTTGAGATATTGCCGATAAAACAAAAGGACGTAATTGCTATGAAGATACGCTCTTTTGTTGGTGTACTTTTTTACATCGTATTTTTTACCCGACAACGGCAAAGCAAAAAGAAGGATTATAATTTTAGTGCCGTATGTATACATAAATGTATGTATGTACGTCTGTTCCCTCGTAACTTAAAAATGACTGAACCGATACGAACGCGTCGCGTATAATCAGTTGGAACTTGGAACCAAAATTAAGTTAGGGACCGTGATCCTCAAAAAAGATAAGGACTAAATATCATCAAGTCGTATTGAACTATGTGGCAATTTATAGTACATTACTACAGAGGCCGGGAAGTAAGGGGTTGCCGGCCGAGTACATATAGATGACCGAGCGAAAGCAAGGCCAGATAGTTACGAGGCCGGCAACCCCTTTTCACGCCGAGGTATGTATATCCTTTCTCAAATATGCAAAACAATCAATTAAAAACACTCCAAAAAATCTACCTTTATTCGAACATTTCGAACCATTCTTTCGCATTTTAGTGTGCGAAAAGGTTAAATGCAAATATAACGCCTATGAAGTTCTGATATCCTAGTACCTCGTTTGGGATCATTATTTATTTATAATGATGTGACTCGAACTTTACAATAGTACATTACAAAGACTACTAAACTAATTAAACTAGGGTGGTAATACAAAAAAAAGCCGCCGAGATCGCAGAAGTTTGCGGCCCGAGCTGCAAGCGAGGGACGTAAATATGCGATCGAGGGCTTTCTTTATTACCTCCCGTGTTGTGTAAATCATTTTATGCCTACACTTGGCCAGAAAGCGGATTTTTCCGTACGCGCAGCGTGCGGAAAAACCACTTTATGGCCAGGTGTGGCATAAAAATATAACTGCAATAGCGTGCCAAGTCGAGTACCACAGCAGACTCAAAAATTGACGTTCCATGAAATAAATAAAAAGATATCGATACCTTTAGACTCAAAGGGCGTAAGCTCCGTTAGAACCTACGGCGTTTACGTCCTTTGAGTCTAAAGGTATCGATATATGAATCTGAATTACTCGGAATCAGACAGAATCGGACTAAGTCGGGACCTACTAGGAAACTAAGTCGGAATCTGACCTACAAGGAATCTGACGAAAACGGAATCGGACCTATAAGGCATCCGACGAAAACGGAATCTGACCTACAAGTCATCTGACGAAAACGGAATCTGACCTACAAGGCATCTGACGAAAACGGAATCTGACCAACAAGGCATCTGACGAAATCGGAATCTGAACTACAAGGCATCTGACGAAAACGGAATCTGACCTACAAGGCTTCTGACGAAAAAGGAATCTGACCTACAAAGCATCTGGCGAAAACGGAATCTGACCAACAAGGCATCTGGCGAAAACAGAATCTGACCAACACGGCATCTGACGAAAACGAAATCTGACCTACAAGTGCATCTGACGAAAACGGAATCTGACGTACACCTCCGAAAGCTTTTTAATGCTGGCGTTGCAAGCGTCCATAGGCGACGGTGACTGCTTACTATACGACAGGCCGTACGATTGCTTGCCAGTATAAAAATATGTTATACAAATAACGTATTAATATATAAACTAAATCATTTTATTACCACACTCTAAAAATATACGTTTCTAAAATAATACTGCCGCTGATTTTTTAAAGGATTTTCTAGCAGCTTGGTCTGCCTATTTTGCGACCAGTTGCTGCGATTTTAAGTCTATGCTCTGTCTCTACAGGGTCAGGGTGGTGGTGGAAGTGTTTACTCCCGAAATAACCCCTTCCTTGGCAGAGTGGGCGTGGCGTGCTATGGGATCGTACATTTCTTAGCACGTTTGCTACGACCCGTTTAAGGCAGACCTCGTCGTGAAAGAGTGCTTTAAGGTTGGTAACAGGTCATTAAAATAAAATTATAAATGAAATAATTTATTTCTGTAAGTAGGCCCTCAAGGGCTCTTTTACATGTCTTACATTATTGTGTCTTCTTTTCTTTTCTTTTGGCGCTTCGGGTAATGACCTTCTGGTGAGAAGAAGCGCCGGAAGAAACTCACCAGTTTCTCTTTTTATCCTTTGATATACATGAGATTTCATTAATACCTTACATTAACTTAAAAAACTACATTTATAGAGATGTAAAGGGTCTCTCTATGCGTCCAAACAAGACAAATAAAAAATAGAAAATAAATCAATACTAAAATTAATGGAGATGTAAAGAGTCTCCGTTGTCAAAATATTATGTTTTGGAGGTGTAAAGGATCTCCAAACGTCATTTTGGTACAACTGACACTTCAGCTTGCTTACTCAATGTTACATAGTGTAAGTGTCACCAGGTCATTTCATCAGATATTTTAAGGACAAAAGACGCTATTATATTTAGTACAGAATGTACAAAATGTTAGTGCCACCAGGTCATTTCGTCAGATATTTTAAGGACAAAAGACGCTATTATATTTAGTCAAAATGTTTTCAAGACAGCATTGCATTGCGCTAAATACTTCGACTTACAATCAGTTGATAATAATATGCCGGTCCTTGGGGCGTGATAGCTCGCAACCTCTTTATGGAGTTTGAGCGTTATTGGCGAGTCAGCGGCTGCGATCTTCGCTCTGGATCGTATGGTTCAGCAAGTCTCAATAGCTCTTCAGCGCGGGCTTTTTTTTGCTGCTGTCTTTGCGACTAGTTCTTGCTATTTTAATTCTCTATCCTGACCCAACTGAGACCCGACTAATGAATACTGCTGGCATGTTGGAGAACTTTTGAGACATGTGCGGTGTCGGGTGTAGTGTTTCAAGGGTGGTTGGTGCAATGAGTACTTGTTTCATACTAAACCGCGCCAGCTATTATGAATCGAACTATAGTGTTGGAAAAGTGTGTCCTGGATGTATATTTTATAAGGGCTATTTGTAGTCGAGTAATTTTATTAAAAATATGACGTATATTGCCAAAACCCACAAATATTTTCCAACTCTAAAATATGTGCGATAGCGCTTTTATGCCCGGGCTACACGACGCTAGTTTTTCAAGCTAGGATAGCAAGCTAGTGTAAAAATTCTAAGCTAGTTTACAAGCCAGGACAGTTTTTAATAGGATAGAGTTCTATTTTTAGGCTAGTAGCGTCCCCCCACCACTGATTTTACTATCCTAGCTTGAAAAACTAGCCTCGTGTAGCCCGGGCATTAGGTTGCACTTCCGCCAGCGATGTGCGAGGATGCGTAGCGAGGGATGTGTTTGTCACGAACCAATAGAAACACTTCATTTATCTATCCTCGCTCCGGTGAGCTGTTTATATTCCTGATATCCTCACACACCCTTGGTGAAACGCAGCCTTAAGTTTAAACTCTTTACTGCTATTATAAACAATTCCACCAAAACAACAAACTTAGAAATTTAACAAAGATTACCCGTGGATTAGTAAACCAACTTCTCGCATTCAGGTTGGCCCATTCTTCTATCCGTGTGTCACCTCATTTTGGACCTTACCACACAGAACATTGAGTCGTCTCTTGCGTCTCGTAGAATTTAGTATTCCACCTGATTTCAGCTAAATGCGTTTCCGCAAACTGTTATTAAAGGGATCGAGCGACTTCTCGTCGGAGGAGCTAAGTGAATCCACGACCTTCATTTGCTTTAAAAGGAATCGAATTGCCCAATTTACCTTTTTTTAGGGTCACTTTACTTAAGGTACCTTTGTTACTAAGGTGCAACGGTTTCTCATTATCATTCATTCGCCTATTTATATAGCTAGGTGTTTTACCTTCACAACCTTTTTAGCCTATAATATTATTCTACCTATAACTATGTATTAGGTATGGTCGCGAAAAGAAAAGGTTCGCCACTTCTAAACCTTGATTCGTTCGTCCCCTTGCTGCCAAAACCGCTTAACTGCACGAAGTATAGTTTCGAGAAAAACGCATTTAAAGGTTTGTATGCTAATAAAATTCTAATGTTGAGCTATATGAAAGGAGCCTTTGTGTTCTTACTTAGATAATTTATCACAGAATAAGTATGTACGTAGTAATTTGCTCTATACCCATAATAAGTAGGTAAAATAAAGGATTTACCTTGTAAGGTCGTGCAGATAAGCGGTTTTGGCTGACGGCACATTTTTTTTGTATCTTTTAAACCAGTAATATTCCGCTGGAATTTGGTAGTTATTAAGCTTTCTAGTCTAAAGTTATAACCTTTTGCACTGAAATACGATCTTAAATCCCTAAATTATTGATATTATACTACTTTATGTAAAAGTCACCAGTCATTTAGGTGGTTTTGGCTGTAGTGATTTGAGAATTTACGAATTAAGGGCGCTTAAAATGGCAAAATTCACTTAGGCGTTTTTAACTCCGAAAGTTATTTTCCTGTCTGTTCTCCTCATAATCAATATAGCTTTACGTTTTGTTAGGTTTGCATTGCTCTGGATCCTAACCTTTTGGTTGAAAAGTTTCCTACGAGTTTCGTGTAATATTCTAGTGTTAAATAGGCCAAAAACCTATATTCGAGACAAATCAGCTAGGCAAACACTCCAAAATGTAAGTAAAACTTATTCAATACTAAAGTAATTGTGAAATGAACTCGTAAACGTGGTAATGGTATCACAGGGCGGTGTGTCATCATATGATACGAGTATAATAGGTACTTTTCGTCACCTTAACATGAGCCGTCAGTGGCATTTCTCACCCGTTGCGCGGGAAGATAAAATACCATTTCCTGGCCAAGAGAAGACGTAAAATTATGTAAACACTGCGGATGGTAATTAGTAAAACTTCAAATTGCATAATTATGGCCTTTGCCTGCAGCAAACACCTGCGAAATGGGCCATTCCTTATTATACCGCCTTAGGTGTTTAATGTACTTTTTTAGTTTACATTATAATGTTTCAACTAAAATCGTCTGCGTGTGCCTTCACCCTATCATGGCGCAGTATATTTAGAAAGTTGTAAAAACACTTGGTCCAATCACCAGCAAAATCTTTATCATATTTGACCAGCCCACTGCCATTTCAGATTGATAATTCTTTGGGTTATGTCTGTCACTTTGGTTCTGTGACGGATTATCTCATTTCTGATACAATCCCTTAACAAATCACTAAGCATGGCCCTCTCCCAAGCTTGCTGAGCGTATTTAACGTTGAGACTGGAGACCAGTAGCGTGGCGTCCAAAAAACTCGATTCCTACCGGCTTGCCTAATATCAAGGGTTTGACCACCTTATTCTACAGCTCTTAAGGAAAATGTACGCCGAATCTGCACCGACTTGCCCAAGGATATATTTTACGCCACGCCACTGCTGGACACTTACGTAGGTACTACTATTCTCGAAAGAATCAAAGGCCTCCTCATAGTCCACAAATGCGAGGCAAAGGGTAAAACATTTTTAGCTCTAGAATCAATCACTTACCAGCATATCAATTGTTTAGGGTTATTCTTCAGAAATATGTCTGCGGTCACCTTATTCCTTTGACCCCTTTTTCATACTAAATGTATGGAGACAGAGGAATAAGTAAGACATATTTCTGAACAACCCTTTACATTCATGCGCGCAAAACCGTGTCAACGCTTTGAAATGCAAGACGCGACCATGGTAAAAAAAAACAGATATGTTTCTCAGACTGATAGATACATAGACAAATTAATGTTCTGTGCAAATAAATAATAGGAATAATATTCTCTATTAATTTCTTTCTAAGCATTTAAATAGTTTATTTTTCACTCTGATAAACAAATAACATAACAGAACAAAATATAATTACGTCAATCGGTAGTTAATTTCATAATTCATTACGAGTGATAGATTTTCTTACATTCAAGTTCATAATCATAGGCAACATTATTGACATCTATTTGAACTTAAGCGGTTTTGGCTGAATCGGTCTACAATGGTGGTAAGGAATTAGCATCACAAACAAAATCAATTGTGTGCATTTAGTTGGTTTTCGCTGTTGAAGAATTTTATTTATGCAGTACATATGCAATAGTAATGTAATGACAAAACCTACTAACAATGCTTAGATTTTTTTTGCAGACGACGAAATACATGTTTTGATACTAGGTTACGCTGCAAAAACCTACTATATATCACTTAGGCGGTTTTAGCAGAAGGGATATTGGCATTTTTATTAAAAGTTGTATCATTCCAAAACCGCTTAAATGAGAATAAGATGTTCTTCCTGTAGAGAATAATTCAAAACGGTGTTTAACCCACACTTAGTCGTTTTTGGTCGTTAAATATTGGAAAAAATCAGTTTTAAGTGACCTTAAGAAAAAGTTAAATCAGGAACGGAGCGTCGTATCGCAAAACGGGTTTTGACAGTATGTAGGTCTTGAAAAGTACATTCTAAGGTGTTAATAACTGACTTTAGCCTAGAAGTGCACTTAAGCGGTTTTTGCACCAAGGGGACGATTAATTGACATAGAGTCAAGAAGTGACTTCTCTTCCGCATCTGTACCAGTAAATAGGTAGGTACCTAAATCTTACTGGCAAAGCATAAAGACGAACAAGTAGTCCAACCTCGGTAGTTTAGGAGCGCGCGGTACGTATTCACACAGACTGAAGCATTTATTAGGGGTATCATTTAATCGATCAGCAAAATATTCATATTTTGGTCAGCAGAAATATGTATTTGGTCAGCCAAAATAGCTAGTTGGTAAGCAACTTATGGTAAGCAAACATTTATAAATCAGGCTGCAATTAATGATATACTGATCTGCTCTAAATTATTTTGGTCAGCAAATTAAATATTTGAGCTGCATGAAGCGATCTACGGTTAATCAAATTTTGGTAAGCAATCAGTAGGTAAGCAAAATATTTCATTTTGTTCATCAAAAAAAAGGGGGCAATAAAACCTAACTGGGCGCAACTATTCTGCCGCCAATCGTGTGCGCATTTTGTCATTCGGTAATTGTCAGCTGTCAAGTAGCAGGTGTCACTGTGATATATACAGGGTGTCACTGTGATATATACAGGGTGTCACTGTGTTATATACAGGGTGTAACTGTGATAGATACAGGATGTAATTGTGATATATACAGGGTGTCACTGTGATAGATACAGAGTGATACTGTGATATATACAGGGTGTCACTGTGATAGATACAGGATGTCACTGTGATATATACAGGGTGTCACTGTGATATATACATAGTGTCACTGTGTTATATACAGGGTGTCACTGTAATGTATACATACAGGGTGTCACTGTGATGGGCTCATATAAAATAGGTATTTCGATTTTTTATACATCTCATAATGTTTAGAAGTTATATTATTTATTCACAACGTGTATCGTTTCGTTTTTAGGGTCAGCAAAAAAAATAACCCTAACCTACCTATTTTTGAGAGCCGTTTCGTATTTAGGGTCATCAAAAAAAAATAACCCTAACCTACCTATTATTGGGAGCCGTTTCGTTTTTAGGGTCATCAAAAAAAATAACCCTAACCTATCTATTTTTGGGAACCGTTTTGTTCTTAGGGACATCAAAAGAAATAACCCTAACCTACCTATTTTTGGGAGCCGTTTCGTTTTTAAGGCCATTAAAAGAAATAACCCTAACCTACCTATTTTTGGGAGCCGTTTCGTTTTTAGGGTCATCAAAAAAAATAACCCTAACCTACCTATTTTTGGGAGCCGTTACGTTTTGAGGGCCATTAAAAAAAATAACCCTAACCTACCTATTTTTGGGAGCTGTTTCGTTTTTAGGGTCATCAAAAAGAAAATAACCCTAACCTACCTATTTTGGGAGCCGTTTCGTTTTTAGGGTCATCAAAAAAAATAACCCTAACCTACCTATTTTTGGGAGCCGTTTCGTTTTAGGGTCATCAAAAAAAAATAACCCTAACCTACCTATTTTTGGGAGCTGTTTCGTTTTTAGAGTGACACCCTGTATACATTACAGTGACACCCTGTATATAACACAGTGACACCCTGTATATATCACAGTGACATCCTGTATCTATCACAGTGACACTCTGTATATGACACAGTGACACCCTGTATATATCACAGTGACACCCAGTATATATACAGTGACACCCTGTATATCTCAATTAAACTGCTTACAGACATGTTTTCTCTGCTGACAGTGACATCCTGTATCTATCACAGTGACACCCTGTATATAACACAATGGCACCCTGTATATATCACAATGACATTCTGTATATATCACAGTAACATCCTGTATACATTACAGTGACACCCTGTTGTATATAACACAGTGACACCCTGTATATATCACAGTGACATCCTGTATCTATCACAGTGACACCCTGTATACATTACAGTGACACCCAGTATATATCACAGTGACACCCTGTATATCTCAATTAAACTCTCTGCTGGCCAATTGTAAAATCTTGCTACCCAAGTAATTATTGTGCAGCTCGACTGTTTATTAGGCAGCCAAATGATAAAAAAAGCAGATTAATATTGGTTAAAATGTTAACCGTTTTTAAACTGTTTGCTGAACAAGAGTTGCCGCCCGATTTTATTTATTGCCAGCCAAATCTTTGTATGCTGCCCAAATGATTTAACTGCTTATTTTTTTTTGCGGATCAATTTTAATAACGGCTGACCAAAAATTTACTTTCCATTTATTAGTAAGTAGTTCGTACACGGCGCGCACACGTTCAAGCATGTACCTTTTGTAGAAAGAAAACGACTGGTACTATATTGCTGCTACTTGTAAGTACGCGCGGTATAATGAAAATCAAGTGACAGTTACGTCATAATCAACCTCGCCTGCCCAAATAGGAATCGTCATCCGGTACCCCGAAAAAAAAATAGAATAAAAGCTCTAAAGCGACAATGAAACACGCAACTTGCACAAAACATGACGTATCAGTACTCAAATCATGACGTTTTCAAAATTTACTAATACTATAAAACTAAGGGGCTCGTTTCATTTTAAAAACATTATCTCCCATCTAATAAAGCGAACAAACAAACAATAAACCAGACACCCCATTAACGCGTAAGCGATGATTTTTAATAAAAATACCCCCAGTTTAATATCCGATATGCAGGCAGGGGTATCTGCGCCGGCCCAGGACCGAAACGACGTATCGCGTTGGGAAACGAGCACAAATATCAATCTTACTAACTTGTGGCAATAAATTCACTTTTATTTGTCTTAAAGTGTATTAATATCCTAAACACTGATAGCGTACATGCAACCTTATAACAGTGTGGTTACGGTTGATAGTGGATTGTACGGGTCCGACAAATAAGGCGGTGTGCCGACGGGCGGCAACGACGCATCGCGGCGTAAAACCGCGCGTAGTTTATTATAAGTTAATACGCTCACACCCGTCTTAGCCCCGGCAGAACGAGCACTGGCGGACAGTCAAGGGATAAACCAGCATTTTATACCACAGGCACACTTTAATATCAATTTATTTATTTTGCAAGAACATACACGTTTACAATTTTTAACATGTTAGTCATTAAATACAATAACATGTATGCATGTTCCGCTATTTTTAATTGTTAAATAACACTTTTACTAAGGTGTTCAGTACAACACAACAATAACGCAATGTTGCGACATAAACGCGCTTTTAAGTAGGTACTACTTAAATGTCGTAATAGGGTATTTGCCTGTAGTCAATATAAATTACTACACCATTAAATCAGCTTTCGAAAATTTGCAAAAATGAACTAAACATCACCTATTTAGCGTTTTAAACGATTTTTAAAAGATCAAAACCTATAAATAAGAAGATGATTTGATGTTTAAGTAAAACGACGTCATTTCACTTTTATTCCATACAAACTCCATACTATCTGAGCGTTTTGACACTTCATAAAAAGTAACTGATTTGATCTGTCAGGAAAGTAGCCTATTCTTTAGCTGACGCTAGACAAAGTGAACAAATTGCTCGTCACCGTACGTGTAAAATTTTGTTTTAGTTGTCAGATGTCAAATTTTTGTTATGAAGTTTTGAATTATTTATAGTTCAAGTTATGATTTTATTTATTTATACGGAAACTTTGTTCCTGCTGCGCTATGGAGTTCTTCAAAAAAACGAGTATACAGGGCTTTCAAAGGTTGGCAGCTGGTCTGCTCGTTTGCCACTTATAACATAAAATGAAAAGAGTCCATTTGTTTCATCCTATCCGTTTACGTGTCCCGCAGTGCACTGGCACCCCAGTTCAGTCGGTATTGTAATAAACTTACACGGTTTTTAACTTTGGTGGCCGGCGCCCGCGCCCTCGGGACGCGGGCCTCGGGACCAGCTAAACAGCTGGTGTGCTAGACCCATCGGCTCCCCATCTTAGAGGAGAACAACGTGTGTTATGATTCCCAACATTTACCGTAAAAATAGAGGGTATATACAGTAATCTGTATGTGGCAACACCAAGGTTGGAGGGTTTGGTACGGATGTTGGCAGAGTTCTGCTGCAGGCAGTGACGTCGTGCGCGCGTCTTTCACGACGTTCCTACGGATATTTGGTTTTAAACAAACTCGCCCGCCGTTGCCCACGCGGGCGCGCTAGAGCTGCGCACCGCTCGAACATTATCGACTATTTGTTGTGACAGTGGCAGACTTCGCGAGTCTGACGAAGCCGTAGCTCCGCCATTTAAAAAAAAATACAAATTTTGAATCGACAAAAAGTTTTATACACGATGGCATCTAATCGGTAATCAGGTACCAGTTTTTCTAACTCAGTAATTGATAGCGGTCACGTTGATGTCGTAATTAGTTACAATTTTTTTTTCTGTGGTAATTTTTATTTCGAAATCAGTTTTATCCTAAATTCCATGTCACCCTACTAATCTGTATCTGTGAGATTACTACAACCTCTTTGAAAAATTAATGACAATGATAATTTATGAGTAATCACGGTTCAGCGATTATGGGATGATATACTGTGCAAGCAGACGTATGATGGTTTGCTGGCGAGGGCTTCTGGGGTTGAGTTGGCTCGTCTTAAGGCTGTGGTCGCGCCTGAGTCTGGAGCCTGGTTACATGCGTTGCCGTCGTCGCATTTGGGGACGTTATTGGACAATGACTCTCTTAGGATTGGGGCTGCGATAAGACTTGGTTGTCGAGTGTGTGAGCCACATCATTGCGTTTGTGGCACGATGGTGGAGGGGAATGGTTACCATGGGCTCGATTGTGCACGATGTGCTGGTAGGTTTTCGCGACATCATGCAATTAATGATATTGTGCGTCGGGCTATGGTGTCGGCAAACATACCGTGCGTTTTGGAGCCCCAAGGTCTCAGCCGGACTGACGGGAAGAGGCCGGATGGTCTCACTTTGGTGCCGTGGGCGAAAGGGCGGAGCTTGTTGTGGGATGCCACTTGTGTAAGCACTTTTGCTGCGTCTCACCTTGCGCAGCCAATGCGGTCGGTTGGTGGAGCAGCAGAAAATGCGGCTAGACACAAGCACGCCAAATATGCGGGTCTCAAACCTGTCTACGATTTCATTCCCCTTGCTGTTGAGACGGCCGGCCCTTGGGTTTGGAGGCAAAGCTGTTTGTACAAGCCTTGGGAAAACGCTTGCGTGAGCGTGGTTGTGACCCAAGGTCTGGTTCGTACCTAGTTCAGCGTATCTCTTTGGCTATCCAACGCGGGAACGCGGCGGGTATCCTGGGGACGTTTGAGCCGGGTACGTATCAGACAAGGCGCTAGGCGTGGGGCTCTGCTATGTGTTTATTTATTTGTTATGACGAAGCGTGTTGCGGGAAATATTTTTTGTAATTGCTTGACGAAGCATGTTGTGAATAATATTTTGTTCTCCATATTGACGAAACCTGTGGTGGATACAAATTTTGTTTATGGACGAAGCCTGCGTAGTGGATTTGTGAGGTATGTATGCTTTTTTTTATACTGTGTTTTTTGAATAAATTTTTTTTGGGAATAAATATGTACAAATCTTTCAACTTGTCACTGTCATGTATGTAAACAAAGTCATAGAAGTCGCAAATATTGAATGAGAAAAGTAAATTAGTAATTAAAAAAACATGCCTTGACCATATTTGTGCTCAAAATATCGAGCGTTACAATATTGTAGGTACGTTTATCAATACAAACCAACAGCTGAAGATGAACTCAAGAATTATTCCACGAAATTCATCCAAACGTACCAATTCTCACGCACAGTTTGATAAACCGCATGAACTAAAACCTCTGTGACTTCGAACAGTTCACAGTGCCAAACCACGCTCAAGCACCCGGCCGGCCTCGACGTCGTCCTGACGATCTGGATCGACGCATTTTAAGATACTTTGCTCGGGATCCTCGTAGGAGCAATAGGCAAGCAGCGAGAAGGTTTCATGTGAGTCAGTCCTTCGTGTGGCGGCTACTTAAATCGTCGGAATTGCATTCTTTTCATTTTCGGCCATTTTATCAATTTTAATTCGTTATCTAACACGCCCTAACTACTCATACTTGTAGAAAAGTTTATTTACTTAAGATCTGTCAAATTTTCCGCGAAAGCGATGGCACTTGACGTATCGTGATCATGTGATTTTACTTCAATAATTAATGTACGTGACCATGTATCCAGTGGTTATTAGTTTAAATTATGTTTTAACCTTTAATTAATTAAACAGTGAGGTATTTGTGTGAGACCTGTCCTATTAAGTTTGATTTTAGCTAGATATTAATATTTGTCTACTCCTGATTACCGATTAGAATCCGCCGTGTATAATATTTTCGATCATGCAGAATCGGTTGAGAAATGCGATCTAGAGAATTTATGAATACTCATTACGCATAATTGATATTATACAGATACCATTGACTTTTTTATATAATAATTATAAAAGAGGGTTATTTTACGACCTGGACACCTGGACATTTTACGACTTTGACGTAACACTCCGGAGGGAAGAAATCTAACCTTTTGTAGGTGAATTACATAAAAGATTTTCCAAAGTATTTTCTATTAAAGCAGGGGAAAAATTATGCCAAGTAAAATTCGGGCTAACAATACTTTCGGACAAATAAAACGTATGCCAAAAAGAAGCAACACCATCCGAAACACCTTCACATACTTTCATATTTATAATACTAGTAAGAGGATTCTTTTATGTATCTTTCTCCATTCGATATAGTTCGAAAGCGACGTCGCAGCCAGTTGTACAATGTACATACAGTCCTTCTGAACGTTAAAAAAAACGAATGTAGATACAACTGTGCAGTATCAACATCAGTCAAAAGACATCTACCGCTGGACAAAGAACGCCACCATGATCGGTCACGTGCCGCCCGTATCCAACGGACTCCCGCAATTTTTACCAAGCCATCAGTCCAGGATAATGATAAGTAGTCGAACTTTTTCTCCGGACATCTCTTTTTATCTCGTAACTCTAACCATGTGAGATAAATAAATAAATATTAATAAATAATAAATATTAGGGGACAATCTTACACAAATCGAAATAGTAAGCTCAATAAGGCTTGTGTTATGGATACTAGACGACGATATATTTAATAGATACAAATACTTAAATACATAGAAAACATCCATGACTCAGGAACAAATATTCGTGCTCATCACACGAATAAATGCCCTTACCGGGATTCGAACCCAGGACCTCTTGCATCGTAGGCGGGGTCACTAACAACTAAGCTAAAGCGGTCGTCAAAATATAAGGAAAGATATAAGGTAAAAGTCCTAGTGCTCGTCACTCTAATGCCCATATATTCGACACCCTGCTGTCACCTCTCTTACTAATGAGTCAGCATTCAAAATGGCAACTGGGACAGTATCGAGCACTCGAACGTCTACCTTAATTTTACTGTGCAACTTGAAGTAAAGCAAAAACATCGATAGAACTGCACCGACAGCGCCCGTCCCTAGCCGCGTAAGAGCTAAGCCCTGTTCTCCCCGGGGAGCTAATATATTGTTATTTGCGCATCCTCGCTTCCGCGAGACAACAACGTATCAACTGCTGAGCAGTTTCATGGGCACTTGCCACCTTTCGTTACAAATTCAGTGTAGTCTACTGTAGCAGCTACCATCTAGCACATTATGGGGCAGGAAAATATTATTCAAAGTAGGGCATGGCGGGGCGAGTCGGCGGTGTTGGTAAAATGGAATGTTGATTTTAATTTAAACATAACAAGTATAACGATATAAAAAAAATGCATATGTCTATAATATTTGAGGAATTCCCTAATTTTCTCACAGATTCAACCATCAGAATGAATTTCGACTTGTATGAAAGAACTCCTCCTTCGTTATGCTGTCTTATTTTTTGTATATTATTCACGTTTGTAACCTAAGAACTCCGTCATTTATGAGTCGATTTAAAAAGTATTTGACTTTGAAAGGATTTGACATTGGTCTCATTTTTCCAAGATTAATGTTTTACGATGGAACTCTTCAAATATTATTTTAGTATCTTTACAGTAACTCCTGCATCGCATGAATTTGCTAGCGTCCTAGATAATTTTTTTAAGTCAGTTGTTTTCTGTTAGAGAAGTTATCTTCTATATATTATGTATCTATCTTCTATATATATAAAAGGGGAGGTCCTAACTAGCTCATCAACGCACGGCCGAAACTACAGAAGCTAGGGTAGCTGAATTTTTTAGAGTAGATTGGTTATATAACGTAGGCGCGCGCTAAGAAGGAATTTTTCGAAATCCATCCCGTAAAGGAGTTAAACAGACGTTGAAAGTTTGTATAAAGACGAAACAAAAACTTATAGACCTAGAAACTTTACATTTGCAGAGGTTATTATTCCCCTTAAGGGGTAGGAGTAGGGGTTGCATATTTGTATAGAGAGGTTTGAAACATTGTGTATAGAAGTTAAAAAAGAAAAGTGATTTCACAGTTTTTCGAAATCCATCTCCTAAGGGATTAAAGTCGAGGTTGAAATTGTATACTTGTAGGAGATCTAAGACTTGATATGTAAACTCCTCATCATATGTCAAGATAAGTAATTTTTTCCGATTTTTGAAATACATATGCTACTGGACTTAATGGGCATGAACATTTGTATTTAGACAGAACCATGAATTACTAAACCTAGAAACTTCAAATTTGCAGATTATAAACATTACTTATTAGTAATATAAAAAGGATATTTTTTGGAAATTCGTATTTTAAAGATAATAAACTTTACATAGAGAATGATTCTTGGAGTTAGAAGTATAATCCCACTAATATTATAAATGCGAAAGTTTGTGAAGATGTTTGGATGTTTGGATGCTTGGATGTTTGTTACCTTATAACGGGGTAACAACTGGATGGATCAAGCTGAAATTTGGCATGCAAGTAGACCAAGTCCTGGATTGAAACATAGGATACATTATATCCCGGCAAAGAGTTCCTTTGGGACGAGAAAATGCTAGTGTTACATAAAAATACTATTTCTAATTAAAAACCAAGAAAATATATCTACATATTTTTACTCGACTGCGGCGAAGCCCAAAGGAGGGTAATGTGTTTGACCTGTATGTATGTCCGTTCTTGTGTCCGCTCGTAACTACTCAACGGCACAACCGATTTTGATAAATGATACATCATTGGATTCGTCTTGATGGCGCGAGTGTCACTGGGTATGAAGTTCGTTAAAATAAACTGAAAAATGGCGGATTTTATGCACTTTTAAAGTGCACCGCGGTCGGGTTTTTTTTAGTAAAAATATTTATTAATAATTAGTCCTCGAAGGGAGTTAAATACGGGTTGAAAGTTTTTAGAGGTTACCTATGATTTTGGAAGTGGGAGATCTGAGATTTTATGTATACATAGTCCCTTCATTATAAGTTAAGAAAGGGACTTTTGCCGTATTTCGAAATTCAGATCTTAGAGGGTTTGAAATTAAAAAGAGATTGAAAGGTGTATTAGGAACATAATTATGACTTTTAAAGTAGGAGATCTGAGACTTTATAGGATATAAGAAACGTTTATTCACAATTTTTTGGGGATGCTTCTTAGGGGGGACTGCTTCGTGCGCCGCCAATTTTACGTGGCTTAGGTAATGTATAAATATTAATAATAATAATGCTTTATTTCGGACATCAGAGATCCATATTGACAACCGCTTTAGCTTAGTTGGTAGTGACCCTGCCTGCGAAGCAAGAGGTCCTGGGTTCGAATCCCGGTAAGGGCATTTATTTGTGTGATGAGCACGAATATTTGTTCCTGAGTCATGGATGTTTTCTATGTATTTAAGTATTTATATCTATTAAATATATCGTCGTCTGGTATCCATAACACAAGCCTTATTGAGCTTACTATGGGGCTAGTTCGATTTGTGTAAGATTGTCCCCTAATATTTATTATTTATTATTATTATTATATTATGTTAGTTACAGGAAAATAGTTATTATTATGTTAGTAATACCTTAATTATTATTAACTTAACCTAACACCTACTTAACACATTGGTACACCGGCGCATGAAGTGCCATCCAGTGTTTGTAAAAGGGATTATCAAACCTGTCCCCAATTTCTTTTAAATAACTGTTAGTGCTGTGTCGCAGGCGATGCACCTGGGAAGCAGCACGTTTTCGCATTATCGCGTAAAAATCGTCCATACGAGCTTCCGCAAACATCCCAGATGCACTGCAATAACGAGGCAACCCCATCAGCATTCTAAAACCGTTATTGAATTGGACCCGCAGAGCGCTGTAAGCCCGCTTCGTATGGTTGATCCACAGGCTGCAGGTGTACAGTGATTGGCAGTACGACCTGAAAAGAGTATGTTTTATCTCGGTCGTACTACGCGCAAACCTGCGAATCAACATATTTGTTCGGACTGCTAGCGCCCTGCGCTCCCGTTCAATATCGGCGTCGTCTGTAAGGTTCTCGGTTATCATGTGACCGAGATACCTAAATTGAGTGACTATTTAGAGCCATCCAAGAGTAACCGGCGGCACCAACGAAGGGCTCTTGCGACCTGCCCGAAATATTAGCAGCTCGCTCTTTTTACCCGACTGCGGCGAAGCCCAAAGGAGGGTTATATGTTTAACCTGTATGTATGTATGTATGTCCGTTCCTATGTCCGCTCGTAACTACTCCACGGCACAACCGATTTTGATAAATGATACACCATTAGATTCGTCTTGATGGCGCGAGTATCACTGCGTATTCAGTTCGTTAAAATAAACAAAATGGCGGATTTTATGCACTTTTAAAGTGCACCGCGGTCGGGTTTTTTTTGTAAAAATATTTAACATTGTAGCAGAGCCCGTGAGACTGCATATTTTTCATATATTTTCAACAGGCTAGAGATAGCACCGATCGTGGGGCCCAGCAGCACCATATCGTCGGCGTAGCTGATGTTATTAGTCATCTTACCGCCTATGGATCAGCCGACTCCGCCGCTGCTGAGCTCAACGATCAGTTGGTTAATACAGCGTGGGAGGGACTATACCGACAAACTTTAACTATAGATTCTAACAACTATTAGGAGTAAAAAATGTTATGTGATGTATAGTCGAAAAACGCTTACTTTCCGAGATATCCATTATTTTGTAAATGAAAAATCCCAAGTGTGTAACAAGCCCTAATAAATGTGACTAAGATACCTTTACTATTTTTTTAAAATTCTTTAACTAAACAGGAATTAACCTTCGCAGTATTTGATAGTAAGCGACTACGAGGCCAAAAAAGGCCGTAGCAGGATAAGGGAGGAAAAAATGCCCTTGAATGATTAAGAGCTGTTTATTTTTAATATAGTTGCTTGCATTTAGTTGTATAATTGTGCAAAGTTTGGTTGAAAAATTCCCAGTGGTTCAGCCGGGAAAAAATAAAAACAAAATTTATGAAATTTGACGTATCTCTAAAACTATAAATCTTTATCATAATATCTTTAATTCATTTTGGTTAGTTAAATCAAAAAGACTCATCAAGTTTTGTTCCATAAGACTATTAATGTAAAATGACAATATTCGACCCATGTTGATATAACATTATTTACTCGTCACACCACCAGGAATTCATGGCTAAAGTATGTCGGTATAGTCGGGAGGGACCCTGTATAAATATTAAATAACAGCGGAGAGGTTAGGCCTCCCTTCCGTACTCCAGATTCAGCTCTGTAGCCGTCAGAATATGCTTCAGCCCATCTCACATGGTTGTCCTGATTGCTATACCAAAAGCGAAATAAACCAATCAACTCCGGAGGTACTACTATTAGCCTGCGGTAAAATATGTGCACCTGTAACCACTCACGTTAGTATTCGAATTGCTCGCGGACGAAGTCGCGGGTAAAGGCTAGTATCTTTATAAGTGCTATATCGTCGGGGATAGTGTGTCCTGTGGATAAGGTTCAGTCTCAAGCCAATTTACTAGAAATTGAAACCTTATCTACATATGCTACTTACACGGCACTATCCCCGACGATGTGGGGATGACTTTGAAGTGCTTTACTGTACTGGCAATATAACCATTCAAATGTTTTTTTTTGTACAGCTATAAAATTCCGTGTTCTCCAAAAAGCGGTCAAGACGATAATCCCCCGGTGGGCATAATTTGCGGTATATCATCGTAATCCGGGGCTGTATATCAGCCCTAAGCGCCGCTGCTTGCGCGCCGTTTGTATGCCGCGCGACCCGCCACCCGGCACCCACCCCGCTCTCCCGCCCGCCTGTACCAACTTAAAAGAATCAAAAATATTCGCTCAGAAACGTGGTTTAATTTGTTTTTAACTGACTTCAAGAAGGATGGAAAATCTCAGTCCGTCGGAATCTTTTTTATGATTATTCCCCGAGTACTCGAAAAGGGCTGGACCGATTTGGGAAATTATTTCTTTGTTTGAAAGGGTAAGCCTCCGAAGAGGTTAATAATAATAGATAGTGCTGACCTTAAACCGCAGATTGCACGTTAATTCTGTTTTTTTTAGAATTCTTATGTCATTACGCTCAGAAATAATGTATCGAGCTATAAAATAAAACACAATTCAAACATAATTGATCGCGTACTAGCAAACGATTACCCTTTTTATGTTTGTATGGAAAACTGACCATCCTTAACTTAAATAAAACTGTTTAGTTATAAATGGAGTGCATGTCTCAAACACAACGGTCCTGAATTCAGGGGTAACGTCGATGTTGAGAATTTAAAGCTTTTAATATTCAGATTACGGAGAAGAACTAAGAAGTTGCATGGAAAACACTACAGAACAGATACAACAATAAAATAATTGTGGTTAATACAATATTAAGTAGATTGCTGGGACAAAAGAAACTTAGTGTTGAGTCGGCTAAAGGTGTAAAAGAATTACTGGATTGTTAATTGGGATCCCATCATTATTCATCATATGGTGAATAAATTAGACACTGAGTCACTATTATATTTCGGAATAACAACACTTATTATTTTATTCACGTATTTATTTGGACACACTTTATATCCGTGCCAGGCTTGACAATACAAGAGAGCGTTCCAAATCACGCATATCCCACAGTCTCCCGGGCTATTTTAAAACTACTCTAGTTTTGAAATTACTCTAAATATTTAGAGTGACTAAATAACAATAGTTACTTATAGACTAAGATACTATAGAACAAATTAAAACATCTTGGCATCATTTATGCATAAATACAAGTTTAACCTTGGCCTGCGACATTTTTAATTTAGTCTAACTGCTATCTATATCATCATTGCAGTACACCATTTGATCTATATGCCGTTTCCAAGTCATGCCTTGGACATCAATTAGGTAAGTTAAATTTGGGACAGATTCGGAGATAATTAAGCCCACTATCCAAGGTTTATTACCTTTCCTATAGTCCCGAACCATTACTTTTTGTCCAATGTTAAATTTAACTTTCCTATCCTTCGCCTCCTCTCTTCCCAGTTGCCTATCAGATAGCATCTCGGCTAGAGGTGGAGGAATGAGACAACTAAATCTATTCCTCAGTTCTCTCCCCAGCATCAAACGAGCTGGCGTGATACCCGTAGTCCGTTGAGGTGAACTTCTATAATCGAATAAGAATAAATTTATAGCTGTGTTCATATTACATCCACTTTCTCTAATTTTAGTAACTGAAGTTTTGAAAGTTTGTACGAATCGTTCTGCGGCCCCATTTGTTGCTGGGTGGTAGGGCGGAGAAAATGTTTGTTTAATATGATTCTTTTTACAATAACTCGTGAACTCAGCACTTGTAAATGTAGATTGGTTATCGGTTACTAGGTGTATGGGATATCCATACCTAATAAATAAATTGTCAAATACATCTATTGTTTTAGTAGCTGTCATATTTGACATTTCAAACACTTCCGGCCATTTACTGTAACTATCTACTATTACCAAGTACATTTTATTATAGAAAGGACCTAGAAAATCTGCATGGAGTCTGTACCATTGTGATGGTGGAATTGGCCATGGCTTTGGTGATTTTGTAGGATTTTTATAGTTTGATAAACATACAATACATGACTGTCCTATTTTTTCTATTTCTGAGTTTAAATTTGGCCACCAAAAGTAGGAACGGGCTAATTCTTTCATACGAACAATTCCGAAATGTGATTTATGTAGGCTTTTTAAAATGCTATGTTTTTGAATATTTTCAGGTATTATTACTCTATGCCCCCAAAATAAGCAACCCTGATCTATACTGATCTCTGTTTTTCTGTTGTGGAATGGTAACAATTCTGAGGAAATTAATTTCTTTTCCGGCCAGCCATCCATACAATAACGAATTACTTTATTTAACTGTAGATCAGTTTTTGTATTTTCTTGAATTGTTTTCCAATTTATATTGTCAATTTCGGAATTGTTTGTATAGATCACATGTGTCACATTTTCTTCAGTGCATATTTTATTCATATTACAATCGTTACTAACCCGATTTTCCGGATTTCTGGACAGGTAATCTGCCGGGTTTTGGGTTGTTTTGATGTGTTTTATTTTGTAGTTGAACGCTGATAGAAATATAGCATAGTGCTGCAGCCGCTTTGCAGCCATTTTTGGGATACCTTTTGTTGGTCCAAATATCCTGACCAAGGCTGAACTATCAGTTTCCAACTCAAATTGCCTTCCATAAATATAGTTATAGAATTTTGTAATCCCAAAGACTATGGCCAAAGCTTCCTTGTCTATAGCAGCATATTTTTGTTCAGTTGCGTTTAATTTTTTACTTACATAAGCTACAGGTTTTACCGTCCCATGTACATCACGGTTTGATAAAATTGCAGCTATCCCACAGTCAGATGCATCACATGTTACAATTATTGGAATGTCTGGGTTAAAATGTTTTAAATTTTCAGCAGAGGCCAATTTCTGTTTAATTAAGTTAAATGATTTTTGACATTCTGGTGTCCAGTTGAATTTATTTATTTTAGTACAATCATACAATGGAGTGAGAGTGGTGGCCATGTTCCTTAAAAATCTGGAATAATAAGTAACTTTTCCCAGAAATGATTTTAACATTGTTAGGTTAGTTGGTGCAGGCGCCTTTAACAATGGTTCAATGTCTGATTTTATTATGCTCATTCCATCTTTACTAATACGAAACCCAAACACATCAATATGTCTAGTAAAAAGTTTACACTTTTCCGGTTTTAATTTGAAATTACATTCTTGTAATCTATGGAGAACTTCTACTAAAGTTTCATAGGTTTCTTGCAAGCTTTTACCTGTTACATAGATATTATCAATGAATACAATTGTGTTACGTATTCCTAGTAATTTTTTACACATTAATCTCTGGAAGGAACCTGGTCCAGTATTTACACCATACGGCAAAAACTTATACATAAAAGTTCCAAATTCAGTTACAATTGTTGTTAAGTCTTGACTTTCTTCAGTCAAGGCCGCCTGTAAGTATGCTTCTTTTAGGTCAAGCTCGCAGTAATATTCACCCTGTTTTAATGTTTCAAAAATATCTTCCACGTGTGGTAGGGGATAGTGATCAATTTCCAAATTTGGGTTTAACGTGACTTTGTAGTCACCGCAAAGTCTTACAGTATTGTCGGGTTTTATGATCGGAACCACAGGAGTACCCCATTGACTATACTTTACTGGTACTATTCGACCATTTTCCTGTAATCGATCAATTTCATTTTTTACCTTATCACGGAGTGCATAGGGGACTCGACGGACCGGCAAAGATTTTGGTGTGGCATCTTTTTTTAATTTCAATGAAATTGCTTCACCTTTAAATTCACCCCATCCAGGGCTGAATACTGCTGCGAACTTCTGTTCAATTAGTTGCTTGGCTTCTGAAACATTTTTAACAAAAACATCAGAACTACAATAAGCTACCTGCTGAAAAGCTGGAGGCCACATATTTAATTGATTTAACCAATCTCGCCCCATTAAGCATGGTGTTGAGTTTCTTGTGATGTATATGCTTAAATTTCTCTTTATATTGTTATATGTTACAGGTATGTTGCGAATTATACCTAGTGGTTGTGATATTGTTTGATCAAAATTTCGAAAAGTGACCTTACATTCCTCTAGCTTATACTGACTTAAATATTTCTCTTTATATGAAACAGGCATCACGGATACTTCAGCGCCCGTGTCTACCTCAAAGTGCACTTTTTGTTCATTTCCTATGTCTAACTCAACTACATATGGTGGTATTCTACTCACTCTGTCAAAAGCATAAGTTTCATATTCATCCTTGTATAAATTTTTTAAATCTTCTAATGCCTGCTCTTCTCTTGGTTCTTCCATTTCCAACTCCAACTTGTTGGTTTGCCGATGCTTGTTTTTAGGGCACATCTTATAAATATGTCCCTGCTGGCCGCACTCAGAGCAAAACTTGTTCTTTAATGTACATTCCTTTTTAGTGTGGTTGGTTTTTCCACAGCAAAAGCATCTATTCTTATTATTGGTTGATTTTGGTATGTACTTAGGCCGTTGTTTACCGGCTTGCATAAATGAAATACTGGTTTCCTCTCCGCTGGATTGTTTGCAAGCTGCTTCCACTGTTCTGGCTAGTTGAATGACCTTTTCCAATCGAATATCTGCAGATTGTTTCATTAATTCAAATTTTACTAATTTGGAGTACACACCATCAATTAATTTTTCTTTTATTTGGTCTTCTTCATCCTTAAAATTACATTTTTTGGCTAGTCTTCTTAAATTAAGCACATAGTCTTCGATAGACTCTGATGGGAGTTGATTACGCCTCCTAAAGTCGGCCCTATCTAGAAGTGGTGTTTGTGTTTGAGTATACTTTTGCTTCAATCTTTGACACAACTCTTTATAACTTAAAGTAATGGGTTTCACTTTTTCGCACAAAAGTTGTAATGTTTCGAAGACACGCGGCGTTAATTTCGTGATTAGTAATGGCACTTGTTTTTCCTGCGGAACGTCATTCAAAATGATAAGAGATTCCATTTGTTGTTCGAAAGTATCCCAGTTTTCTCCATCGAATGGTTTGATTTCATAACCAGCCATAGTTTTACCGCTTTTATTACGCTCGATTGTTGTCGGTTTGCTAAGGTTATGGTCTTTGTTATGATAGTGATCGCTTACTGTCTTCCGTAGTATTTCTAATGTTGCGTTTCTCGGACACGGCAACCCTTCTTCTGCTAATATTTTAATGAGTATTTCTTTAGAACATCGATAAATAAATGTTCGTTTTCCTTGTTTAATCAAATGTATTAAGTCATCTTCAGTTAATTGGTCCAAGTTGCCTACATTGCTATCTTCATCTTCTGTCAATGGTATTGTTACGTTCCGATTCACGTTCTACCCCGTTCAATTTCAAAGTGACGTTTAGGTTTTCCTTTAAGTTGTAGATAACCTCAAATTACGCTGACTGCCAATTCCGATAATGAAATGAAGTAATTAATTTCTTACAACATTACAAGTAATTAATTTCTTACTTGTTTAAAGCGTGCGGCACGTTCTTACGTCCTCGTCGCCAGTATTATATTTCGGAATAACAACACTTATTATTTTATTCACGTATTTATTTGGACACACTTTATATCCGTGCCAGGCTTGACAATACAAGAGAGCGTTCCAAATCACGCATATCCCACAGTCACATAAGCAATGGGAAGAGACCTTGAAGGCATTACCGGTGGAAGAACTACCTACTTTGGAAGATTTTACTACATTCTTAGAAGGAAGATTTAGAGTACTAGAAATGATTCAAACTACACACACAAGAGAAAAACCTCAAATGAAAGCCAAAACATTCCATGTCAGCGCCCCACCTACCTAGTAGCACTACCGATGCCAATCAACAATGTGGTTTTTGTAATGAAGAACATTTCATCTATAACTGCAAGGAGTTTGCTAAACTGGATCCCGAGAAACGATCCCAGGAAGTACAAAGACTTGGTCTTTGTTTCAATTGCTTACGGTCTGGCCATAGTGTTAAATTTTGTAGACGCAACACTTGATGCCTTCGTTGTAAGAGGAAGCACCATACACTATTACATGTTACTAAAGCACAAGCGGTATCACAAGAAGAGAAAACAGATCAAGGAAGCAAGGAGCAATCTACACCGCCAATCAACATAGTATCTCACTGTGCCTCACAAAGCCAGGTTACTCTTTTAGCTACAGCACTAGTGAATATTATGACAAATAGAAGAGCACAAGTAGTTCGCGCACTAATAGACCCATGTTATAGAGTCATTCATCACAGAGGAAACAGCACGAAAACTACAACTCAAGCGAACAGCGGTAGAGGGTCAAGTGACAGGTGTTGGAAAAATGTCGACTCCTATTAAGCACGCGGCAAAGATACAGATCGTATCGAGAATCAATGAGAGCTATCAGATGAATTGCACCACCTACGAGATAAAACAAGTCACAGAGGTCATGCCTGTTACGAAGATTGACAACAAACAATGGACGCAACTACATGGGTTAGAGTTAGCTGATCCGACCTACTGCAAGCCCGGAAAAATAGACTTGTTACTTGGTGTCAATGTCTATACTGAGATATTAATGAGCGGCATCATCAAGGGCGAACCAGGATCACCTTTAGCGCAACAAACGGTATTCGGATGGATCATATCAGGAGGAGCAGCACCTGCCGAAGAGCACGGAAAAAATGGGAGAATCGTCAGCATGCAATATAATAATACGGTTATCTGACGCCGCCGTAGTGATGATACAAAACCCGAGCGATTCGCGTTCCCCGGCGTGCGGTGCCCTTGTTAAGTGTTGCAGTGTATGCTCGGGGTGGGTGCGTCGGCGGCGCACGCGGCGACGGCGCACGGCGCTGCGCTCCGCACTGCTCCTGCGACTCTGTACACCCACCGGCATTAATCCATGTAACGCAGCCAGTAATGCACTAAATAACGCAACTGAATGGATCAATTTAATCATTTGTAAGCCTTACCCGTTCACCTGATAATGGTGTCCCAGACTTTTGGGAAGCGTGCGCCAGAAACCAACGCGTAGAAGTCTTTTCAACAACGTAATGAAAGGCAAAGTGTAGATAGACCCAGCGGATACTCTCTCTACCCCCTAGACATAAAAGACTATTGTGCATTGATGGGATAAAAATCTACTGGGCTACTCGTATGGTCGTGGAAATATGGAAAAGGCTATTGATTGAGACATGAGTGGATCTATTTAATTGATAGAGATGAAATTTAGTATGCAAGTAAATGCTTTTACTTGCATACCTACGCTGCGCGTATACGGAAAAAGCCGCTTTCAGGCCAAGTATAGACATAAAATTATTTACACAACACGGGAGGTAATCAAGAAAGCCCTCGATCGCACATTTACGTCCCTCGCTTGCAGCTCGGGCCGCAAACATTTGCGATGTCGGCCTTTCTTTGTATTACCACCTTGTGTAATATACTATTAAATAATTTCAATTACCCTAGTTTCTTAATAAAATTGTCGCTCGTGAAATACGAATTAGGGCACTACGTTTCTAGCTTAGTCTAAATTTCAGCATTAGCGTTAGTCCCAAAGGGAATGGATCCCAATATAACAGAGCAAAGGTGCATTTAATAGTACCTTGATTGATGTTTATTAGAGTGGGGCCGTGTTTCAATTCCACCCCGAGCGCCGCCGTAACTTTGCCGTCACGCAGTTGCCACTACCACCTTAATTGTATTGGAATATCGCTCATAACTGCTCAGCAACGAGTTTTTAAACTACAAAATCTTAATGCATAGTAATGTCAAAGGTTAATTATCTCTCGAGTCCCTATACCCTTAGCTTTAGAGTCGAGTTTCCTCTGTCTCCGACTTGACCAGCTGCAGGCCCGCGCCTGTCTGTCTGTACACGGTTCTCGTGAGAATGCTTAATCACCAGATATTGTTGCGTCTGACGTGATTCGATTGACGTGTGCTTTGATCACGGCGAGTAATATATTGTGCATATTAGCTTTGTCACTTAAACATATACCCTCCATTATAAAGGCCTAATTTTGCTAGACAGGTAATTGTGGGCTGAGGGATGGGTCGGTCAAAGGGTGATTTTATGCTAACAGCGTAATGCCTTCTTATTTCACTGTTTTAATGAAACTAAGAATGATAGTAGATACTATTAACTATAATAAACGACAGATGAATAAGTGAGTAGGTAGTCATTGTGTTCGAAACCGATACGTTTACTGGAAATATTCTGATGGAAACACCAACATTATTATTACTTATATAAATATACTAACATTTACCCGCGGCTTCGCCCGTGTTTTTCCCGTTAATGTCCCAAGGGAACTCTTTGCCGGGATATAATATAAAATCCTACGTTTCAATCCAGGAGCAGCACGGTGTCCCTTTGTTTCGTCGACAGACGTTTCATCGAATGTTTCATTTCGTCGACAACTTTTTTCTCCGAAACCGTTAACTTTTCAGAATTTTTTAAAGAGTCACCTGTAAATACCATTAGGTTAGGTTTGTTTTATATTAATTTCTAGAAAAATATGGTTTCAGAGAAAATGAACTTACGATGAAATGATATGTCGATGAAACGGTTCTCATATACAGGGTGTCCCTAAAACCAACTTGGATACGATCAGGGCTGATAGACCAGCTCATAAGAACCTAGATTAAGCAAATTTGACCTCAGTAAAAATCTCTTAGTTTTCGAGATATTGACGTTTTTGTAAAACTCGTGCTAAGTGATACCCTGACTCGGTGTTTTGAGTGTCATTGCTAAAATATCAAGTATTTTACAAATCTGTTTTTTGCTATGTGTTGCCAAATAACTATGCTATTGAACGTATTTTCTATTTTTGCTAATTTATTCATGCTGCGGACACAGTACAATAACAAAAAAAAATTATTCGATTTTTTTCAAATTTCACCTCTGACTTCGAACTAGCGTGGTGAAAAAAAAATGTACCAACATAACCTGGCACTCAACGTAAAAAAATTGCGCATTTATTGTAGTTTCTAAAATGGTATAAAATTTACTAAACACTGTAATAATTTTTGAAATAATGATATTTTGTTACAAAATTAAGTGTCTGCCGCCTTCATCTCATACGATCCGGTTGAACTAAGTTTGCACCTGGCGTGCTTGACATCACATACAAATTAGGTGCAAACTTCACGTAATCGTCAATATCTCGAAAACTAAGAAATTTTTATGAGGTCGATTTTACTCAGTCTCGTTTTTTATGAGCTGGTTTATCAGCCCTGTTCGCCATTTTGTAAAAGTCGCGAATTTTGATAGCCTGGATCAGTCTTTCGAATGTCATGACTTCAAATTTCAGTATTTTCTTAATCTGCTTTTTGTTAAACATTACTTAATAATTATGCTATCATACCTTTTCTGTTCGAAATTCAAATTCTGGTACGAAATTTAACCAATGGAATATTGTAGTACCTCCTTTTGAATTAAAATGCTATTATCTTAAAAACTACGGTGTCTAGTGTGTAAATTCTTACTATTTTAAACTACATTATTTTATTTTTATTTTAGCATGGTAAATTTGTTTTAAGTATTACGCGATTTAAATCCGAGGTCATATTTTGAATCACGTAATTTATTTTGATAAGGTATGCTAGCATAATTATTAAGTAATGTTTAACAAAAAGCAGATTAAGAAAATACTGAAATTTGAAGTCATGACATTCGAAAGACTGATCCAGGCTATCAAAATTCGCGACTTTTACAAAATGGCGAACAGGGCTGATAAACCAGCTCATAAAAAACGAGACTGAGTAAAATCGACCTCATAAAAATTTCTTAGTTTTCGAGATATTGACGATTACGTGAAGTTTGCACCTAATTTGTATGTGATGTCAAGCACGCCAGGTGCAAACTTAGTTCAACCGGATCGTATGAGATGAAGGCGGCAGACACTTAATTTTGTAACAAAATATCATTATTTCAAAAATTATTACAGTGTTTAGTAAATTTTATACCATTTTAGAAACTACAATAAATGCGCAATTTTTTTACGTTGAGTGCCAGGTTATGTTGGTACATTTTTTTTTCACCACGCTAGTTCGAAGTCAGAGGTGAAATTTGAAAAAAATCGAATAATTTTTTTTTGTTATTGTACTGTGTCCACAGCATGAATAAATTAGCAAAAATAGAAAATACGTTCAATAGCATAGTTATTTGGCAACACATAGCAAAAAACAGATTTGTAAAATACTTGATATTTTTGGAATGACACTCAAAACACCGAGTCAGGGTATCACTTAGCACGAGTTTTACAAAAACGTCAATATCTCGAAAACTAAGAGATTTTTACTGAGGTCAAATTTGCTTAATCTAGGTTCTTATGAGCTGGTCTATCAGCCCTGATCGTATCCAAGTTGGTTTTAGGGACACCCTGTATAGACTTTCTCATATTATAGAGGCGAGTGTTCAACATCTTCTAGCCACGCGAGTTTTTCCGAACTACCCGCACTTGGTCTTGCTTATCTTGCTTCAACCGGGAGGACGGTTTTAAGCTTTCTTCGTCGTGGAATCCAGGCATCAGCATGTGTAACCATCAAACACCTTTCGGCAAATCACCTGATGTTGTGAGTGTTGTGTGTCGGTCGAGTTACAACCCTAATATGCAAAGTGATAAACAAGACCAAGTTAGGGTAGTTAGGAAAACTCGCGCGGCTAGATGTTGACACCCGCCTCACCAGTTCCTTCGCGAATGGTCGCGAAGGAACTGGTGAGGCTGGTTATTACCTCGACGTTTCGGGCGTGCCGTGACGTCCATGGGGACGTCACGGCACGCCCGAAACGTCGAGGTAATAATATGTTTTTGCGTGATTAAGTCTCGTTTTGTTATAATAATGAGTGAAAGTTTAAATCAATATTAAGTAAAGATATATTCTCTATTAAAAGTCAAAACCATTATTTGCATAGGGTGGAACCTAACAATAATCTACTTACACGGTGACGTATTTAGTGGACAGCCCCATGCGAGGCGGACCCCGGCGATGGGAAAGCCGCGGGCGCAGCAAACAGCATTAACTGATGACAGCCAAATTATACTCTTTCGGCACCAGCCTGAATTAAACAGTGGGGGGTTAAGTAAATTGCATCAAGTCCTTTAGCAATTACTACCTTCCAAAGTTTTATTTGCCCAAGGCAGGGTAATTGCATGTGATGACAGTGATTGAATCAGTAACATAATATTCGCACAAGTTGCAAATTAAGTAGATTCTAAAGTAAAAAAGTTCAAAAAAAAAAGTAAAAAAGTGTCAAAAAGTTTCTATATCACTATATCAGTGCCGCTGGCATTAACAAAAATTATGAAATAAAATCAAAAATGTCATTCGTGGTTTTTTAAAGTTCCGTATACGCAAAGCGTGCCTGCGGGACCCTATCACTGAGCCTCCGCTAACTGTCCGTCTGTCACTGGACTGTATCCTTTGAACCGTAATAGATAGAAACTTGAAACTTTCACAGAATTTGTATTTCTATTGCAGCTGTAACAACATACAAGAAACGAGTTATTTTGGCGTTTTTTGCTCGATGGTAGTACGGAACCCTTCGTGTGCGAGTCCCACTCATACTTGGCCAGCTTTATCATAACACAGGTATTTTCTTTCTACGATGTAGGTATTGAAGAAGTTTCTTTACCTGTTAAATAAAGCAATGTAATAATAAAAACACTTAAGCGCCCCCGAGACGGTCAAACGGTTTGACTCAAACACGTAGATTTTGGTTTGACTCAAACCATTTTGATCGTTTACAAAGGTGGTTTGAACGGTTTGTCAAACATATACGGGTTTGAAGCCCGCTTGATGAAATTTCATATTTTTGTTGTGTTTGACGCGCCGTTTGATCGTGTTCCGACGCGTTTGAACAAACTCGGCTTAGTTTTGTGGTGGATTTCGTAGTGTGACACAAGTCTAATCACGGCGGCGGACCGAACCAAACTGCGCAGTGCCGTTTGACAACCGTTCAAACCGACATCAAACTGTTTCATCAAACACGTAAGGTTTGAATCAAACCATTTGACCGTCTCGGGGGCGCTTTAGGAATCACCAAATAATATTTATATCGGGTAATAATCATATTTTTTTAAAGATTTACGTTAGACGGTTTATTTTACACCTGGCAACATTCGGGGTCAGGGTTCTCAGGAGTCCCGGATGGTTTATGCGAGGGGCATCACCTGTCATCGGCGCACGCGCCGGCACGCGCCGCGCTGGGCCACGTGCGCTAATCCCCGTCGACATGCGTAATTGAATCGCGTGCATCCGTGTCAACACAGGTTACTGTCAAATTTTATCGTTTTGATGCTTTATTATTGAGAACGCAGGGGTACCTACGTAATAGTTATTACAAGGATATTAAAGGAATTAATTTGTTAGTTTGATCTTCTTTACTTATAAGAGAATAACTCATTTAGGTATTTACCTAAAAACGACTTACCAAATACAAACCAAATATCCACTTGCTAACGCAGGTTTTGTTGAAATTCCCGGTGGCAAATATCCACATAAAGCTTTGTCAAAATAAATACCTACAAAGAAATCCTCAGCAGGCTTCGTCAAACGATACGAAAATACTCTCTATCTTCTTCAATGTTATTCTTTCTCACTTGCACGAAGGTTAGCTCGGAGAGATCTCTTAAAGGGATAAATTCGCCTTTGTACATAGTGATTGATTTTTGTTTCTGTATGATTATAATGTGTAATAAAGTGTTTACATACCTACATACATACGTATCCGTAGGCTCCACGGGATTTCATGGAATCATTAATTATACATATACAGGGCGACTTCAAATTGGTAATACAAAACACTTGATTATGGCTCAGTTAATGCTATGTAGTGTAACACATTAACCCCTATGTTAAAATTTGCTGTATTTAATTATTGCTAATTTTCTAACAAAACAAATAATTAAAATCCTAAAGTGTGGTTACACTCCATTAAATACCTAAGTGTCATACCTTAGCACCTTATTTTCTTTGACAGCTGACTGACAATTACTAATCAAAACACATTTTCTTCATAAATATTGCGGCATGTGACGGATAACCAAAGAGGAAAGTGTTCATTTGAAAATCTTTAAACCTCTTTGTTTATTATTATGGTAGGATAAACATGTTAAGCCAACAAAAATGGGATAAATTAATAATTAAAAAAAACATACTTCTGATTATTTTAAGAGTATGAGACTTAATTGAGGGGCTAAGTTTAGGGGATATGTATGTAAAACATTCAAATTCAAATTCATTTATTTCGTCATACATAGGTAAGATAAGGTGACAGTTGTGGTAAGATAGTACAGCTATGATGTGCCTTTTGGCGTACGAAAGTTTGGCAAATCGAAATTACAATAATTAACTACTTTATATTTATCAAATATATAAAATTTATGACTAGAGCCTGTTTGACAATATTAAAATATAATAACACTTTAATTTAATATTAATATGTCAAAGATAATTGAAATAAATTAAAATGAAGCTAACATTCATTTTGTATTACCAATTCGAAGTCACCCCGTTTATTTTTGTGCTATTTCTCCGTTTCAAAGCCACTATTGTTAAAGAATATGCTTACAAATATCTAAATGTATAATGTTTAAGAGATTTATGATATTGTATTTCAATTAAATAGTAATTCATGCACCTGATACCTACATGATGGAAGACCTTAAAACACGAGTGTGGTTTTATGAAATCAACTCATGATCACCTAAATTTTCATAATAGTATCGTGTTAATGTTATTATGATTTTTCATACATTATAATAATACTGGCATAGATTTAACATATTGATGTTACATTACTGATTGTAAAAATTGTGGTTTTTATATATGTATACGGTTTCCGAACGCATAGTAGAGGATTTAAGATATGCGTGTAGAATAATGAATTAATGTTCAGTTTATAACGACGTTTTTTTTTACTTTATTAACTTTTCACATAATGTAAATTTAAATCTGAGTCTGGGTGTGTTTTAGGGTTCCGTACCAAAATGGTAAAAAAGGAACCCTTATGGTGTGACTCTGTCTCTCTGTCCGTCTGTCATAGCAAGATATCTTAGGATCTACTGATACTATCGACTTGAAAGGAGAACCGGACAAAATGGTCCCAAGAACCAATAGCAATGTGACATATATCATTAGAAAGGTATTTCAATATTCTACAATAATTACTATGGGAGCTCACTTCAAATCACTGTGTGAAAAAAGTTATGGCAATATAAAAAAACTTATTTTCATAGATGATTTTAAGCAATAAAAATGAATTATTTCGTATTCCATGACGTTACAGTCCACCTGTCAGGCCTCCCCGGCCCCTCAGGCTCCCCCGGCCACTCCGGCCCCCCAGGCTGCCGCTAGCAGGGCACCGAAGGCACCCCCCGCACCGTCGACGGGACTTGAGCTGGAGGCCAGCAAGGCGGAAGCCCGAAAGTCCCGAAGCAAACACGCCACTAAGGCAACCCCCGCCCACCCCGCCCTTCCGGCCGTGGATTCATTTAAGAAGCCGCCAGTCCCCGTAAAGGCGACCGCGTCCGTCTCCGCCACCCCGGCCTCTACTGAGGCCCGCTCTCGCTCCCGTTCGGGTTCCTGTAAGTCTCGCCCACGCTCTGCGTGCAGCGACGACGAGGACAGGAACAGGAGTCGGTCCCCGGTACGCGTAAAAACGCCGGTGCCCACCTTGGGGCCCGTTATTCCCCAAATCGTAATCTCGGACTCATCGGACGCCCTCCGGGAGTCCCGGGGCCTTCATCGCGCGCCTCCCCCGCGACCCCTACATCGTCCGAAGCGCCAGCGGCCAAAAAGCCGGCTCCGCGAAGCCCCGACAACCCCGTCTCTCCCACCCTTCCGGCGTTCGATGCCCCTGGGGCAAAAGTTGACGGGGCTCCCTCCTCTCAGACCCCCGGGGGTCAGCAATCGTCGTCATTTACCGATCGATATAAAAACCGCAAGGACCACCTATTTTGCAGCCAAAACAGGAGTGGCCCACCGTCAAAAAAATCATGCGACAGCGCGGCATTCCTTATCTCGAAGCGTCAGATAATAGCTTAAGCATTAAGATCGTAGTCCGGGGTTCGAATAATTACCGCGCCCTCGACGGCTCCTCGACGACCTGGATCTGCGCTATAAGCGGAACCAGTTCGACGATGAGAAGTCTCTGCGCCTTATGATCCGGGGAATCCCGAAGGAGTTCGCCGAATCAGAGGTCAAGGAGGACCTGGTTAGACAGAGGATAGCAGTTCGCGAAGTTCACCGCTGTTATCGTAAAAACGGTGGCAAAAAGTTCGATATTGTCGGCGTCAAAATCGAACCGAATCACCCGTCAGCCCGCACGATTTGGAAGTTGAAGAAGATCTGCTTGCTGATGGGTTTCCAGGTCGAAAACACAACTGCCAGTATTACGGTCACAGCCAAACGGGCTGTTTCCTGCGCCCTCGTTCGTTGCGTAATATACACGGGCGACCACTTGATCCGCGATTGCAAAAAGCCGAAAGATGTGCCGCAATCTTGCGTGGGTTGCGCTTCCCCTGCTCTCGCGTTTTCCACGCCCCCCCCTCCCCCCTCCCCAGCGCAATCTGCGCGCCAGGCGTCCTCAACGCCCAGTCTCCAGGCAGCGGCATCTTACGCCGCTATCGCCACCGCGGCCCGAGCCGCCCCCCTCCCGCTTCTCGCTGCCCCGGTAGACAGGCAAAAGGAGGACCGGCATAGCTTAGAATAGCTTAAGCATTAAGATCGTAGGATCTTAATGCTTAAGCTATTATCTGACGCTTCGAGATAAGGAATGCCGCGCTGTCGCATGATTTTTTTGACGGTGGGCCACTCCTGTTTTGGCTGCAAAATAGGTGGTCCTTGCGGTTTTTATATCGATCGGTAAATGACGACGATTGCTGACCCCCGGGGGTCTGAGAGGAGGGAGCCCCGTCAACTTTTGCCCCAGGGGCATCGAACGCCGGAAGGGTGGGAGAGACGGGGTTGTCGGGGCTTCGCGGAGCCGGCTTTTTGGCCGCTGGCGCTTCGGACGATGTAGGGGTCGCGGGGGAGGCGCGCGATGAAGGCCCCGGGACTCCCGGAGGGCGTCCGATGAGTCCGAGATTACGATTTGGGGAATAACGGGCCCCAAGGTGGGCACCGGCGTTTTTACGCGTACCGGGGACCGACTCCTGTTCCTGTCCTCGTCGTCGCTGCACGCAGAGCGTGGGCGAGACTTACAGGAACCCGAACGGGAGCGAGAGCGGGCCTCAGTAGAGGCCGGGGTGGCGGAGACGGACGCGGCCGCCTTTACGGGGACTGGCGGCTTCTTAAATGAATCCACGGCCGGAAGGGCGGGGTGGGCGGGGGTTGCCTTAGTGGCGTGTTTGCTTCGGGACTTTCGGGCTTCCGCCTTGCTGGCCTCCAGCTCAAGTCCCGTCGACGGTGCGGGGGGTGCCTTCGGTGCCCTGCTAGCGGCAGCCTGGGGGGCCGGAGTGGCCGGGGGAGCCTGAGGGGCCGGGGAGGCCTGACAGGTGGACTGTAACGTCATGGAATACGAAATAATTCATTTTTATTGCTTAAAATCATCTATGAAAATAAGTTTTTTTATATTGCCATAACTTTTTTCACACAGTGATTTGAAGTGAGCTCCCATAGTAATTATTGTAGAATATTGAAATACCTTTCTAATGATATATGTCACATTGCTATTGGTTCTTGGGACCATTTTGTCCGGTTCTCCTTTTGAGAGGCAAGTGCGTTCCTTGCTGCTCTTAACGGAGCTCTTGCTACCGCGTGCAACCTTTCGTGTAGAGCGTGGGCGAGATTTACGGGGACCCAAACGGGAGCGAGAGCGGGCCTCAGTAGAGGCCGGGGTCGCTGAGACGGACGCGGCCGCCTTTACGGGGACGGGGTCTGGCGGCTTCTTAAATGAATCCGCGGCCGGAGGGGCGGGGGTTGCCTTAGTGGCGTGTTTGCTTCGGGCCTTTCGGGCTTCCGCCTTGCTGGCCTCCAGCTCAAGTCCCGTCGACGGTGCGGGGGGTGCCTTCGGTGCCCTGCTAGCGGCAGCCTGTGGGGCCGGGGGAGCCTGAGGGGCAGGGGAGGCCTGACAGGTGGACTGTAACGTCATGGAATACGAAATAATTCATTTTTATGGCTTAACATCGTCTATGAAAATAAGTTTTTTTATATTGCCATAACTTTTTTTACACAGTGATTCGAAATGAGCTCCGATAGTAAATATTGTAGTATATTGAAACACCTTTCTAATGATATATGTCACGTCGCTATTGGTTCTTGGACCAGCCTCCATACATTTTTGCCGGTCCTCCTTTGGAATAGTGTTAAAAACATTGTTACTATAGTGTCATTCTACCTTATGTGTTTATTCCATACCTATACAATATTACATGCGGTGGCTCCCAACGGCTCGGAAACCCTGCTGATGGCTGTTAGTTAGTGACAGACAAACACACGCCAAGATTCATTAGCCGCGGCTTCAGACCTCTTCATACATAAGCAATCAACATGTATACAGGCTGTCCACGACTATGCGACAAGAATGGCAAGTAGTAAGCATATTGGAAATAGGATAATTTGCTAAATAGGTTTATTTTTAAATGTAATCAACACTTTATTGACCTGTTTTTTAATTTTCATAATTTACTTGTTTTTAACTAAATATTGGACAATGGCGGACGTAAATTATCTGTGCACTGGAAGGCCAGTAGAAAGACAATTTACTCTCTTGATCGACGTCCTAAAAATGTAGGGTATTTTTTTTCACATTTGGTTGGTTCGATTTCCAGATAACGCATGCAATAAAAAATAAGTTAACATAAAAAAATATATGGCCGTTTATGCCGCAAAAATGTATATTTTGACACAACCAACATTTATAGGGTAGGTACTTTCCGTTGACCTAGAATTATGAAATTTGGCAAGTAATACCGTCTTATACTACAAGTTGATATAATTTTAAATCTTTTCATGAAAAGCATTTTTCTCTGAAACCGATTTTGGAAGGAAACGTAACCTAACCGAATGATTACTTTTTTTTAATCATGAAATCTTTACGGTTTCGAGAAAAAAGTGGTCGGCCAAATGAGAATTTGATAAAACGTTTGTCGACAAAACGGCAGGCTCCCATTTGAAGAGCTTTTTAGACATTCACAAAAATCGTAACACAATAGATTGTGTCACAAGGAAGCAAAATGATGTACCTATTTACGGCGAGGGCGACAATTACATGTGATGCGAGACATTTCTTACTTTACTAGCCTCGGTATAAAATGTACTATTTTGTTGACCATTAGTGTTATGGCACTTCAAAGCCGAGAGTTTAGTTGCAGTATTTCATAGGATTGATGTCCGACTCAAAAAATACTTTTATGTTTTATTAAGAATGGAAGCACTTTGGTTTTATAGTGGGAACAAAAGGCGGTCGGTGGACCTCCCACGCGTCGCCTGCGCGCCGGAAGCGCACGGTAGCTGATACCGCAATTAGCGCGCCTGCGCGAACGACCGCGCCCGCGCCGCCGACCTACAGGCCGATGCTGCTACTGCTTTCAAAAAATCATCATCAAAAAGGTTTATGGTCTCGCTCTTTCCTGTTTCTTTCGAAGCACGCATTTAAATACGTTCATCTTTTTACTCAATTATTACCTTGGACTTACCTTCAACTGCCATCAAACCTCCGCTGTGACCGACGGGATCATCCGCAGTGTAAACATGAGGCTCGTTAGCATTATATAGCTTTATGCTGGCTATCAGCACTATCTTTTATTTCTCATTAAGTACGAGTATAAAGCGTCTATTCTTCTCCTACTAACTTTAAAAAGACAAAAGTTTCATGACGACGATGCTGGCATTCAAAGTAAGCTTGTAAACTTGAAAAGATGAACTGAAATTAACAAGGAGTATATTTTGTAAAATTACACAAATAGATAAATACATTTTGGCTAAAATGAGAACTATGCAGAAGAGAAGAAGCCACGCTGCACAGTTGTGCTAGGGGTACCTACTGTTCGGTACAGTCGAGTTCATTTCCATCTATACACTTACGGGATTAGATACATCATGGATCTAATGAATGGATCCTAAGAGAATGATTGGAACAAACAAAAATATCTGAACACAACCCTTTGTCATCTTTGTCATTGTCAGGAGCATAAAAGCGTGTTCATATATTTTTGTTCTCTGTTGATGTTAATGAACTCGACTGTACATTGGTGTTTGATTCGCCGAGCCTCCTGTAGCTGGGCTTGCGCGCGCGGCGACTGGTTCACACGCCGCGCACTAGGAGCCGGCACACGAAACAATACACGATTTCTAAACAAAAAGTAATAAGGCGCCAGCACATGATATCAACATTAAGTTACCACGAGACATTAAGTAAACCCTGTTTTAATACTATCATAAAATTGTAAACTTAACTTTTTCACGCCCGGGCTCATGATTTCAAGAAACATCTTGCCATCGTGAAACCATTTACTTATTTGAATAGTGTCATCTCTCGGAGTACCTAGTTACCTTTTCGTAGTACCTAGTCTAGTCTTTTGCTAGGAATGATCAACTGGATGTTCTTAAACCACAACACTTCTGAACTCAAGGGTACCGTCGAAAAACACGAATGCATCTTGAATTATAGAAAAAAAGCCTAAATCGATGAACGTTTTGAGAGTCTAAAGCCTCAAGATATCTCAAGCATAGAATTTATTTGACACGAATCAACGTCATAAAGTGGTAATAAGGTAGACGTCCGCTCGACATGCTAATGCTCAATAGTCGACACCCTGTTGTCATCTCTATCACTAATTATTTAACCTTTATGTGAGTGTGTGTATCGAAGGAATGATGGGAGTTTTAGTGTCCAGGTCCGCTAAACCTAGCCCAGCTAAGAAGACTCCGGCAAGAAACTTAGCTGAGCCCGAGCATGGTCGGAGTGAAGTTAAACCAGGACGTTAGGGTCTTGTTAAAACTTCTATAATTTAATGTAACTGGCTCCGGGGCTACATCAGGCCGCCTCGTCTCTAGCTTTTCTCGCTCAACGTCTGTTTGTCTGTGAGAACCTCCCAAACCTCTACAAATACAGCCTTTTAATTGATGGAACTTTTAATTGGTTTTCTTTCGAAACTGGATACTTTTGAAAATAAACTGTTCATTGCAGCAACTGGGAGGTCGCGGTGAGTTCTAATGGAAGCAAGCAACTTAGTGGTTTTGTAAAACCGTCCTATAGACAGACACTTAATTAAGAGCCATTTAATTGAGAATACATTAATGTAAGGTACGACGTATTGGCAACTTCGTTGGTGACACTCACATGCGTGATTTTTGTTATGTGCAGCCGTAACTACTCACACAAGTTTCCGCCAACACGAACGACGACCGACGGAGGCAGCCTCCGGAGGCCCCCGTTCGTGTTGGCGGTAACTTGTGTTACTTACGGTTGCACATAACAAAAAGCACACATGTGAGTGTCACCCACGAATTTGCCAAGCTATAGTCGCGCTGCCCTCTCCTCGATTGAGATCTAGAACATAACACAACATAAAATGTATAAATTTATCCCCAAGCACAGCCCCAAGTTTATCACTAATAGTTTCGGTTGTTAATAAACATCAAAGAAGATAGGTAAACTAACAAATTTATTAATAATTAATTTACTTACACAAAGAGAATAGGGCGAGTTTTGAATACACATAAATACCTATACCTAACATTAACCTTAACCTACAAATAATAAACCTTTACCAATTAAAAATATAAGTAGGTAATAGGTTTAGGTACACGAGCTTATAGTACTTGTCGTAGTAGTATGTTTTAGGCATTATTCTAATATATTTTTATCGACAATGATTGAATACAATGAATATTTGGCACATAGACACTATAAACAGTACCAATTCCACTGCCTAAACGAACTGAAGTTTGTATTTTTTTTCCTGGCCTGCCTGATGGTAAACACTTAAGCAGTCACCATAGCCTATGACAGTTCACACTACTCGACAAGTCACAAGTATTAATAGATTTTTAGTTGGGAGGAGGGAGTTGGTAGGCACTTGTCGCTTAGTAAACAGAATCGGCTTCTAATAATCACTTGCACTTGCAGCTTAGTGTCACACATGCGACAAGTGAAAGTAACTAGTACTAAGCTCGTGTAAACCCAGCATAAGTTGTTCAAAAATATGCATTTAAACTTTAAAACCGCTAAAGATACTATAAAACTGCTGAGAGAAAGAGCAAAAAGTTAAGCAAGCATAATAATTCACCGGTTAAGACTAGTGGAGGGTGGCGCCCTCTGCGTAAATCACGATGATTCAATATTAATGATGTTTTAACCTTAGTGATTTATCGGATGTGCTGCAAGATGTGACAGAGAGCGGATCTGGGAGCACGGCAGTGCTAAGTACCAAGTCGAACAAAAAAGGCACTTATTTACCATCCTTTTCTGGAAGCCATTCAGGCCATTTTCAACCTCCTGTAATTTTGTGCTGGCTAAAGCTAGAACCCTGATATTTCAGGTATATATAGGGCATAATATGACTTAGATATATGTATTCTCAATAACATTTAATTTCAACTTGTAGTTTAAGAACATTTGCACATCAAAGTTCCTTGGTTTTGTCACTGACTCACTCACTAATCATCATAATTCCAATGTATTTCTAACAGCTACCCACAAGCTCCAAATTTTAAACATATTTAGTTTTTAGCCTATCAAGTCGTACAAAACCTAAAAATATTGCAGTCACAACTGCACAAGTAAGTTTGTAATCCTATACAAATATCTGGGGGCACGGCAGTGTACCATCCATCCTTTTCTCGAAGCCATTCAGGCCATTTTCAGCCTCCCGTAAGTTAGTACTGGCTAAAGCTAGAACCCTGAAATTTCAGGAATATACGTATAGGCCACAATAAGACTTATATATAATCTCAATATCATTCAATTTGAACGCATGCGATTACAGAAACACATTTTACAGTTCTCAAATAAAGAATCCTCCACGGTTAAATTAAATATGTAATAGGCAAGTCGCTGGAACCCCCCCCCCCCCCCCCCGTTGTGACTAAAATAACCGACTTGGTTTAACATTACATCTCGAAACTTTTTGTTGTAAAAGAACTGCTTTGCGAGACTTGCATCTTTTTGCATGTAATGTGTTTGATGGGATTTAAATATACATCGAGAATTCCATGGAAGATGGCCATACGGGAGAAAAATTGTAACTAATTATAAAATGGCACTTCTTTCAATTTATTTTGCTGCTTAAACAAAGGTTTGTCATGTCTAAACGAGGCAAACTAGATTGAAAATAGTGCAATTTGTTTATTATCAATTTAATATTACCTACTAACTTAAAAAAAAACTAATTCAAGCATTAAATCAACGACACTAACAAGTTCCGCTACCCAAAAGTTGTCCGGAAGAGATCGCTTTTTAGGGATAAAATCGCCTATTGTCTACCATGTTTGTGTTATTAACCTTTGTAATGTCTTTATTTGGTGTGCAGTAAAGCATATTTGCATTGTAACTTCACGAGATACCATAAAAATATTGAAATTTCTGTATACTTATTTGCACATAATAGGAGTTCCCTCTACTTCTCATGGATTGGCATCCATGAGGAGCTGAGGAAACTCCTATTCATCCATCCATCCAGAATCCATTGCATCCATTTATCAGAAATAGATTTTGTAAAAAAATGGGACAAATCTGGATACCCTGCAATAAAAGAACATTTTTAAGTAAATTTTGAAAGGGCTGTCCTGTCTCGCTCCCGCTGCCTCTCGCCGCTTGCTGCCCGGGCGCCGGCGTAAGCCCCTGTTTTTGTTTATTGCTAATAAGGTATTGGCGCAAATTGCCTCGCGAGGGGACGAGCCGCTAACTCGCTGAAACCGGCCTCTGTGGGGGCAGTCAAAAAAGGGAACTTTAGGGCCATCATATTAATGTTACTGCTGTGGGTTTGCACTAAATAAGTTTCCCTTGGCCTTGGTCATGACTTGCCAATTTTAAAGTTGTTTTAGATTCTACGAAATCAATTAAGATTTTAGGCAAATCAATAAGACATAAGAGTGCCCACCATATTATTTACCAATGAGTTCTTCTAAACCTCCTAAAGTCTTAAGTACCTCTACCGCTGTTATTACTAAAGCGGTACTTAAGACCAATGATCATACTGTGAAGGATCACATCTAAAGGGAACGTGTATGAGGTTACTGAGTGTGTAACCATTATCCTACCGGTCAAGCTTTCCAAAAAGCCAAAAAACCCTTTTTACCCTATGCGGTGGTAAAGCTGTAAACTCTTTGACAATTACAGGAAGAGGGCACATACTAACATGGATGAATTCATTATTATTTTTAGTAATAACAGTTCGTATTCGGAAATCATGCTGCTGTGGTCCGTCAAACACATAATTATTTTAATTAGCGATGGGCGAGTCGAGTTGCCTGATTCAAATAGAGTTAATTTGTAACTCGAATCAACTCGCATACCTAACTCTAGCTAGAATAGATACGGACCGGACAAGCGAGCGGATAACGAATGCGAGTTATGCGAGTGCATGGGAGTCAGCGATTCGCCAACTCGAAACTCAACTCGACGAATATTTATTTCGTTACGATTACGCTGAACTCGACTCGACTCGCCAATCCATTTGACAGCTGTCGCGATGCGGATGCTATCCGGTTGATACGAGTTGAGTCAACTCGAGTTTCGATTCGAGTTACCGGCTGAGTCAACTAGAGTTATCCGAGTTGGAATAAAATCGACTTGTAAAATCGCTACCCTTAATTATGAAATGTTATTACCTACTAGTTACGTTAAAAGTGAATTATAGGTGCTAGTGGCTCTGTGAGCTGTAGTCCTGGCGAGTCTATTACGCCATACCCCTATGACTCCGCCATTTTGAAAAAAAAAGTTGATTCGACAAAGAATTGTTTATAATTATCGAACCTGCTCACAAAATTTCACGAGAATCGGTTGAGAAATGCGACCTGAAAACGAAAATCCCTTACCTAAACTGAAACGGAGTCCCTCGCTCGCTCGGTCAATTGGGGACGATATTGGCGACGAAGCTCTGAATTACCACAGTAATCTAGAGCCACTTTGTCGCTGTTCCCAAACGTGGACTAGTGAGCAAACATCCGAGTTTGGGCGAGTTAGCGCCCGCTGTTTTAGCACCCCGACAATGCGACAAACCGCCGCCTTAATGAGTTCATTGCCTCCGTTTACATCAATTTGGATGTTGGACGGCAACTAGTTTAACTAATAAAGAACAGTAACAAAGAAACTGAGACGCTCGTTCACCGTGGGATTAATAAGGCAGCTGGAACGGACTATATGCTTCGAGTTTCTCTGCGCGATAGAATCAGGAATGATGGTATCCGCAGAACCAAAGTAAGCTTGCAGAATTGCACGGTTGAAGTGGCAGTCGACAGGCTAGGGGATATAGTACAGATAACAGATAACCATTGGGGCGGTAAAGTCTTGGAGTGGCGACCACGCATAGACAAACGCAGCGTGGGACGGCCCCAAGACCTCGTGAGAGTAGCGCACTCTGCGGCGATCTATGGGGGAGGCCTATGTCCAGCAGTGGACGTCCCGTAGCTTATGAGCTGGATAGATAACCAAGAAACATGGTGATCTTGACAAAGATTTGTCGATTCGTTACTGTTTCTGAGACAGAACCTCTATTGAGCATTCTCCGACATCATGCTACGATTATACTGCTCATTTGAACAGTATTTATTGTCAACGTATATAAGAGCGCTTGCTTTTCAGCTTAGCTCGTACGTCACACGGAATATGGCAGCGGAACAAATTCTTCTTCTTCGTCGGTATCAATCTCGACAGAGTGGTCGTGGTCGTCATTTCAGAAGTCGGAGGCCCGCTGCACGCCGCGTCGCCATACCCCTCTATCGGTGCATTCGTGCACGGGACATGAATAGGTTATTAATATACGAATATCACAGATCTAATATGATATATCTGGTATATTCTTTCAAAAAAATTTACTAACTTTCACATGTTATACAAGTTGTATATGAACAATTACCTACGTGAGTGTATTTTGCCGCTAACTCTGCGAGTGACATTTTTCTATAAGCTTTGGGTTTCTCAGAAAATTGAAACATTGGTCATTTATTCATTAATAATTACATTAAATTAAAACACAATAAAATTAAATCACATTACATTGAAATTTAAATGCCTGATTGCGACTAAATAAACTATGGGTCTTGCTGTAGAATTCGCGAGTCTGTCACCCCCGTGGCTCCGCCATTTTGAAAAAAAAAACAATAAAAACAACAAGTTATAATTATACTATATGAAAGAAACATGATGTTTCTTTATTAGTTTTTAACGCGGGTAAATTACACCAGATTTTTATGTGACATATATAGATACAAGTAATCAAAGTACATGGAAAAATTAAATCGTCCGGGGTGCTCCGGTGGTCGAGTGGTTTGAGACGCTGGGCTGGAAATCCAGAGGTACCGGGTTCGATTTCCGGTCTGGACCATAGGTGAGTACCATTTCTGTGGGTCCAGTGAAAAGGGGTCCAAGTCAAATTTACATACCAGGACCAAAAGGTCACAACTTTATAGTATGACTTAAGCTCTTTTGCTCCTAGGTTAAATGTGACTTGTACCCCTTTTCACTGGACCCACAGATTTAATTCTTCAATGTACTTTGATTTCTTGTATCTATAATGTAAGTTCTATGTAATTATCGACACATTTCACACAGCAACATTTCACGAGAATCGGTTGAGAAATGCGACCTGTAGACGAGTGAAGACATATCCGCCGGACATACGAAAGCCTTTTTGCCCAAACCGAAATGGAGACGCTTCGCGTACTCGGTCAATAGAATAGCATTAGGTGCTCGGACTACCTGCGAGTCCTGTGACCTCGTAAGTCACCGATATGGAAGTCCCGGCGTTGTTACAAAACGGTCGGAGTTTCACCTTTTACAGAGCCGAGTGGTTCGTGACGGCGGCGCACACCACCACTACTCCGGACAGTGGATGCACGGAGGGACATCTATAACAAGCTAGTTCCTCCCTGTTCACGATAACAAGCTAGTATAGCGGCATCTCATTTGCACTTTTGTATGAAGATGAAAAGGACAAAAAAGGGCAGTGGGCGTAAGCAATGGCACCTCACCGTCATGCTCGGCTTCCATGCCGTCGCTCGGAATATTAATTTATATTTTTTTTATGATTTTTCTGGTTTAGTTTTTAACATATTAAAGGACCAACTTTTATTTAAGTAGAAGATAATCCAGTAAACAACTAGCCAAACAAGTAAACAAGCAAGCACGGATTAAATTGGAAACAATTGAAAGGAGAGCACTATAAAGCGTCCACACCGTACAAGAGACAGATGTTGACTGAATTTTGACCGCCATGTAAACTCACCCGGTGCGCATGCATCACCCATCGCTGATCAATTACGTGCTGTCTAAGTTTTCTAGTACTAGCTTGTTAACGTGAACAGGGTTTATAGACAACTTTATATTTAGAACGCATTTAATTTTTAATTTTCACTTTCAATAAAACATTCATTTAAAACAAATTTTCAAGAAATTTTATAAAGTGGGAGTAAAATTTATGGCTGAAGGCATGAAGAGAGCGGTGACAATCGGACTATCTAGGAAGTAATTTTTCAAAAAGGTCTTCGAGTAATCGCGGAAAAAACATAAAAAAATCAACACAACCTCTCTTTTTTACGTCGCGGGTTAAAAAAGATTCCGATTACTTAATTAAAACCTTCACCTCAGACATAAATTTGAAAGTGTTCAAGTGTGTCATCTTATATACCTTTTATCGTATGCACTTTATGAAAGCTCTAGAACGAGAAAACATGATATGGATGGTTGATATCCGCGGCCACTCGCATCGAGCCTCTCCAGCCACCTTGCGAAGATCGTCACTCCACCTTGTCTGCAGGATTTACCTTATCAACCAACTAATTGAAATATCGTTTGCACATTTTTTGTTTTTGAAAGCGTCGTTTCAGAAGTTTGTGCGATGTTATTAAGTTTTCATTTAAAGTAGTACTCTATGGTGGCACTGTCCGTGTTACGCTGCGCCGAAGTGCTCCGGATAGGTGTTTGCGCGCCAGTTCGCACCTCGCGCGCTAAAAGCGCGATCTCAACCGGAGCTGCGCCCGCGCCGGTACCTGCGCCGGACGAGCCATGACACGAGGGGCTCCACATACGCTCCTGTAATAGCTATACATAATATACTGATCGATTCTCCTTAGGTGTTGTGATTGTGAAACGATCGATTATCATACAAACATAAAGAGGGTCATCGTTTGCTTTCCCGGCATCAATTATTATTTAACTGTATTTAATGTTATAGCTTGATAACATTTTGTTTGTCCGAAGTGATATGATGACGCAAAAAGCCGAAAGAATAATATATATATTTTTTTAGCAAAAATCGTTGGATTTCAAATGTTGATTACCCTAAAATTTCATTTGTCTTGCTATCGTAGAAGCCGAGATATTCCATGACTTAACGGTGTACCAAATTTCCCACCTTCAAGCTGGCGTACCCGGGAAATTCACATAAAACAGGTATAATTGGAATATCTCGGCTTCTACGATAGCTAGACAAATGAAATTTCAGGGCCATCAACATTTGAAATCCAACGATTTTTACTAAAAACATAGGTACAATACAAATAATAAAATTGTCAAAATGATAAAATCACACAATGTAGTATCGATTCACAAACCTAAGCACCAACTACACCAGTATCGATTACAGGTACCAATTCATCACCGTAGTGGCTTTCTCGCTATTTATTAAGTACGATTAGTTGGGTGTTTAGTTCACCAGCCACAGACCTCTAAATCACAAGCTACCGTTACTGCTGCAGAGATCTCGATAAACTGGTCGAGTCGGAGACACGGCCAGTGTGGCAAGAGCCGTGGGGAATATGGAGTGATAGGTGAATAGGGGTGAAAGTGTGGTGGTGGAGTGACGTCATAATGGCGGAATCGTGTCCGCGGTCCCGTGGGATGGCAGCACTGAAGCGGAGGTGCATGGGGCTGAGGTGTCCGATCTGTAATGAATTGGGGTCGCGATGTTTATTTTAGACAGCACAGTTGAGTGCACAGATAGCATAGGTAGGCATATTCTTCGTCATTCCCCTTGCTACTTCCCGTATTATTTCGGTCGGTTAATCTTATTCTTGATGTACAACTCTACCGCAGCGCAACAACAATGAAAGTCAACACGCACGTGTTTCAAACGACGTTTTTAATACATTTGCAAAAAAATGTGTGCCTGATGCGCGCACAAACAAACTGATAATCAAACGGAAATTTCCAAAAATCGTGACCCTTTTCAACGTCCGGAACCCCTACCACGAAATCCGTTTAAGTTGTTTTATTACAATGATTTATTTACATTTTATTACTTATATTTAACACTCCCCAATAACTTTTTTACTTAATTTACAAAAACAGTCTTACTACGGTTTTATTATAGCTGCGTGACTAGATTACAATGCCATCTACCATGTGGTAGTTGTACTTCTTGTACTCTCTATAATCATTAAGAATAAATAGCCGGACCGAGCCTCGCTAACATTTCTATTTATATGTTCAAGCAAGCATACTAATAAGCCGGCTACCTGTGCGTGCGGCTCGTAAAACAAGCAGCTGGCTTATTTAAAATGGCTTCAGTTCTCTGTTGGCGAGGCTAGGCTCCGTTCGGCTATTTATTTTAAGGTCCTTGGAGAAAAACATTTTGTAAGAAGAAGGAAATTTTGTAGTATAATATTTAATTTTCTACCATGAGTGGTATTTTTGTGATTATTCTTTACAATTCATTACAATACCTACATGGCTCCTACTATTTTTAAAATCAGCCGAATACATAGTACGGTGTAGAGCGTAGCACCATCTATCGTGCAATAGTTGTATTATATATAAGCATGCCTTTCCTTTTATTTGGCTATTTACCGCTAGATGTCACTAAAACTATATAAAAGATTTCTAAAGCTGCCACTAAAATATTGCCTTCTGAATCTTTGATTGTGATGACGGCTTGAATTATGATTACTATATTTTTTATATGATCAATTAACAACTATTCAGCCGTGAATCAGTCCACAATCGTGACAATTTTATTGTAGCGCTATCTATCGTGCAATAGTTGTACTTTATATATAAGCATGCTTTTCTTTCCATTTGGCTATTTGCCGCTAGATGTCACTAAAACTATACAAAAGATTTGTAAAGCTATCATTAAAATATCGCCTTATGGGTCTTTGCTTGTGATGATCATATAGTTAAAATTATCATCACTTTTATTATTATGATCAACTAACAACTATTCAGCTGTGAATCAGTCCACAATCGTGACAATTTAATTGTAAAGCTATCTATCGTGCAATAGTTGTACTTTATATATAAGCATGCTTTTCTTTTCATTTGGCTATTTGCCGCTAGATGTCACTAAAACTATACAAAAGATTTGTAAAGCTACCACTAAAATATCGCCTTATAGGTCTTTGATTGTGATGATCATATAGTTAAAATTATCATCACTTTTATTATTATGATCAACTAACAACTATTCAGCTGTGAATCAGTCCACAACCGTGACAATTTAATTGTAAAGCTATCTATCGCGCAATAGTTGTACTTTATATATAAGCATGCTTTTCTTTTCATTTGGCTATTTGCCGCTAGATGTCATTAAAACTATACAAAAGATTTGTAAAGCTACCACTAAAATATCGCCTTAAGGATTGATTTTCACTATCATATAATAAAAATTATCATCACTTTTATTATATGATCAATTAACAACTATTCAGCTGTGCATCAGACCACAATGCCGTCACGTGCAGTTGTACTATTAATTACTTTTGTTTAGCTGCTTGCCGCTAGATGACGCAACATTTAATTTGTTTTCTGATGGAAATACGGGTTGACCTTGGACGGTCTGGAACGCCATTTGACTATTGCCTACATCGCAATTTCACAATAATATGGCTAGGTACTGTGTAAAATACCTTATTCTTATATTGCCTTAAACGCAGAATGACTAGTAAGTATATTTCCTAAATAGTACCTATAACCACTTAAATGCAAATTGCCCAGACAGGTAACTGCAAAAGTATCTTTCTCTATAATATTTAAACAGGCTACCCGCCCCGGTTTCGCTCGAGTGTGCGTGGCGTCAAATTTATCTTTGGGTAAAGCCGGAGCACAGTTGGTTTACTTATGTAACCCTTATGTATAGAATAGAATAGAATATAATTTATTATTTGTAAATCACAGGTAATACAAATACAGGTCTTATCTTAAAAATACAGAGCTCTGTGTTTTGCCTAATGACGTACAAATTTGTAAGGCGGATCACTGCAGCGCGAATCGCGGCGACACGCGACTCAGCGATTTTCAACTTTGTATGTAGAATCATCGATTTGTATAGAAAAATCGCGGGGTGGCGCACACTGGCGCGTAAAGCGCGGCGACTCGCAACTACTATGCGCAGCTACACGGAAAAAATCGCGGCGACGGGCGATTTCAGTGTGTTCTTCGCCTTAGGGCCGAGACAGACGGACAGCATTTGAACTGCAACCCAGCTGCAAAATGGCAGTTCAAGTGCAGTTCTGCTGCAGTTGGTGTAACTGCATCCAAACTGCAAACCGACTGTGCAGTCCGCTTGCATTTGCCGTGCAGTCCTGTCAACCGCACACCGACTGCAAGCTGGCTGCACCGTCGTAATGCAGTGGTATTGCAGTTGAAGCAACTGCAATACGACTGCAATAGAACGGCTCATAATGTTTGCAGTGTTTATGATCCACTCCGCCAGTTACTCGTGGAAGTGAATAGAGTTCACACGTATTTCAGTATGAGATTTGACGAAATATTATTGCTGCTTCTTTTGCTTCGACGTCGAAATCGTCGAACTCGTAAAGTGAATAGATAACCGGGGTTATGCAAAAGGCGGCATTGCAGTTATAATGCAGTTCTGCTGCAGTCGTTCCAACTGCAATGTAACTGCATTACGACCGTGCAGCCAGCTTGCAGTCGGTGTGCGGTTGACAGGACTGCACGGCAAATGCAAGCGGACTGCACAGTCGGTTTGCAGTTTGGATGCAGTTACACCAACTGCAGCAGAACTGCACTTGAACTGCCATTTTGCAGCCGGGTTGCAGTTCAAATGCTGTCCGTCTGTCTCGGCCCTTAAAGCTAGATTCACAGAATTTAAATGATATTTTTTATTAAATCATTGTATTCTCCGTAGACCTTTATTTACTTACTTATAAAGAAAAGAGAGACTGATGGTTAAATTTATAATATAGCTTAAGTGCTTATCTAAAATGTCACTCACTAGTTTAAGAACTTGTGTAGCGACATTGTCGTAGCCAACACTCTTTGTATTTTTTAATGAGTTAATAATTGTGCCAACGTCTTGTGGTGTAGTTGGAGTCATAAACATTGATTGTGGGTTGTAGTTCATTTTTGAGTTCCCTAAGCTATTATCTTTAGAAGTATGCGGCCTTTGTATAAAGTAGTTATTGAATATTTTTTAGGTATCTCATTCGGATCATTTAAAGTGCAATTTTCATATTTTATTTGCGATATGGATTCTTTTGGTACTATAGCTTTATTGATCCTATAGGTATTTATAACTTGCCATCCGGCCGCAGGTTTATTTTCTGATACACAGATTTTATGATTATTTTGTGCTTTTTATGTCAATTTCATAATTTTCCTAAATTTACTGATGTAATTCTTCAATAAAACCTTATTTGCTGCAGTTGGCGACCGTGTGTATTGCCACAGTAGTTGCCTTTGTTTTTTCCTGCAAATTTTAATACCTCGGGTTAGCCATTTAATTTTGGAACCAGTTCGTATCTTAATAAATTTCTTAGGAAAGCAAAGATCATACAAGAGGCGAAAGGTTTCTAGAAATAGTAGATTGTGTCACAAGGGAGCAAAATGATGTATTTACGGCGAGGGCGTATATTGAATCCTGAACGAAGCGGATGATTGTACAATAGAATCCCGAGCGTAGCGAGGGATTCTAAACTATAATCCGGAGCGTAGTGAGGGATTCAAGTGTTAACGCCCGTGGCGAAAATAATTTTGCTACCTTGTGACACAATACTGCTTTTCACACCGACTATGAGGAAAATTCAAATACAAACGCTACCTACCACAATAACGAAATATTTAGTTAATAAAAGAGCATCACACATTATTGTTAAAAATGGAATGGTAAATTTTTAAATTTATAGGCCATTATTATTTTATAAAACGATTATTATTTTTTACGGCCGAGACGAAATTACCACTTCCATATTTTATTTATACCCCTCGCCTGCGGCTCGGACCGCAAACATCTGTGATCTGGGCCATTCCTTATTATACCGCCCTCTGTGTGTAATATACGAATACAGTTGTCTATGGTATGGCATATTCTAAGTGGGTTCAAACTAAAAATACCCTGTTGTCCTTGAACAGAAAAGTACCACTTTGATCCCTCTTATGAGGGAGCAAAATACTCTTTTTCTGAATAGGAGGTGTGAAAAGAAGAGTTATATGCTACATTTGGATTACATGTATAGTAAATGTCTGAAAAAGATAGGCACATTACATAATTTCTGAACTTTTTTAAATTATCATTATGGGTAGTAGTATAAAATGCTCAACTGCTTTAAGTTAGCCAAGCCGGTGGGAATCGGCTTCTATGGCCACGAATCTACTGGCTGGCTAGCTACTGGACTTTGTTTTATAATAATGCAGAGAAGAGATTAAGTGTTGGTAATGAGAATTTCTACACTGGTATAATGCGAATACTTAATATTGAATATTGACGAGTATTGTCAACAATAAATTTCAACTTCTATAATATATGTATGTATACGTAGATACGTTGCAATCAATATAAAGGAGGTAATTTTATGCAGAGTATCCTTATTTATACTAAGTTCAACTTTTATTTTTTTAAATTTCGCCATCAAAAGAGATAGATAAAACTATGGTGAAAATAAGTTGAATAACTTCTACTCAATCGACCATTTCACTTCACTAGGGTATGATTTCCGGAATATAAAGTTTTCTATATCCTGGTGATAAACTATCTTTGTGCGACGAGTCCAGTATGGATTATTTGCGACTGTACATGCAAAAACAAAACACAAAAGTAGTCAAAATGCGTCTGCCATTTTGCGTTTAGGGTGTTTTGCGTTCCAGTCCCTTTTAGTTTTAGACGTATTACGCGGTAGTCATATTGCAATGTAGGCAAAACTACAGCTAGTCAAATTGCGTTGCAGACCGTCCGAGATGAACCCAGAAATACAAATAGAAATAATAGATAGACCGATGTATTATGTACTGTTATTAATAATCTATAAATTGCAAATTTTAAAACCGCTCTCTCAATTCAAAAACCTCTACATCTCTTAAGCGGCTTAATCGATTTTGATGAAATCTAGCTAAGAACACGAGGGCATTCAATTATTACGCAAGCACCAACGGGGATTGGGGGATCTTTGTTTAGCTTACCTATTTTTGATGACATGGGAGACGGGGTCTGGATTTCGTCAGCAATATTTATTATTTACTTTTTCTAATGAAAATGGACAATGTGTCGCGCGAAATATGTCGTGGGCAACTCGTGCTAGCCGTGCTCCACTGCACGTTGTCCCCTCGATATCGTCCGTTGCGCAACTCGCGTGCTGCCCTGTGCGCGCATAACCGTTACGAGGGATTACTGGAGCACGCTGATTGCTAGGAAACTGGTCCCGATAGCCTTTCGCAATGTCTGCTTAACTGATTCCTGGACGCGAGTAGCGTGCGACTGCGGCACTAATACCTAACGCTACATTACACGTAGGAGTACAGTGTATACAAACATTCCAATTTTGACAATTGATAGCTGCATGACTGTCCGCGACAGCATTTGTCGCGCGACAGAGATGATCTGTCACTTTCTCACTACATTGAATGGACAGGCATAACATAAGTAGTATTTGTCGCATCACAGTTGTGCTAAAGGTGATGAACGCGAACTTATGTTCAGTGGACGTCTCAAAGTGACATGATGATGGTGATTTTTCTACGGCTAATTTGCGACTGTGCAGAAATGTTCATGTATGCAAATGTTCCATGGACGCTCCGGAATATTGCCTAACTCCGCCATTACCGCGGTTCGGGCCGGCACGAGCCCAAGGTCGCTCTAAAAAGGATATCTAGACCACTGCTCATTAGCCCGACAGCTGAATCACCTGAGAACCTATTTGAATGTTCAAACAGGCGGTTAACAGATTCCAAAACGTGTCTACCTTGGAAATAAACGCACGAATATTTGTTCCTGAGTCATGGATGTTTTCTATGTATTTAAGTATTTGTATCTATTAAATATATCGTCGTCTAGTATCCATAACACAAGCCTTATTGAGCTTACTATGGGGCTAGTTCGATTTGTGTAAGATTGTCCCCTAATATTTATTTATTTATTTTTCATAAACTTTCACATTTATAATATTAAGAAGGATTACTACTAGCCGACAAGTGGATATTATGACACCTGGTCTATCGGACACAGGTGCATTATAACTTTCGGACTTTTCGACAAGTGGTCATTATGACACCTGGGTTATCGGACACGGGGGAATTATAACATTCGGACTTTTCGAGAAGACTTTATGACATCGGGACTTTCCGACCTTTGCCCCTAAACCAAGTTCGGTTTATTACAGTATCTAAATAATCTTCCGCTAGCGCTTGAACGCTGTAACATGAAGCGATCAATGTGTGATTAACAACATATAAATAACATTACATGAGAGCTAATCACGCCTTAAAAGTAATTGGAATGCGAGAAAGTACCAGCTCCACGTACCGGGCGGTTATGTCACGCACAATGATTTGTAACGGATGCCGCCGCCATGGTGCGGAGTTTGTTTTGTACAATAAGTACAGTCCCCACATCCACGTGGACTTGGCTTAAGCCGTTCAGAAAAAGCTTTATGACGACGCAATAAGAGCGAAAAACACGTCGTTCGGCTCGGCGCGTTTCGTTTCAGATACATATTCCATCATGTCGGCTGGCGTGGCCGGCCGGCGCCGACACGACAGCGACGTTGTTTCATGTCGCTCGGTTCTCTGCACTTACAAACGAAAACAGGGTTAACAATAGACTTAAACAACATTTTATTTGAATTATATCCAAACATTTAATAAATTGCTACGCAATAAATATAATATTAGCTAAGTTAAAAAGGCGGATATTGAGGCCGACGAGTTGTTCAGTGTCGACCACACACTGCAAGACGCAGTGTGGGTAGGCCCGCACTCGGTGGACTTGTAAACTGATGAAGGCTCGAAGAAATTCAAAGATGTATGTGAAGTCCCCAATCCGCACTGAGCCAGCGTGGGGACAGGCCTGCGGCCCATACACTCTCATTTATGAGTGTAGGCCTGTGCCCTGTGCCCAGCAGTGGGACGTATATAGGCCGATTATAAAAGGTTGCCGGTGTCCCATAGATGGGATTCTTTGAAAGATGATAATATTGTATTAAAAATGAAACAAGGTATAATAATGAAATAAGGTAAGTTTGCATTGTAAATTTTCTTCTGGTGTACAATAAAGTATAATGGCATTGTCACCTTCAGGAGGCTGTTGGGGCTCTAGCGCTTCAGTACATCAGGGATGTTCGCCGCTTAGCGCACGGACGGCTGTAGCGGCGTGTGCGGCAGCGCAGCACCAACACTCTCCTGTGGGTCGTTGCGGAAAGGATGGACAATCCTCTTCTCACTCATTGGATGTCGGTACATGTGAGGTCCAATGAGCATTTTATTTTTTACTAACCCACTTAGTTTTAATTGATATGTGCCTACGAATATTAATTATAGTAAAACATGTTAATATTACAATGTATTCAACTAATACATCAACTAATTAAATATGGATACTGGATGGCCGAAATAAATCATCTAATTTCATTGTATTGTTTGTATTGTATAACATAATAAACTTGGCTAAGTAAATCAAGAAGGAGACCGAGTCCCCTCTGCATGTGCTCATGACGCAGGTGTGTAGGTGTGCACGGAACATCTGGGTGACGCTGTCCACTTTCCTCGCGTCCGGTTTCATGAATTCATTTGAATTAACTTTTAACCGGATCTTTAGCTGATCTTCGTTCTGAATTATGTATGAATTACCTACAGAGATTTCTTATTGATAACTCGCAGATTCTTTACTATTATATACAAACAACATTTATAGCATAATTCAGATTAATTAAGTAGGTCAGATGAGCAATATACTATAATAGTTTAAGATATGGCCTAACATTGATCTTCCCTCGTCGTTTTTACCAATTTTGCACATAATAAGTGGTAAAACAAATCAACAAGGCTGAATTAAGCTGAAAATTATTTACTTATTTTGCACACCACTTGATGGCCCACGTATGCACCAGTCATCCGTTGACCTCGTGTAGAACATTCTAAAAGGGAAATACTCTCTTTTCAAGTTTATTAATGAGTAATTTAAATTTTCCTTAATTGTCGCCGGCCCTTCCCACGATGAATACCCTATTAGCAGTATCGGAAGGAAGCTCCGGCCAAGCCTGCGTTGCGTAAGCCGCACCGCAGGTGGCTTTCTGCCCGCCGGCGCAAGCGCATGAAAGTTGCGCTTCGCGGAGCTTCGGTATTCGGCTGTTTACTCGTAGACTGCGACGTAAAACTCGCACCTTTGGCTTGTATTTTTAACCGACTTCAAATGGAGGAGGTTCTTAGATCTAGAAATCTTTTTTTGTGTACGTTTACCCTTATGCAAAGATGGCTGGACCGATTTGGGTATTTTAATAGTAACTTTTTACCCGACTGCGGCGAAGCCCAAAGGAGGGTAATGTGTTTGACCTGTATGTATGTATGTATGTCCGTTCCTGTGTCCGCTCATAACTTCTCAACGGCACAACCGATTTTGATAAATGATACATCATTGGATTCATCCAGGGACTGCATAACCGAAAAATGAAGGTAGCGTTTTAAAGCGGTATGACGTCATACCGTTTGTTTCGGTATGATTTCGGTAGCGCAACCGAAATGAAACGGTATCGAAATTGAACGGTACCGTAATTTTTTTTCGGTAACCTTAACCGTTTTAAAAAGGTACCGTTTGAGGTTTATGTGTGTGCGCCGAGCGTCGTCGCGTCGTCAAGTTTCAATCGCGTCGTCTTTAGCCTTGAGCATCATTATCATTTCAACGTTAAGACGTTCACTACTAAACATAGGTCTTCCCCGATGTTTTATTTTTGTATTTTTTACCTTATTTGTTTTTAGCTTGAGTTGATTAGGTATTTCTTGTTTGTTTTTATCTTTGGTTTGTTTTACTTTGTATTTTTTACCTTTTTTGTTTTAAGTTTGCGTTGATTGCTATTTTTTTCTTTTATTTGTTTTTTTTTACCTTATTTTTTGTTTTTAGTTTGTGTTGATTAGGTATTTTATGTTTTTTTTATCTTTAATGTGTTTTACTTTGTATTTTATTGTTTTTTTTTACCTATTTTTGTTGTAAGTTTGCGTCGATTGTTATTTTTTGTTTTTTTTTCTTCTTTTATTTGTTTTTTTTGTCTTATTCTTGTTTTTAGTTAGTGTTGATTAGGTATTTTATGCTTTTTTATGTTAGATGTACCTACTGGATTTACTTTGTATTTTCTACCTGTTTTTGTTTTTAGTTTGTGTTGATTAGGTACTTTTTATATTTATTATCTTAAATTTGTTTTTTTTGTACCTTGTTTGTTTTAATTTTGAGTTACTGTTTTCTTTCATTTGGTGTTTTTAATTTTTTTGTTATATTTTAAAATTTTCTACCTTTTGGTTTTTAGTTTGTGTTGATTGTTATTTTTTGTTTTTTTTTCACCTTTTATTTGTTTTCTTTTGTATTGTTTTGTTTTTTTTATACCTTAGTTTTGTTTTTAGTTTCTGCTGATTAGGTATTTTTTGTTTATTTATTTTATTTTTATTAGTATTTGTATTAGTAGTTAAGTTTGCGTTGATTGCTATTTTTTCTTTTATTTGTTTTTTTACCTTATATTTGTTTTTAGTTTGTGATGATTAGGTATTTTCTGTTTTTTTACTTTAATTTGTTTTTAAAAAATACCTAAACAACATATACTAAAAAAATTTAAGATAAAAACAATAAATAACAATCAACACAAACTAAAAACAAATAAAGTAAATAATACAAAATAAAAACAAAAAAATTAAAGTAATAAAAAATAAATGAAAAATAACAATAAACACAAACTAAAAACAAAAAAGGTAAAAAACAGAAATAAAACAAATTATGGAAGTTATGAAGATGATGATTGATTATGTATCTCAAGCTGTTTTTCTTTGGAAATCAGTAATGGTTTTTTTTAATGTGACTTCTAGGTCGTGAAAAATCAGCCTTTGATTAGAGGAAGTCGCTCATGAGAACGAAATTTAAAAAAAAATCGGCCTGTTCTTTAATATATTGTAATCTGAATCATTGTAACTATATAATGTAGTTGAAGATATTTGAAATATTTGAATTTACATTTTGGGATAGAAATACAATCACATAGTTAACGAAATAATATTATTTTTATTAAAATGTCATTTTTATTATATTTTTCATCATCCCTATAATATTCACAATTTCGTATAGTGAGTTCTAAATCATATTTAATCAGTCTACACAAGTATCACAAAAGTGTCATTATTATTCTACAAGTCTTATTTTTTTATTTATAAACCATTGAAATTACGTAAAAATCACAAATTTACTCCCATACATTTGAGAAAAGGGACCTTATGACCAGCCATGAGCAAAAATTATTGATAATTACAGTATGGCACGATATTTAAATTATTTATTTACTAATCTTGTATTAAAACAGAAAACTAAAGAAAAAAAATTATTAGAAATTTACTTCAAATCTTGATCAAATAACGTTGTTGAATTTAAGTGATTAGTCATAAGGTCCCTTTTCCCAAATGTATGGGATATTATGACCTTATGACCAATCACAGGTAAAACTTATTGATAATTACAGTATGGCACGCACGATATTAACATTATTTATTTACTAAACTTGTATTAAAACAGAATACCGAAGAAAAAAGGTTTTTAGAAATTTACTTCAAATCTTGGTCAATTAAGAGTTATTCTCATAATTATAACACTATGTTGAATAATTCACACCATGGTGTTATGATGACCTATGCTTTGTGATGTTATCATATAAAATACGCTAAAATAAATGTGTTTTGTATGGAGGACTTTTCTATAAAACCAAAAATTACCGAGTTTTATAAAAAAAATCATAATGGTAGGATAGGATTCGCCAAAAAAAATTTTTTGTTTTTGTTGATCTTTTGAAAAAAAATTAAAAGGATTATTTTTCTTAAGTGGTCAAAAATTATAGAAACCGCCAAAAAACTAACCTTTTTCGTAAGTATTTCGAAAAAAAAATTAAAAAACTTTTTCTAAAACGGTCAAAAATTATAGGCATTCGCCAGAAAGTGTTTTTTTTTTAATTTTTGTAAAATTTGTGAACAAAAATCAAGGTTTTTCTAAAATGGTCAAAAAGTTTTACGATTCGCCAAAAACACGTTTTCATGTTTAAAAAAAATGTTTATAAATCTTTTTCTGTAAAGGTTTTTAAACATGATAAAGTGATCTAAAATTGTAGAAACATCCAAAAAAAAACTAAAAAAATAAATAAAAAACTTTTTCAAAAATGTTCAAAAATGATAGGCATTCGCCAGTGTTTTTTTTTGTGTAATTTTTGAAAAAAAAACAAGGTTTTTCTAAAATGGTCAAAAAGTTATACGATATGCCAAAAACATTTTTAAAAAAATGTTTAAAAACTGTTTCCTAAATAAGCTTTAATAAAACGACATACAAATGTATTTATTTTTATTTTCAATTTTTTTTAATTCCGAATCTGTGGCCCCCAAACCATTTCCTTCCAAATTTTCAACTTTCTGGGATCATTTTGAAAATTTTGCTTACCATTATGCAGGCCGCGTGCTTGTTTGCCACCGTCGTGGTATAAAAAAGAAATACAAATAAGCAAAAGTTGCAAGTAAATTTTATTAAACAATTTTATCAATAGATTTATCATTTTTGTATGAAGTCTGCCATAAGGACCCTTTTCTCCTAAACTTTGAACCCAATTCTTATATAGAAAAAATTAACGTACAGCAGTGAAACGAAGCTACAAATACACGTCTATTCCTATATTTTACAATTTTGCATAAAAGAAAAAAATGATGATTTTGAAGGATTTCACAAAAACGTCCATATCTCCGTAACTAGAAACTGCCATAAGGTCCCTTTTCTTATGGAAAGCCATAATATGCGAGCGAAAAATTTCGGTACTAAAAAAATATAGGTTGGGTACCGTAATAATAAAGGTATAAGTACCGCTTTCAACATTAGCGGTACGTACCGGTATAAAGCGGTACAGTAACAAAATATTTCAACCGGTATAGTCTACCTTTATATCATTACGGTACCGATATTCTATAGCGGTACCGTACCGCTTATATCGTAACGAAAACGGTCCCTGATTCATCCTGATGGCGCGAGTGTCACTGGGTATGAAGTTCGTTAAAATAAACAAAATGGCGGATTTTATGCACTTTTGAAGTGCACCGCGGTCGGGTTTTTTTTAGTAAAAATATTTAGTTATTATGTAAGTAGAACCAAATCTTCCATGGCTAACTGCTATAATTCACCCGGTAGTCTCACCATATTATTGGGACGAATCAACAATACAAGGCGGATACACCTAGCTGACAGTCGGTGGCTACTTTGACTTCATTACTTCAGTAACTGTCAGTGCGTATCGTTTCGTAATATATCGATTTTAAAAAACACGTCGCGTAAATAAAAAATATATGCTTGATTATTTCAGAAAGTATACATCTGAGAGAGTTGCGCCCTTATATAAAAATAATCAGGAAACTTGAATCTACATCATAGTAAAATTTAGTGAAATTTGACTGAAACCACTTTTTCCCTATGTTTGCTGCGGGGTCCTTTACGAGTTATGTAAGTACGGTGACCATTTTATGTGCAGAGGAAGTAAGGTACGGTAATCCTCAGATACTTTTCGTGCATCACTGTCAACAATTACAAGGGACAATAAGAAGAACCATACATGATATACAAGTTAATTTTTGAATAGAAGAGACCGCTTAACGACCGCCTTATTTCTTCCTGTTCCTTGATGAAACAAATTTTGTATGCAATAAGAGGTGGTAACAGATACAATACGCTAGAGTTACCTCCCTCTATCTCAGCAAGGATGGATCTGCAAGCAGTACCCCGTACAAAACGTAATTTAATTGTTTTTCTAGAGATTTTCATAATCCGATGTATGAAAAGTTAAGTATTTTTTTAGTTACGCTGATAACATTGAATTGCCTATTTAAAATTGGACAGATTAAGTGTGGCCGCAATTTTTAGGTTTTAAACCTGATTTATGCTATTCGGATCAGGAAAAAGTTGGCAACGACATGTTGTCCCTTTTTTATATCCTATGTATGTCCTATACTATCAAAAGGGCGTAGTTTAGGGAAAAGGATCCAACCCACAAAAGGTCATCAGTGAAATGTCAACCTTTGTTTCAGTATTCAAATTCTATAATTGGTTCGTGGGGGTTCCTTCTCCATAAACTACGTCAAAATAATAATTATGTGGCGTTAACAGCAGGAAGGGACCTTGTTGTCAGTATTAAGTTATTGATATCCCCATAATCTACATACATTTAGCTATCGAACCATGTAAAAAACATGCATGTAGGCTTAATAGATTTTTTTTTGAATTTGATACTCAAAAGTCAGAAAAGGTGATTATGAGAAAATTTAACTCAAACTCTACACCCAATAAAAGTATGTTATTGCTGGAAGTTACATAGATAACATACTATTTGAGGAGTAGATTGTATGAGCTGTCAGGATTCAAGTACAATTTTGTAGTTATAAAACTGTTTTCCTATAGTTTACTTTTGCCAAAGTGCATAAAGTAAAAAAAAGATCGATGGATTTTTAAGTCAATTCTTATTTATAGTATATTTCCATTGGATTTTATCAAAGGAGAACATATTAGGAGTAATTGGACTCTAAATAAGAACTACTCCAATTTGAATCAACGTTGTTTATTTTATAAAAAAATACTTTAACAAAAACAACTTTGTGGTCTACAAATCTAATTAAACAGTCAAAATCTACAAATATATACATTTACTACGCTAAAACATAACCAAATGAGATCAAATCAACTCAACAAATGTTAAAAAAGTAGTTTTTTAAGTTTCAAAATTCAAGGTATAATAGTTTAGTAAAAACTTGGTACAACCACTATATATTTTCGAAAAGGGACCTTATCGTCGGTGGTGAAATGTTTAGAGATGTCATTTGAAATCGACTATAAATTTTGACGATTTCGACGATTAATTTTGAAAATTTTAATTTTTGGTTGTCACAGCAGCCATTAAATAATACGAAACGAAGGAATAAGTGCATCGATTGGTGAAGTAGGGAAGGAGGTGAAGCTCTTGCGATCTTTTAACACCGAGCGATGCAATTATTCCTTCGTTTCGTATTATTTAATGGCTGCTGTGACAACCAACCCGTGAGACAACCATACCCGGTCTCCCCTATTAAAACTCTTACGAAAAACCTATAATTTTGTCTTGGAAAACACTAAATGTAAACGTCTAAACGTTAAATACGTTACGTAAAAGGGACCTTAGTGTCGGACGTAAAATGTTTAGTGATATAGTTAAGAATAAGACTTAAAAAATACTTTTAATTTGTACCTTATCCCATTAAAAACATTTACATGTAAAAGGATGCAAGACTTGCAACAAAACAGTTTTGAGATGTAAAGTTAAAAAGGCCCCCCGCCCCCCCTTTTTACCTAACTAATAATACTTTCGGAAATAATTGCTCCGAAAGTTGCATAAATTGTTAACTTAATTTTTAAACCGTAAATCCAAAAAATATGAAAAAAATCAGGAAGGTAACGCTTAATAAATACATTCAACGAAAATTATTTTGAATAGTAACGAATGAACCGTTTTGAAGTTATTGCCGAAACACTTCTCAACAAAAAGGTTTAAAGTGCCACTGATTTACACGGCATTTAAGACTGTAATGAATTGGTCCACGGCACTGTGTACCAGGAAAAGTGGAATCCACTCTTTCGAGGGAACCTTGCACGGCTAGTAAAGCAAATCTCAGAGGTGAGTATTTTAGGCCACCCTTGGAGTGAGAAAGGCACTTATATTTGATTAAAGGGCGCCAAGTAACTTTCTCAACAAACAAATGATATATTTAAATGAAACACATCATGGTATTCTACTAAATGGCTTTTATTTACTTTAAAGAAAAGAGTATGTGTCTTATCGACATTCTACAAGGTAATTAAGAGTTGGATTACAAGGTAGTTTCTTAAAAATGGATGATAGAATTCCGGGGAACATTAATTTAACAATACCTATTTATATTTATTGCTCCTACATCATATTAGAAGAATTATTAAGTACATACAGTTCATTAGAGCATCACACACTCCCACTGTGAAAAAGATGACGAGTGCCAACACACGAGTATGCCGGTCCTGACTCGTGGTTAACACGTTCTCAGTCCTCTTCACCGCAGCGGTAGAAAGAGATGACTCACGGTTATAGTATAACAAAAGTGTTCATTACCTCTTTCTGAGAATGAGTATACTCCCGATTAAGATACGGGTTGAAAGATTTACCGGACAGTCCTATTTGACAGGCTGTCTAGACAACTAGGCGGTATAGAAAACTAGGCTGTCTAGAAAATTAGGCTGTATAGAAAACTAGGCTGTCTAGAAGACTAGGCTGTCTAGAAGACTAGGCTGTCTAGAAGACTAGGCTGTCTAGAAGACCCTGTAACAAAATATTTCTAGTTAATGATTTGGAATTTTTGTTACAGTTATTGTATAAGAGATAATTTCCAATCACGAATGTAGTTAAACGTGTGGAGTGAATGTGGAGAGCTTACCAGAGTTAACTGGGTCTTCCGTGGTGATGTATTTCTTCATATACGTGGCAGCGTCATGCAATTGCGAAAGTGGAACGGTCAGCTGTCGGAATTAAATGATTACGAGTTAACACAAGAATACAACCAGAATATAATGCGAATTGTAGACGACGACGGCATGAAAACATGAGTACTCACCAAAAAAAATTCAATAGGTTGGAGGCATTACGCCATGTTAATGCGAAGCTAAATTATTAAAGACATGGCCCGAAGCTGAAACAAATATCCAAAATCACATTAGTGATACAGTACGGAGATACGAAGTTATTCGTATTTGTATAATAAACTCACCCATGAGGCCCAAAATGAGATTCCTAAAAGTATTATTCAAGCGCTCACATTCTCGCTGGATTTCGAGACGAATCTGACGAGACACATTTGATATCATGACTTGTAAACAGATTTTTACACCTAGCAACATCGACTCTCAGAAAATAATATTTTAATTTATTGAATTTAAAATAAATATGAGAAAAACCCTTAAGGCAGATGAACAATACCCAAAAATTACCCAACTACGCTTTTCGACCTTTTATAGGAAAAGAAAACTTAATTCGGTCTTAATTACTGTTATGGTGTGACCATGTATTGACTAACTTCTGAATGCAGGACGCGACGTTTCGTTACTTGCCCAAAGAGAATTCCAAACAACGAATTACTCACTCCATGAACTATGACAAAAAGAAACAGATATACTATCGAATAACAATTATGAAGTAGTCTTTAGAATTAAAATATTTGGTATAATATTTAAAAGTTATTTTGCTTCATAAAATTATTTAATGACGTAGGATGACAGGTAGGCATAAGCAGTGGAACGAAACGTAAGAATTTAGTTGTCAATCTTTATTCTAGGTCGATACTCAGATAATCTTTGATTATTATTAAGAATTAGTATATTAAAGTGTTTAATAGTGTTTAATAATGAAAATAAGTGGAATTGCACGTATGAGTGATGTTCACAATGAGCTAAAAGTATGCCAAAGGCTGTGTGGAATGTTTTTTCTACGCCGGTACCGCGCTGAGATTAAAGGTAAATTTATTACGTATTTGAATGTATTCTAGTTCCAACTATGAATTTAATCGAGAAAGGATGATTACTACTATGTTATTCAATAGGTATCCACCAGAATTCTGTTATTTACGTATGATAAAAATCTAAGTGAAAGATACTGTCAAAGGCTAGACATTGTATATAAAAATGCCTACTGTTCATAGTCCAAAGTGTTACAGTACAGTTCATCTTTAGTTGGGTTAAAAAAATTAAAAATTTTAATTTTTAATTTTTTTTTTGATAAAAAGTTACCAAAACAAAATTACTTGAGTTTTAAATAAAGTAGAATAAGGCGGGTAGAGGACTACCAGTAAACTATAAGGAAATGACTAATGAGAAGCCATATTAGAAACTATTATACCTATGGATGCATTAACGAATGTTAATCATAACTAAGGGAAAGCATGCAAGAGTGAATTAAGAGTATTCTCTTCTAGAGCTATTTTTTTTTTTACAACTATGGTATATATTATCTATTCAGTTTAATATCTATGCAGTTTATCATCTATGTTTTTTACTCATTAGGTGTTTACTAACTATGCCGGCGTTTAAAACTAAGGGATCGATCCCTAAAACTACTGAGTTCCTATATTTAGGTTTTATTCTAACATGCTATTACTAAAAATGGCATTGTGCTTTTCCTTTATTAAAGCATGCCTTTCTATTTACAGACGAGGTAGCCTGAAGAAAAGCTAGCTTAACAAGCGAATTCTCCAAGACTAGATCTCTACACTGAATTACCATTCTTCGGGTGAAGACATATGGTTGACTGGAAGAAAAGGTTTTCTACAAGTCCTTCTTTCAGTGTGGTTCCCTTTACAGTAGTGTTAACTATGACTAGTTGTCTAGTTTTCACTTAAAGGATTTGTTTAATAGGAAAGTGTATCGCCCGAAAGCAGATATTTTGGCATTAACCAAATGAATATCTTGTCTTTATTAGGACAGAAATGTAAGTGAAAGAATTTATTGCTAGAGGGGAGCAAATATTTAAGAATTAAATAAGTAAGGATTTTGTCTTTATTAGGACAAAAGAATGAGAGTGAACAGTCCGATCGCTACTGAACACAATTCAGATAAAAGATAAGAGACGATATGTCACACAGCGGCAAAGTCGCAAAACATCCTTAAGCAGGAGCGGCTTCTCCTGGACGGACTATATCCTTTATGTGGAAGTTACCTAAGAGTTTACCTCCTAAAGATTTTAAGGTATAGACCAGTGGTCCTAGTTTTTTGTGTATAACACATTTTTCATAACGAGGTCCTAATTTTGCCGAGAAATGTTTGGCAGCATTGGACAAATGGAAACACTTCTTGTAAACAAATTGGCCTTCTTCTAATTCTACAGGACGTTTCCTGAGGTTATAATACCTAGCATTACGTTCATGCGAAGCGTGAAGTGAGTTACGCACCTTTTGAAACACAGTTTTAAGCTCTTTAAGTTTGTCAACGAAATTCAAAGTACTACTTAGGTCGAGAGCTTTCTGATCAACAGGGCCGTCATCATTATATAAAGAACCATCCAGCACCATTTCGCGACCGTGAGTTAGAAAGTAAGGGGTATGCTTAGTGCCTTCATGCGTGGCTGTATTGAGAGCACACTGGATTTCGGCTACATACTTATCCCAGGTTCTGTGATCGGAACGTACGTACGAAGCTATGGTACGAACCAATTCACGGTTTACACGCTCGGTTTGACAAACTTGCGGGTGATATCTAGGATTATAGAACAGGTGAGGGACACTGTATTTAAGAATAAGGTCTCTGAAAGCTTTTGAAGTGAATTGAACTCCATTGTCACAATGAATATATTTAGGTACTCCATGAACAAGAAAGATTCCTTTTTCCATACACTTAACTATCGCATTGGCAGTTATCGTGCGCAGTGGAAATAAAGTAACATACTTACTGAAATAGTCAGTACACACAAAGAGGTATTGGTTTCTCAAATAAGAAGGAGGGAATGGACCGAGAATGTCACAAGAAATTGCTTCGCCTGGTGACGATACACGTCTGGGATTACCCATGTAACCAGGTCGAGCTAGATTTACTGGTTTATAAGTTTTACAAATTTCACAAGAATCTACATAGTCCTTGACATCTTGAAAGAGAGTTGGCCAGTAATAGAAACTAGCTATTTTAGAGTGCGTCTTGGCCACGCCAAAATGACCAGCAGCAACATCATCATGGTACTTGGAAAGAATATCCTTCCGCTCCTCATAAGGTAGTACCAACTTCCAGTCGAATTGATCTGTTAGTCGATATTTGTTCTTAGAGTAACGAAATAGTTTATCATTTTCAATTTTAAAGTTAGGATAGAGAGTTGGTTTCTCAGAAACATTTTTATATAAGTCCAAATACCAAGGATCTTGAATAGAGTCATCGTCTATTGCACTAATTTGGATACGAGATAGACAGTCAGGTATAATGTGTTCCTTCCCTTTTCGATGAATGATCTCAAAACTAAATTGACTCAATCTGCAGGCCCATCTGTTCAGACGACCAGTAGGATTTTTTAAGTTAGCGAACCACTTCAAGGACGCGTGATCAGTGACAATATAGCACTTCCTACACTCTACATACGCACGGTACTGTTCTAAGGCGTAAATTACACTTAAAAGTTCGCGCTCCGTGGCTCCGTAGTTAGATTCCGCTTTATTAAGCGTACGGCTACAATAGGCAATTGGGTGGTCGACTCCATCATGCTTTTGAGTTAGAACTGCTCCGATGGCATAGGAAGAGGCGTCTGTATGTATATAGAAGGGTTCTTTAAAGTTGGGACACTTCAGAATAGGTGCCGAGATAAGGGCAGATTTGAGTAAGTTGAAAGATTCGTCAGCTTCATCAGACCATACGAATTTTACTTTCTTGCTCGTTAAGCGAGACAAAGGTCGTGCTATTTTAGAAAAGTTATTAATAAATCGTCTGTACCAACCGCACATTCCTAGAAAACGCTTGATACCTCTGGCATCTTCAGGAATGGGAAAATTTAGAATTACTTCCACCTTAGAAGGGTCAGTACGAAGACCGTATCTGTCTACCAAGTATCCGAGATATTTGAGTTCGCTGCGACAGAATAAAGATTTTTTCATGTTAATAGTAAGGTTTGCAGCCTTAAGCTTTTCAAAAACCGCTTTGAGTAGACGTAAATGTTCACTAAAATCAGAAGTACAGATGATAATATCATCTACATAACAGAATACCTTATTATCAAATTCTGCGGTAAAAAGGTTGTCCATTAGACGTTGCATAGTGGCACTAGCACCAACTAAGCCGAAGCACATTCGATTATAATGGAAAAGACCTTTACCAGGTACTGTAAAACTAGTTTTCTCTTTAGAATCCGTACTGAGTGGAATTTGATGATAAGCTGCGCTTAAATCAAGAGATGTTAAGTATTTAGCTTCGCGTAAATTGTCTAAAATATAGTTTACATAAGGTAGAGGATAAGCATCTGCCTTGGAGACCGAGTTTACTTTACGGCTGTCCAAGCATAGTCTCATATCACCGTTAGGCTTTTCCACCATCACAACAGGTGAGTTCCAGGGAGAGTGTGAAGGTTCTACGATGCCTGCTTGCAACATGCGATCTACTTCCTTTTCCAAAGCGATCTGCTTATCTGGACTTAAACGGTAGTATTTCTGTTTAATGGGAGAGGCATCTCCAGTATTTATAATATGTTCAATTAGATGAGTTTTGCCTAAACCAACCTTCTCAGTATCTATTTGATCAAAGAGTGATTTTACCTTTTCTAATTCAGACTGTTGGTTTGACGTTAAAGATTCTAAATTGTGTAAGCCAGTTTCAGAAGGAACAGCCGAGAGACTGTCTAAGTTTTTATCAGTAGTAGAGTTTGAAATTAAATTAGGAACTAATTTAAATGTTTTCCAGAAGTCTAACCCGAGGATAATTGGAGTTGAAATTTCAGGTTGAATATTGAAATGTATAAGCTGTACGGTATTGTCATAACGAACTGGTATAGTCATATATTCAGAACATACTAGCTGTTGGCCGTTAGCTACACGAATCCTAACAGGAGTTTTATGATTGTTAATAGGTATGCCAGCAGAAGCTAAAACCAGGTGGCTATTGGCTCCTAAAAACGAGGAACAAGCTCCACTATCTAACATAGCTTTAACCTGTAAGCCTAATACGTCTAGAAGTATATAAAGTCTATTATCTCCCCGTGGAGGATTAAAATAAATTGTCTTTTCTGCTTGTAAGGGAGCAGAAGGTAAAGTAGATGTTTTGTTAGAAAAGACAAGGCTATCTAGTTTTTTGGAACAGAGGAACATTTAGTACAATCGGGGGTGCGTACTCCTTTTTCACCACACCTGAAACACACAATCTCTCTGGACGTTTTACAGAAACCAGTAGAATGGTTTGTCATGCCACAACGGAAACATGACTTTTTAGTAGTAACCGGGGCTACGGAAGCTACAAAGTGTCGAGATGGAGGTTTATCCTGTGTCCTAAATGGATTTTTATTACGCTCGTGATAGTCACGGGTCTGAGCGGTATACTTCTCACTAGATCTCGAGGAACCAGGTTCACAGAATTGTTTTGCCTTGACTTGAGCTAATTCAATGCGTTTACAAAGAGATTTCAATTGTTCAATCGTTGTAATGTCTTGCAGAGCAAGATCCCTTGAATATTCAGGTCGAATGTTCCTACTAAGAATGTCCAATTTTTCAGATTCAGGAATGTCCTTACTAAGACGTTCAAACATCCCTAATACCGTAGAAACGAAAAACACAATAGTTTCAGATTTTGCCTGGGTCCGAGAACGTATCTCCTTTAATAAGAGGTGATCCAGATCAGGAATATCGAAGTCGTCCTTAAGAGCTGCTACGACTCCCTTATACGAGGTAAAGGAGATTGACCAACTTTGTATGGGAGTTGGACCAAGTGCTGCCCAGACTAAAGACACAGTGCATTATGCTCCTTAGGCTTACACTAGACTGTATACTAAAGCGCTTTAAGATCTATCCCAGGAGTCATGAAAAAAAAACTTTTTGATTGGCACTAAAAATTAATTATTTCTTACATTAAAAGTAACAGATTTTACTGTAATCTCGTCGTCTAATCGTCGTCATTGTCATCGATAGGTTATAGGTTAACGCGGGCTTATTTTCCGCAACTCGACGACAAACATGCGCCTATTTTGCGTGATGGGTTGATGGCACTACTCTTGCCAACCCAGCTCTACCAGAAAGCCTAGCAGACCCTTGACGTTGCCGACGACTTCTGGGAGTGACCTCGGTGTTCCGAGGTGGTGTGCCCGGTACTTGTCCACCCCCGGGTATTCGAGAATGACGTGGGCGGCTGTCTCTTCCACCTCCATGCAGGCTCTGCACAGAGGGCTGTCAGTAACACACCGTAGAGTAAACAAGTGTTTGTTTAGTAGGACTTGTCCAGTGATAGCTCCGGTTCGAAGATGGAGCTATGGCCTCTTTAGCTGGCGTAGCTTCCGCGACAATCCGGGGTTGATTGCCGGGAGGGCCTCTCTGGTTTGCTTGCAGGTTCCCAGGTTAGACCCGCAATGTTGCTGTTCTACCTTCGTACCGGCCCCGCAGTCCCTGGAACCGCACGTACACCGAACCCAGCATGAAGCTGAGTCGGCGCTCGTGGTCCACGAGAGCCTGCACCAACGTCGCTGGTGTGCCTGACGCACCTCTTTTAATATTATTTTACCTTTTTATACGTTTTTGTTATTTTTATAGACTTTTGTTTTTATATGACATTGTTACTTTTGGCAGTCCATTAAAAGACCATATCCGAACCAGCTCTGTTTAATTCCAAGAGTTACAACTGGTATGCTGACGATAGAAAACATTTCCGCTTCCTGCCATTCTACTCTGTGGAGTAGCCAGCGGTCAATCTCCGCCCACCGGTTCTGGTACCGAAGAGTCCGCGCAACCGGGCGGAAGTCTTCCCAGAGCCCAGGGAACTCGATGCCGCATCGTACTCGTCGTGGCACCTCGCTCTGCCGCTTCACGACGTCGACGACCTTCTCCCCCGTAGAGAGGGTGACGGTCGCCACGCTGCGCTTGAGCCATGTCAAAGTGGCCTGGTCCTCGCACCACAGCCTCAGGACTCCGTTCGTGGTGATCGGCTTACCTCGGAACAGCGGGCCGGACGTCTGGCTGTTGCATGGCTGCGAGGCCTCCTGCATGAGCAGCGCCTACAGCTGTTGCTGGACCTCATCCAACAGCTTCTGTGTGAGGTTCCCCGTAGTCGTTGTCGTGATAGCAACCAACAGTTCTGCCTTAACAGCGTCCGCGTAAGCTGTCCGCGGTGCATCCCCCGTCGACTCGATCCTCTGCCTCTTGGGGTCGCCTCTTGTAGAGATCGGCTCATCCAGGCGGACCCGTTTGGCCGAGGGTCTGGTCTCCGGGTTACTGCTCTTTGCGGTCCTGTCTTCTACTCCTGTCCTTGAAGGTGTGGCAGGACCTACTACTGGGAGCCCAGCGGCTGTCTGCACCATCCTGTTGGGAGCAGCTGGCTGTTGCCGAAGCACCGGAGCCGTCGTGTGTTCCTGCGCCTCCCGTCGCTGCCTGGACTTTCTGCGCTGCTTCTTATTTTTGTTTTTCCAGTCCCCGTCATTGGGTCCAGGCTCGTCCCGCTTGGCGGGTCTCACCTTTCGCCTCTTGGGCCCTTCACAGATAGTCCAGCCAGCGTCGAGTTGCGAGGATGTGTCGTCTGTGTCGAGTTCCTCCACAGGCGTCTGCTCCGGAGCAGTGGATTGCTCCACCGCCGAAACGACCTCCTGGGGCTCACCCGGTATGTCTAAAATGGGCTCAGTACGGCCTTTCGCCTGCGCCGAGCCTGTCTTTGTAGTCCACGCGCTAAGTTTCGAAGCCGCCGGTTTCCCAGCCGCTTTTCTGCCTCGCACGGACAGTCTTTTGTGTGAGGGCACTGTGAAAACAGCACCGTCAGCGCCACGGTGTGTCTTGCGTGGGGGCACTGTAGATACAGCACCGCCACGGTGTGTGGTGTTGCCTCCTCGGATCGCTGACGTGACTTCGAAGGCACGTGTGGTCGAGGGCGGCACTGTAGATACAGCACCGTCCCGCGGGTGTGAGTGTTGTGTGGAGGTGGAGGGCACAGCGTCAGCCGCACCGACACTTCCGTGTGTGTGTGAAGTGTTTGGGGTGTTGGATCTTGTGGAGTCCATGTTGTGTATGTTGTGTTCTTCATCTCTCGAGCTTCCACCCGCCGTGTAATCGCTCCCAAACAAAAAACTAAAAGTTCAAAGTAAAGCCGAAAGCGCTCGCTCGCTAAAAACCCTTAAAAACAAAAATTCATGTAGTTTTTTTTCTCCTGGACCGATTTTAAAAATATATGTATTTTCTAATAGAGGGTAACGCAAGGAACTCGTTAGAGGTATTTTCATCTCTGGGCAACATTTGGTCCAAACCTGGTCAATCTCCTTTAGAGCGATTAGCGCGGAACCACGACAAAGCAGGTCCTTCAAGTATCTCGGGAAAACCACGCAAAATCTGTGCTTCGGAAAGATTCCTAGCTAAACGAAGCTCTTCGAGACGTGCCACAAAAGTACGGGCACATGTGTCACCTTTAAATTTTAAGTTAAGAGAATTTATATTAAAAGTCTTTTCCGGTGTGTATATCACTTTCTTAATAACACGAGTTTCAGTTTGAACTGAGTCTTGATCATCGTCTGATCCAGACGGTGAAGAAACATTTTCTTGAATTTTTGTCAACATGGTTCCAATTCTATCTTTAAGAGAACAAACTTCCTCAGATCTATCACCAAGACGAGTAAGACGGCACAGAAGGTAACGACAACGTGAGCTTAACCGATCCGCTGCAGCATCTGAAAGATCATCCTCAGCCTTCTGTTCGAGTTCCGCAACCTTACGTTGACATAACTCTACCTCCGAGGTAACATCGCTTGGTACTAATTCCGGGACCAGTAAACTACCCCTTTGAACCAGCTTTGAAGTTTGTTTGAGAGCCTCACACAGACTAGTACGACGAGAGAGAGGATTGATGGGAAGTTTCCTTATCGAAAGTTCATGAGTTATTTCGTCTTTGTGTAAGTGTGTTAATTTACAACCAGCCTCTTCGAAGTCCATGTTGAAAGAAAAAAAACCAAAAGTGTTTTCAAAGAACTAGTGTGTAGTCAGTTTAATGAACAAAGTGTGTCAATATGTTTAAAAGTTAAATTAATATTGTTATTTTAAATTCCAAATCACTTTACAATATTGATGAACAAGCACGGTTACCTTAAAGAAGTATTTTGTAAGTCCGGTGATAAAATGACACAGTATGTGTAACTAGAAGTAAGTATTACCAGTTTAAGTCACTATGTGTTGAAATATAAACCAAGATTTATTTAGTTTATTAGCTAAAAATATTTTTAGTTTATTTTAAGATGACTGTACGTCAGGTGGTGTATAGTTTTATATGCTCAAGGCTTTTAAGAAGTCTTAAGTTTGTAAGCTTAAAATCTTAAATAATTTTAAATTTACAAACCCAAAGCTTAAAGTATATATTTTATTTTTATTGTGTGTGCACAAGGCTTTAAGAAGTCTTAAGATTGTAAGCCTAAAGCATCAAATAGTTTTAGGGTTACAAACCTAAAGCTTTAAATAGTTTTTAAGAATTAAAGTGTAAGTTTTATTAAACACTTCTTAAAAATAAACTTAACCTATTGAATTTGCATGACCGTTCCTTAATTAAAGTTTAAATTTATACTATCATCTAAATATATCATTCTCCAAAGCCAAACGTTGGGCATCGCCACTGTAATGAATTGGTCCACGGCACTGTGTACCAGGAAAAGTGGAATCCACTCTTTCGAGGGAACCTTGCACGGCTAGTAAAGCAAATCTCAGAGGTGAGTATTTTAGGCCACCCTTGGAGTGAGAAAGGCACTTATATTTGATTAAAGGGCGCCAAGTAACTTTCTCAACAAACAAATGATATATTTAAATGAAACACATCATGGTATTCTACTAAATGGCTTTTATTTACTTTAAAGAAAAGAGTATGTGTCTTATCGACATTCTACAAGGTAATTAAGAGTTGGATTACAAGGTAGTTTCTTAAAAATGGATGATAGAATTCCGGGGAACATTAATTTAACAATACCTATTTATATTTATTGCTCCTACATCATATTAGAAGAATTATTAAGTACATACAGTTCATTAGAGCATCACACACTCCCACTGTGAAAAAGATGACGAGTGCCAACACACGAGTATGCCGGTCCTGACTCGTGGTTAACACGTTCTCAGTCCTCTTCACCGCAGCGGTAGCAAGAGATGACTCACGGTTATAGTATAACAAAAGTGTTCATTACCTCTTTCTGAGAATGAGTATACTCCCGATTAAGATACGGGTTGAAAGATTTACCGGACAGTCCTATTTGACAGGCTGTCTAGACAACTAGGCGGTATAGAAAACTAGGCAGTCTAGAAAATTAGGCTGTATAGAAAACTAGGCTATCTAGAAGACTAGGCTGTCTAGAAGACTAGGCTGTCTAGAAGACTAGGCTGTCTAGAAGACCCTGTAACAAAATATTTCTAGTTAATGATTTGGAATTTTTGTTACAGTTATTGTATAAGAGATAATTTCCAATCACGAATGTAGTTAAACGTGTGGAGTGAATGTGGAGAGCTTACCAGAGTTAACTGGGTCTTCCGTGGTGATGTATTTCTTCATATACGTGGCAGCGTCATGCAATTGCGAAAGTGGAACGGTCAGCTGTCGGAATTAAATGATTACGAGTTAACACAAGAATACAACCAGAATATAATGCGAATTGTAGACGACGACGGCATGAAAACATGAGTACTCACCAAAAAAAATTCAATAGGTTGGAGGCATTACGCCATGTTAATGCGAAGCTAAATTATTAAAGACATGGCCCGAAGCTGAAACAAATATCCAAAATCACATTAGTGATACAGTACGGAGATACGAAGTTAACTATTCGTATTTGTATAATAAACTCACCCATGAGGCCCAAAATGAGATTCCTAAAAGTATTATTCAAGCGCTCACATTCTCGCTGGATTTCGAGACGAATCTGACGAGACGAGACACATTTGATATCATGGCTTGTAAACAGATTTTTACACCTAGCAACATCGACTCTCAGAAAATAATATTTTAATTTATTGAATTTAAAATAAATATGAGAAAAACCCTTAAGGCAGATGAACAATACCCAAAAATTACCCAACTACGCTTTTCGACCTTTTATAGGAAAAGAAAACTTAATTCGGTCTTAATTACTGTTATGGTGTGACCATGTATTGACTAACTTCTGAATGCAGGACGCGACGTTTCGTTACTTGCCCAAAGAGAATTCCAAACAACGAATTACTCACTCCATGAACTATGACAAAAAGAAACAGATATACTATCGAATAACAATTATGAAGTAGTCTTTAGAATTAAAATATTTGGTATAATATTTAAAAGTTATTTTGCTTCATAAAATTATTTAATGACGTAGGATGACAGGTAGGCATAAGCAGTGGAACGAAACGTAAGAATTTAGTTGTCAATCTTTATTCTAGGTCGATACTCAGATAATCTTTGATTATTATTAAGAATTAGTATATTAAAGTGTTTAATAGTGTTTAATAATGAAAATAAGTGGAATTGCACGTATGAGTGATGTTCACAATGAGCTAAAAGTATGCCAAAGGCTGTGTGGAATGTTTTTTCTACGCCGGTACCGCGCTGAGATTAAAGGTAAATTTATTACGTATTTGAATGTATTCTAGTTCCAACTATGAATTAAATCGAGAAAGGATGATTACTACTATGTTATTCAATAGGTATCCACCAGAATTCTGCTATTTACGTATGATAAAAATCTAAGTGAAAGATACTGTCAAAGGCTAGACATTGTATATAAAAATGCCTACTGTTCATAGTCCAAAGTGTTACAAGACCTTTTGCCAGTTGTTTATTACGATGTTTTTTGTACGGTGGTATGGAACCCTTCGTATGTGAGTCCGACTCGCACTTGGCCGGTTTTATGGTAAAGTTATTATTGAACACGTAACGTAATCTCTGACCTAAGTTTAACCTAGATTTAGAAGTCTGTGCATGACTGCTAGCAGTATCTTTTTGCGACTATAAAGACACACGTGCTTTTATGGAGAATAGAGTATAGACTTCTCTGAACTCATATTATGTATGTTCTTATATTAGTGTTCGTGACCAAGTAAAAGACAGATAAAAGTACAGGAGTAGAAAAATGTATTTCTGCCACACCTGGCCATAAAGTGGCTTTTACCGCACGCTACGCGTAAGGAAAGTGTAGACATAAAATGATGTACACAACACGGGAGGTAATAAAGAAAGTCCTCGATCGCATATTTACGTCCCTTGCTTACAGCTCGGACCGCAAACATGTGCGATGTCGGCCTTTCTTTATTTTACCACCCTAATTGTGTAATGTACTATTTCATTATTTCTTTCTTCCTGCATTGCTGAAGCAGTTGCGGAGTACGACTCCTAAGAACATAATCACATTCGCAATCGTAGTCACAGTCGCAATCGCAGTCGCAATCGCAGTCGCAATTGCAACCGCAGTCACAGTCACAGTCACAGTCGCAATCGCAGTCGCAGTCACAATCACAGTCGCAATCGCAGTCACAATCGCAACCGCAGTCGCAGTCACAGTCGCATTGGCAACCGCAGTCGCAACTGCAATCGCAGTCGCAGTCACAGTTGCAGTTGCAATCGCAGTCGAAGTCGCAATCGCAGTCGCAATCGCAACCGCAGTCGCAGTCGCAATCGTAGTAGCAATCGCAGTCGCAGTCGCAACCGCAGTCGCAATCGCAAACGCAAACGCAGTCGCAGTCACAGACGCAATCGCAACCGCAGTCGCAACTGCAATCGCAATCACAGTCACAGTCGCAATCGCAGTCGCAATCGCAGTCGAAAGTCGAAAAAAATACGTGTAACTACAACATTTTTAAATAATCGAACTGACGGACTAAACAGTTTTTTTTTAGTCGTCTAGCCCATAGCGTATTTAGCAGCGTGATTTATTGAGACACTATTTCGTAATTTTGAATTTTCTAACGATGAGTGTGAAATAGTACATTACAAAACTAGGGTGGTAATGCAAAGGAAGGCCGAGATCGCAGAAGTTTGCGGTCCGAGCTGCAAGCGAGGGACGTAAATATGCGATCGAGGGCTTTCTTTATTACTTCCCGTGTTGTGTACATCATTTTATGTCTACACTTGGCCAGAAAGCGGCTTTTTCCGTACGTGTAGGCAAGTGTGGCATAAAGTGATTTTTTTTTGCGTGTTTATATGCAATATTTTATATTATTTAAGTATTTTCTAAATATGTAAGACATAACTAAAATATGCATTTAAGAATCAATGGCACAGTTTCAAAAACAAACAATATTCAGAATTATAAATACAACAATGTCACAAAACAGCATCATGCGAATCAAAAGATTTACTTTTTAGGGTTCCGTAGCCAAAATGGCTAAAAAGCAACCCTTATAGTTTCGTCATGTCCGTCCGTCCTTACCTAAGCTGTTATAATAATTTAATGTATTATTTTTTTCCTCGCAAATGTGTTGAAAAACGTCGTATGATAGAGTCTGTGCGGAAAGAGAATATGCGTGGCGAAAAACGGAACTAACTTAAACAGTATGGCAAATACGGCAAATACGGTAGAAAAGCATTACAATTCTTTATTTTACATAAGATTTCGTAATATTTTGTTTGTCAAAAGAAAAAATACGTGGAAAATATGTTTTGAATAATCTAACTGATGGACCAAACAGTTTTTTTTAGTTATCGTGCATTATTGACAAGTTAGCATACCTAAGTTAGCCGCCTGTGTGCGGATTCTTAGACCCTTTTCTCCCAAGCAAACACCCGCGGGCGATAATGGAATTGCGCAAGAGTGGAAGAAAGCGCGCATTCCGCGGGTACAGTTCGGCGCGGATTTGACTGAGTCTTTTCAGTAACAGATACATATTCGGATACTTAAGCGTATACTGATATTTTTTTTTAAAACGGGTAAATGGTACAATTTTGAAAATTGAACACTAAACTTTGAATTAAAAAAATACAAACGAAATTTGTTTTGTTACTCAGCAAAAAAAAACTTTATGGAATTGACAGTGTACACTATTTTGTACGCGCTCTAAAGAGTCAATCGGAAAAGTAGCTAATAATTGCTACAACCATGTATACATATTGAAGAAGGTTTTCAATTTAACATTGGCAGCCAAAGTAACTCATTTATTTACTTAATTTTGGCCTTTTATAATTATGTTTCTAATAGTTGGTGAAGCAAAAAAAAGGTTATGTCTTTTCAGTCACCCTAGCGAACGGAGGCCAGTGACGGCCAATCCTGTATACAATAAAAATAGTATACGAGTAAGCACTATGCATCAATCAAAATAGAAAACTAATCTGATTGAGTTTGGAATTTAAAAACGCAACGCAAGATTTTTTGCGAACCGACTATACACTGTGGACAGATCAAAATACGGATGCGCAGGAGTCATTCACGATGTCACCAGATGAAAGTGCGTAGGCATTCAGGAAAAAGATATTACCTATGTCTCCTCACTTATTTTATTCCATTATTGCGAAATATTTTAACGTTTGTTCCGTTATGTGATTTTTAACCAACTTCCACAAAGACCAGAGGCTCTCAATTCCTCGGAATCATTGTATTTTTTTTTATTTTCACCGATTACTTGAAGTACTTTTTTAAGATCAAAAGAAAAATTGATCAGCATTTAGTAAATGATGAATATTTACTATGCACGTATCTCTAAAGAGGTTTCAATCATTCCGTTTTGTATTATAGCGATTCTAGGAAATGTATGTAAATTATATTTTATGTAAAGATTTCTCCGTGTTGTCCCAGTGACAATTTTGGAAAAAATACATGTAATAGCTCATTAGTGGGTGTATTACTGGTGAAAAAACCGGAGCGGTCTCTAACTTACAAGTAAATTTAAAAAAATTAACAAAAGTGCATTTAGCATTTTTATAATTTTTTTGTATGACAACATGAAAATGTAATTTATTTAAAACTAGCGACCCGCCCCGGCTTCGCACGGTGTTTCTCTATTATATTATGCATGTATTATACATATAAACCTTCCTCTTCAATCACTCTATCTATTAAAAAAACCGCATCAAAATCCGTTGCGTAGTTTTAAAGATTTAAGCATACATAGGGACATAGGGACATAGAGACAGAGAAAGCGACTTTGTTTTATACTATGTAGTGATAATCATTTTAATTATGTATACAATGTTTGTGACGCACGTTAAAGTCGGTTGGCTAGAAACAAAATATGGATGAAAGTTAACTTTTTTTTTTATTTTAAAAAAGTGTTAAGTTTAGGGAGCTGAAATTTTGCCACACCATCTATAAATATTACAAGACAAAAATCGATGGGGGCAGAATCACTTAGCTTAGCCTGGCACGGCCTTTAAGGCCAGAAGGTCATTACCCGAAGCGCCAAAAGAAAAGAAAAGAAAAGAAGAGAAAAGTATATACCTATGACATGTAAAAGAGCCCTTGAGGGCCTACTTGCAGAAATAAATTATTTTATTTTATTTATTTATACATTAGTTATGTCACTTCACTACTTTCATTGGTAGAAAACGCATACTAGAATTAATTCATAACTTTTACAAAAAGAAAAATCAATTAAAAACCTGGAGTGAATCATGCTGTATGCATCTTGGCGCCAAAAGTTCGAGCCCTGGTAATAAATATTGCCGTAGTAGGTAAAAGATTGTTTTTTTATATTTTTCTAAATACATACATGTATGCATTACGAATGATTGAATGAATTCCTGTTTAGGAATTCATTTGCCATTATTTAAATAATTCGTCCAAAAGCAACTTGCGTTGAACCTAAAAGGAAGCCGGCAGGGAACTTTCTTATCCCAACCACCATCGTATTTAGTAATACAAGTTGGAAACGACCTATTCCGGCCTAATCCGAAGCCGTAAAGCCCACGTCGCTACCAAAAAAACGTTGATCAACATAAGCGTCGTCCTTTTTGGTAGGAAACACAAAAAGTTGTGTAAAAAATAAAACAGGAACAGTAATATCAGATAGATGACGCAGGGCCGGACTTGGCTTGCACTGAGACAAACAACATTACAACAGATCATTACGATATTAATTTATAATGTGGTAAGTCTCTTCTTCTTAGTCGTATACTCTTGGCAGAGTAGTCGTGGTGACGGGGGTCGTAGCACGGCCTTTTTGACTGTCTCCCGCCATCTCTCCCTCACCGACGCATTTCGAACACGCAGATTTAGGGATGACTCCGTTAGGGTTTTAACTTGGTCCTTCCATGGCAAGGGAGAGCGTCCTCTGGATCTTGAGCCATTAACTCTACTACCCTGGACAACAAGTCTCTCCATAGCGTCACCTTCCTTACGCATAACGTGGCCAAAGTAACTCAGAATTATTACTCGAGAGTGAATTATTATGTGTTAAGTACTAATTAATAAAATGACTTAAACTTATGACCGCAATAATTTTTAATGCTTAACAAAAGAGTACATATATCTATGTAAAGTTTTTTCATATCAGTAGCATGGCGTAACCTTACGCAACTCGTAAAGTAACGAATGATGACCACAGTCGGACGGGTTGTCCTTCTATCGTATACTGTGCAGCGCATGAATAAAACCTGTTTGCATTAAACAAATTACCACATGCAACAATTAATTTGGATGTCACTGTTCACTAATTACGGACGAATATTTTAGATTCCATTGAGTCATTATTAGGGTGTGGAATGGACAAGTGTGGGAGGATCAACAACATTTTGTAATCAAGTAATACCTAGTCGTTTATTCTAGATTTGGCGCGGATAACTAGAAATTAATGATTTATCCACGTTAAATTATTAAAACCCAATTAGATGCATGAACAGTGAAAACATGACAAGCAACTTTACTTATTACTTTTTAATCACACGTAAGTAGCTGGTAAATATGTATAACTAGTACTGAAGTATTTACAATAGGTAAGTACGTAAACTTAGTATTCTGATCATCATAATTCTAAATATTTCTGTGTTACAGTTCAAGCGGTAAACTTTTAGTAGATATTTTAGTTTCAGGCAACGCACTTGTGATTCCACAGGTTTTGCAGGTGTCTATGGGCGGCGGTAATACCTTACCATCAGGCGATCCGTTTGCTCGTTTGGCCCCTATGAAAAAAAAAAATTTAAAGCATTGATTTTGGAACTAGTTTAACTCTCGTAACTAACAAGAGGATACGGCTATCCTCTAGTTAAGTAGTTACGAGCAGGGCTCGAAACCGATATTTTGCAAAAACCCCGAAATAGCCCAATATTTTGAATTATTTTATGCTTTTTATGTAGAGCTAGCTCAGTAATGTATTTAAGTCATGATTTCGTATTACGAGTATTAGATTGTCTGGTTAAAAAACGAAATAATAAACCAAAGAACGATAAGAACGGAAAGAATACCGGTATTTTTGTATGGAGCAAATACCGGTTTTCGAGCCCTGGTTACGAGAGTGAACTTCGTTGGCCGAGGTGGTAAAAGTTAAATGTGTCCTTTTGTTTCGCCGTGGTCGACTATTATATTAATGTACAAACAAATTACAGCCACGTGAACCACGAGCCTATAAATAGTAAATTTTTCAAAATCAGCTCTAGTTTTTTGTAAACCGTTTGCGTAGTACTACACTTTCTTACAGTATTTAAAAAAGTATTTTTTATCGCTTGGTCTCAGTTTTTTACAAAAAAATGAGCTGACCTGATACACTCATGATTGACTATATAAACACAAAAAATAAAAAAAATAGGAGGCCAATAAATACTTTTTGTTTGGCTGCGTTTTCATTAATACATACTTAATATAGTTTATATAGCCTTACAAAATAATTGTATTTTCAACAAATTAATTAACCTGACTTGAAAATGACCTAACCATCGTCACAGAAAGAAGGCAGTTAGCCTCCCTCCCTGGGCAGGCTGCGCGGCGCACACGCACAGTGCTGGCCCGCGCTCCGCCGTCGCCGCGCGTCTCACCACACTCAGTCCGGCCCACGAGTGACGATGAACCATTTTTATGTAGAAAATGTGATTCAGTCAACGACGCGTTTTGGTTGTTAAAAATTTTCAGTTTTTGTGACTGTTTGAAAAGTACTGTTCTGTGTTTGGAATTGTGAAATTTGTGGCGTTTTTTAATAAGGTAATTTTTTTACTACATTATATTTTAATAAGTACCTCGTTTGTAAATATTCATAATACTAATAATAATATATTACTGTTAAAAGTAACGAAAAATTATTAATAAAGAATTTATTCATCTTATCATCATTAAACTTAAGAGCTGTGCTTTGGTCGCAGGACTCGGAGGATATTATTATGCATAAAATGAATTCAATAAAATTGTACTCAATTAAAGTCTACACGATCCTATCAATAAAAATATATACGATTGTATGAAATATTTATACCAAAATTCTATATAAATACAGAATTTTGGTATAAATATTTCCAAACTCTTGTAAATCTCGTTAACAATGATATATTCGAAGACCTACCAACCGCTACTACTACTATTCTTATATACAATTGTAGAAAATGATCACATATCTTAACATTCCTTTTTTGGACAATCGTGTAAAAACACTTCAAGTCGTCAAGCGTGAAATTATGAACTTTTTAACGTCGGTGATAAAGAACAGAAAATAATCGCCGCAATAATCAGGATCTTCAAGTTAATTTCCAAAAGTTGTGAGGGTGCTAGAGAACCCATCAGTACTCGCACGCTTGCCACAACTTGACGATGATAATTATTGCACAGCCAGAGTCAAGTGTCCGTGTGTTTTGGAATCGTCTGATTTCCCGTATCAACAAACAGCAGAAAAACCATCATCTATTGCGGTTTCACACATATTTAACTGTTTGCCTTTTATTTTCCGACGTTTTGGCACAGTCGCATTTACAAAATCGGAAAAAGCCGTGGCTGCAGATAGTCGTCGGTGGTTTTGACTGTAAAATATCGGAAAGTAAACAGTAAACACTCATAATCGCGTTAGACTCATTTACATAAGCCATCAATCGTCTGAGGTTCGCGCTGCCGTACAGAGTATAACCGGAACAGATAGTAAGCTGTATCAGCATCAGCACGCTCGGAGACGCGAGCACTTTCACTGGCCGGTTCAAGGGCGGCGCCCGAGGCCGCGGCGGAGCACTTGTCGAGGCATCTGCGCACTTGCGGCCGGAACGCCCGATTGCCTGAGTTCCTCATAGATAACCAATCACTACCATACAGTCAGATTATCTTCATTTATTTGTTTTGGTTTAGGCATTTAAGTGCTGATCTATTGCAACATCCCTGAACTTCAGAATTCACTACAGAGCCCCGTTGAGTCTAAGAAATTCCAGATTCTTTGAATGCGTACAACATCCCACCCTCGGCAGGCGCGTAGCACTGATTGTCCTTAGCTGTTTTAAATAGTATATAAACAAGTTTCAAAGCTCAAAACTAGTGTTTCTTCGTAAATAAAATAACCCTTAGTTAAAAATTGGCAGTGATCATGATCAAACTGTTGTCTTGAGCAAAAGATACGTAGGTAAAAGTTGTTTATTTACTACTTAAGTAGTAAACAGTAGTAACAGCAATACCGATACGATATCGGAACATCACGAATATTGCATATTTTAGTGAGCTTGAAAGATTAACGAAACTTTACCAATGTCTGATTTTAAAACATACCTTATATTTGCCAAGAACCTAGGGAATAATCAAAGTAATTGCTCCTCCAACCGAGACAGTCACCTTGATGTAGACTAATCTACTTGCTTAGAAGATACTATGTAACTTGTACGGGAATCCTCACAATGAAATAATGAAAGAATTATATACTTAATACACACAGTGAAGATAAGCTTCTATGATGTATTACATCTTCTTTAGCTCACTTAGATTTGTCCAGCAATGTACTGCTGAGCCATTTACCCGCTCGCTTTTAGAATGCTGCCATTAATCAAGCTTTAACATTCATGGCCCTATTATGCAAATGGAATTCTTTGCTTTCAAATTTAATATCCGATAGTGATATCAAAATATAAAATCGAAAGTGTCCGGGCCGCCTAATGTTGCGTAAACAGTTGTGCGCCGACGCCAGCCGATAAAGTAATTACACAACGTTACAGTAATAGTAAATGAGGGCTAATAATTGATAATGATGCCTTATTAATGTATCATAGAAAGTTATATAGATGTCGGTTTTCATTCGCGTAAGTAGCCTAATATATTAAGAGGCCGCAGCCGTTTGTAACGCTGCGCTCGCATCGAATAAGGCAGTGGTGGGCAATTCACGGGGGCCAAAAAAATTTTGGGAATTTCAGAGGGCGAAAATTACAGCAATTTGCGGTTTGCGGGCGAGTTTCCATACAAAATCAGTCGCGGCGAACTTAGTATGTGACAGTGGTTTAATAGCATTCAGTTGCGTTTATTTTATTTACTTCATTTTAATCACATCACTCTATAGTATTTTATGCAACGGTTGTATAAGTAGGCTCAAAAAATGCGAATGGCGCGAGTTGCAAATAGAGCCATGAGCGTTTTTTGACTTAATTATACAACGTTGCATACAATACTTTTTCTACGACTAGGTTTTAAAATATAAAATACAAAATTAAACATAGCGCGCAAACAAGGCAAATATGACATATGACTGACAGTATGTGTCTACGGTAAACTCTTTTTTTAATTTGACGTATACTCGCTAGTGACACGCAGTGACGATATTAAAAATACTTTTTTTATGTTGGCATCAATGAATTTAGTTTGGAAAGTTTTGTTTTTCTTAAATACCATAGGAATTTAATTGTTTGTCAAGTTGGCAGTTGTGCATTTTTATCGTAAAGTTAGAATTGAGCGCTTAATCCTTGACCTAAGTTTAACCTACATTTAGAAGTCTGTGGCTGCTAGCAGTATCGCTTTGCGACTATAACGACACTAGTGCTGTTATGGGGAATAGAGTATAGACTTCTCTGAACTCATATTATGTCGTACCCTTGGTCAAATAACGACGCATCTGCAAAATGACAACTTTTCAGGATCTGTGTGTATTATGTAGTTCGTATGATTTGTATGACTTTTGAGCAATAAAAAAACTTTGGACGTAAAGTCACATGCGTCGTTATTTGACCAAGGGTACGATGTATGTTCTTATATTAGTGTTCGTGACTCGTGACCAAGTAAAGTACAGAAGTAGACTAAAATTCAAGCTGAAATCGCCATAATTATACTCGTATCGCCATAAAACTGCGCTCCTTTTATACCACACACAATTCATGTCGCGTGATTGATCTGAAATTTAACTACCTTGTGACATCTTTGTAGTGTCAGTCAAAACAGGTGACCTAATGTTTAACAACAATTAGTGCCACTGGTGATATCGTAAGGTGATATAACATAGACAATGTGTATTGTAATGTACTCGTAGCATGATGACCCTTGTGCGTGGGGTTGGATTCGGTTTCGATTCGAATACATGTGCAAAAATGTAACCTGAATGACCAAATATGCAACCAACTCATTCATTACACATTCTGCAGTGCGACAATGTTCAGGCCCCATTTAGACGAGGTGAGAACTCATATGCGAGTTTGATACGTTGCGGGCTAAGTTTGATACGTTGCGGGCTACCCAGGTATAGTAATTATCCGATCAACTGGGCTAATGTTGTTAACGAATACAATGCCATTGAGAGGTAAACCACAAATTAGGATAACGAGAATATAGTGTCAAAAAAGTATAACTGCCTTGAAAGATCATTAGATTTTAGATTCTATTTACTAGACAGTAAAGTGTAAATGCAGTTATAGATAACTGCGATCTTAATTTGTTTTGCATTTCACATTCGCCCGACGGTCTGCAAGTGCGTATTCCGTAGAGAAAAGACTTAGAGATACTATGAGCTTTCAACGGATTATCGGTTCTATGACCGTAATGATAAGGCGGCAAATACTTTCAAACAAAAAATAATAATGCATTTTGCTTTTACAGATTTAACGGGGAGCCAGGTAGACTGCCCGGGTTTACTCGTGTTACGCATTGTTATTTTTTTTTGGTGGTATTGTTATCGATAAATGGCATTGTTCGCTCAATGGCATTGTATTCTTTAACAGCATTAGCTCTCTTGAACGGATAATTTCTATACGATGAGTACAGTTGATCGATTAATCGCCGCAAGGAAATGAAAATCGCATACGAGTTCTCGTCCCGTCTAAATGAGGCCTTAATGTCGACGTCACACTTACCCATTTTGCGACCAACTGTCTCTAGCTAAGTAAGGCGCCCACCACTATTGAGAGCCGGAGTTAGGCCTCTTAATTTAGGGTCATTTTTGAAAATTATCATTCCATGTGCACACATATTGGGGAAGATCCCGCCTCTTTACAATTGCATTTTATTTATTACTAGCTGTCCCGGCAAACTTCGTTGCGCCTCAGACTTTTTAATTTTTTACATGTTTTAATAGTTACTCTGTTATTCGGGGCAAAGACAAACCCAAAACACCAAAGATCATAAAAATCGATTCACCTGTTCTCAAGTTATAAATGGTGTAAGCTAACCCAACTTTGTTTTTTATATATACTTATATAATTTATACATGTAGTTCCGGTCAAGCTCTACTAATTAACAAAAAATGCCTCTAGATACACAATCAGCCGGAAAAAAATGGCCCCACAAAAGTGCTAGCCGATCGGCATGGCTAGCTCATTTTGACTTAGTCTGGTTTCAACCATAGACAGCGACAGTTGTCAAAAATGGCTAAATGTAGCGTAAAAAAATGCGTTAATAGCAGCAAAAAAACAAGAAAGAAAGATGGGATATACTTCTTAGTTAAGGGCGAATTAATATTAAGCAGCATTACAAGTGAACTCATCGTGATTTCATAGTTTTTTAGTTATCTTCGCGAATGTCTTACCAAAAAGCGACTCCATTTATTTGCTGCTCACTTTTGACGTTTCACTTTTTGATAGGTGCCAATAAACTAAAGTTTTCAAATGTTCGTTTGCAAATTTGACACATAGGTGTCAATGGAACTAAGTTATCTTTTGAATGACAGTTTCATATAGATGCAGCTTATAAATTAACGTTATTAGCGTATATTTGAGTGTAACTACAAATTTCATTTTGCGCCAGATTCATAGACATTTTTCTTTGAAACTGTGCGTCTATGTTATTATACGTCAATGTGCCTAATGAAGTGGAATCTTCTGAATATTTGCGGCCGGGGGAATGATCTCAAAAGTCACCCTTTAGTGATGCGCCTATTGGAATCAAGTTGTAAAATACGTAGATATAATACAAAGTGACTGGGATCTTGACAAATAAGTGCCTTTTAATGGAAAGTCGCGATACATTCGCAAACAATGGCTTTTTGATTGTTGGTAACAATCGAAGATTGCGGCTTTATTGTTAGAGAGAAAATGGTCACTAATTGGATGAAGGTAATTGTTTTCCGATTCATGTAACTTATTCTTATGTCCATCCAAGTACTCCTCGCAGCGGCGTGTAGGGTTTGTAGTACCGGGAAATTTTAGTTTGGCAGTACCGGAAATTCCCGGTTCTCTCACACAAAAAAATCCCGGTACAGCAAACACTACGTACAGGTCCCTGTACCTTCAACAAAATTAGCAAAACGAGTCCGTCCTGGGATAACAAACGGTGTCTATCCAGCGGAACTTATTCGTCGATTACATGCGTTTTAGAATTCCGTGCTCAAAACTAACGGAATTAATATGCGATGCCCATTAGTTTCGATTTTATTTGCGAATTCTGTTTATGTCATGTCATGGCAATAGGTTTTTATAGTGGTATAGTATAGGTACTGTAACTATAAAAATATGTGCCTCAAGATTGTAATTGAGAGCCAAAAATCTAAACGCATATCCACCATCTCTCATAGCGTCCACACAACAGTAACCAATTGGCCATGATAAGGAAATTATAAACAGCCACATACCTACTGACCAAATCGCATTCGATCAAAGCAGAACAGATTGCATAAACAAAAGAGAAAGAAGCGATTTCAATTTATGCGAAGCGAGAGCAAAGACCACGACCTTACCTACCGGGGATAAACCTTCGATAAGCCGTCGATTAATAATTCATAACTTTTTCCACGAGATGTCGCCAAGTTCCGGTTTTCTAAATTTTTGCGTGGTGTCCGGCGAAGAAAGTCCGGACGACAAATGTTAGGCAACCGCTTTGTGTGGTGTGAAGTGACAACACAATACATGTGCTGTTAGCAGTACACTGCTCGATAATTTACGTTATCAATACAAGTAGGTATATTCGTATTGCAATTGAACATTGTTTACAGTAAGTTTTCTGGTAAATCTGTGCAAAAAGAAAGGGTTGGAAAAACATTTTTCACTTAAAAAAATAACTTTGAAATGAAACCCCTCATTGAGACAGAAAGACGCAGTAGCCAGCGGAATCCAAACTGGCTCAGCCTATATATTGCCGTGTGACCTTGTCAGGCGGTTAGCTTTAGGTTACAAAGTATTTTACTCTGTTCCATAAAATTCAAACGTAATGTTTATTTACTCACATTAGTTAACGGTATCTTTAAGTTAGTAGTATCAAAATAGTGGTCCAACGTAATCAATATGTTTTAAAATTATAAAGAAGAATTTTTATTTTTGTAATGATTAATAAAATATTTGAAATTTGATTTCGACCATTATTTAGTCATAATCACTCAAGTAACTTTGAAAAAAATAGTTTTTCTTGATGGACGGTTAATAATGTTAAAATACTGTACTATACATATTTGTACTAGGTGAAATGGATAGCTGACTATTGTGTATTCGAGATGTTATTACAACTAAAAGGGACGTTCTCGTAACATTTACATACGCGAGAAAGTTGCGTTAGCACATTCCGGTAACTTAATAAACACGTTGAAAGTGTTAACGACCGAACGTCTAGGTAGACTACACGGGAGCACGCCTCATTCAAATCATCGTAATTATTGGTACTGGCAGACTGGCAGACAAAGTAACCCGTGGTTTATTAACATGCTATTTATTTTGCGCAAGAATTTCTTAAATGTTCCAAAAATGTAAGTTTTACTGTTATAGTTAAAAACAAATAGTTAGTTCAAAACAACCCGTTTGTTTTGAACTAACTATTTGTTTTTAACTATAACAGTAAAACTTACATTTTTGGAACATTTAAGAAATTCTTGCGCAAAATAAATAGCATGTTAATAAACCACGGGTTACTTTGTCTGCCAGTCTGCCAGTACCAATAATTACGATGATTTGAATGAGGCGTGCTCCGTCAATTCCATTAAAAATGTTGTCTCCATTTTCCATCAGGTGAGACCAAAGTGAAACACAAACACATTATAGTACATTACACAACTAGGGTGGTAAAAGCGAATTTCACCCGTACGCGTAGCGTGCCGTAAAAGCCACTTTATGGGCAGGTGTGGCATAAAACTTCAAAGAAACAGTCGGAATGTGGCCGCAAAACTTTTTCTAATTACAGACCCATCGCAATACTGTCTAGCATTGATAAAATAATGGAAAAATGTATAATTGACCAGCTTAGTACCTACTTTAGTAAAAATAATATATTAAATCCTTGTCAACATGGATTTCAAAAAGGAAAAAGTACAGCTACTTTATTGTCACACTTTACCAATGAAATAAATAATTATTTAAATGATAAAAAAATTGTATTGGCAGTATTCTTCGACTTTAAAAAGGCGTTCGATACTCTGGAATCCAACACCTTGTTAAAGGCGATGAACGAGTGTGGTGTGAGTGAGCCGCTGAACGGTTGGTTTCGCGACTACCTTACTTCAAGAACTTACAAAGTTAAAATTGGAAACACCTATAGTCGCGAGTGCGACGTTAGATGCGGCGTGCCGCAGGGGTCGGGCTGCGGACCTCTCTGCTACTTGATGCACGTGAACAGCCTGTGTGGTGTGCTGCAGCACTGCTCAGCACACATGTTCGCAGACGACCTCTGCGCACTACGTGCCGGCACGGATCTCGCCGAGACCTTCCGTCTCGTACAGGAAGACGTGGACTCAGTCGTTAAGTGGTCTCACGACAATGGGATAGTTCTCAACACCGACAAAACGAAACTACTGCTAATTCACTCGCCGTATTTACCACTCACAAACGAACCTCCTAATATTTTTGCTCATACATTCTCCTGCTTACATAAAAATAAGAACAACTGTAGTTGTAGTCCAATAGAAAAAGTTAAATGTATTACTTACCTTGGAATGAAAGTAGACGAACACTTCTCCTGGTCACCTCACACAGATTTCATATACGATAAATTAAGAGTACTGCTAGGCAAATTTGTTCATTTAAGTTATAGAGTACCTGTCAGCACCTTAAGATGTTTATATATGTCACTAGTAGACTCAATTCTGGGCTATGCCCTTGACAGCTATGGCCTTACAACCAAGACGAATATAAATAGATTAGAAAATATGCAACTAAGATTTTTAAAACTTCTAGTAAATAACAAAACCAAACATAAATGTAAAAACGATTATAAACGTCTCTTTAAAATATGTAAAATATTACCTATCAGCTTAAAACATAAATACCTGCTTGCCGTCAATAACCATAGCTGTCTGGGGCACGGACCAGAGGAATCTTTAGTCAAACCGATAGAACATGTATACAACACCAAATCTATTGCTGACGGCAAACTATTGGTGCCAAGGGTTAATAATTATTATGGAGACAGATCCCTAAAAAAACGTATCCCGTATTTAATCAATAGTTTGCCGGCAGAAATTAGACGTGAGCCTAACAAAAAGCGATTTAAAAGACTGTTAAAAAAACACTATTTAAGCACATTAACTTAATATACTAATTACTTAGTTTATATAGAGACTCATGATCCCGCAGACAAACCTTATTAAAGGTTTTGTGGGACACTGTTCCTAAGTGTATGTTAACCCTATGTTTTAATAAATAAATAAATAAATAATAAAAATAAAAATTGAACCTATTTTTGTACACTTTTTTTTTTATTTTATTTACAAATTAATAACAATGCATTAGATACAGATTACTATTGCACTGTGAAACTCAGGATTTACAATAAAACATTATACACTAGAGAACCTGTCATCCATCATCTCGCAAAATCTCAAGCACTCTTGATCCTGACACCAATGTACAACATACCTTATAATTAGGTAGTTGTTTCCCATAATTAGTTATTTCTCGGTATTTCATTGCAAGCTATGCCACACCCGCCAAGTGCAGACAATTAATTGACCTAACAATGTATTTTCCAAGACAGCGTTCACGAATCGCACAGATGAGTGGACGCGGAAGCGTGTAATGGATTTCTGCGCCGACGCAGGTATGCCGCGCAGCGCCTCACGCGACGCGATCTAGCGCACTGGGCCAGCGGGCTCCACTGTCGCACGACCGCCGATCTTTTAGACTTATCACACTTGCGATTTGCGAGCGAGCTGCGGGCGGGTTAGAAGCGAAGTTCCATACAAATGTCGCTGGTTTTGTATGGAAACTCGCCCGCAGCGCGCCGGCAAATCGCAAGTGTGATAGCTTTACAAGTCTTACAACACCCATTTTCGCATTTAACCTAGGTGCAAAAGAGCGTAAGTCATACAATAGAGTTGTGACCTTTTGTACCTGGTATAAATGTGACTTGGACCCCTTTTCACTAGAGCACAGTTATTTACTCTAGACTCTAGGTAATTCAGAATAACTTAAAAACGAGCGCTCGTTTAACTTGAGCCTCTGTGACGGGGGTGAAAGAAAAACGTGCCAAAGAAATCAGCACCCTTGAAAAAACCGAGATTTTATAGTTTTAAAGATGACCTGAAGATGCCGTCAAAAATATTTCAAAATCTTCGGTAGTTATTAGAGAGAAGAGAAGAAACCTATTAGATTAGTCGGCAGAGAAAATATTGGCATATACACAAAAGATTAACTGGAAAATTTACTCAAAGGTCAACTGGAAGAGATCTCTTAAAGGGATAAGTTCGCCTTTGTACATACATCTTTATGCTGTAACCCTGTACTTTGTCTCATTTTGTGCAATAAAGTATTTCCAAAAGAATCGGTGTAATTGTGCCATTATTAATTATATGTACTAGCAATGGTGTCAACAATGAACTAGCAATAGACCACTGGCATGGAGACGCAAATAAAGATCGTCTTTTGTTGATAAAGTGTTATTTTTGGGAACATCACAATTAGTGAAGAGTGTAGTGCGTCCGAGAAACCGCGAGGTTGTGGAAACGCGACGCGCAGAGCATTGACCGCGCGTTTCCCTGCGCGTGCGCTCCGGCCGCGCTGGAAACTGCGGCCACCCGACACTGCTCATAATTACTATACCGACGCGTACACTACAGGATGCGTACGAGGCAAATACCTTAAAATTACATTAAAATCTGCCGGAATCTCAACAATAATGTGTCCACAAAAGTGAGGCGGGTGAAACGCTCAAATAATGACCCACGAATGCACCAGGAAAGCAGCTTTCAGAGAAGAATGGCGGAGTGTCGTAAAGTGTGCTAACACCCGAGTTGACCAAGATTTGATTTTGTTTTTGACAGAGATTTTGGAATAATCTCATTAAACGTGATGAAACCTAACTCTCTTTCGCCATTTTGTTTGTCCGGTAACCACTTTCCATAAACAAATAATAACAGCATCTTATATCGTGTTGTCTCACTTTCATCCAATTACCACGGATTAGATATCCAAACAACCGCACAAAAGAAATAAGTTTCACTAATTTGTGCAAATTGAATTTCCATACAAATGTAATGTCCGTTAAAAGTAAAAATCGATGGTGTCGTTGACCGCTCGCCCAAACCAAACACAGGCGTACAGTCGCCCGCGGAATCTGTGGAAACGAGTCAAAATAGATGTGGCATTTACGATTACGTTAGAATAAAACGTAGACAACTAAATAATATACATATTCTGTAATATAATTATGATTCAATAGACTTCCTCCTCTATTAAGTAATAATATAAGTTGTAGTAGATAAAGAATAATGTTCTGTAAGGCAGGTTAATTCGAATGCAATTTTATTCGTCTTGTTTCACATTACCACTATTATAGTATTCAGGTGCTATTAAGGTTATTTCAGTTAGGAAGGTACCTAAATAAAAGATAACCTCACCTGCCGATGATGATGATGACTTTGATGTCTCGCAGAGTCATCAAAGTCTATGTCCTAATCACTGTTATAATTTTTAACTAACTATTGGTAGTTTTTTTTGCAAATAGTTAATTATCTTCCAGAGCCCTACGCACGGTCCCCGGCGATGTTCGGGCGGACTGTACTCGTTTTTTATCAACTTTCGCCCGGACCGGTCGGACTTTCATCGACTTTTGTTTCTCGTTGGTTGCGCAAACGTTACTCAACCCGGGCAAACCGAATTATCAAGTAATTGAGTAATTGGTCTCGTCGAGTACGTTGTGTTGTAGCGCGTTCTCTAGGGCACACACAGCGCCGTATAGGGCGCCGTGTACACGCTTGTACAGCCTTTGTAACGCTCACACTGATGGTATAATGGTTTTATCTATTCAGATTGTGTGCTACTTAAACGCGCTTTCATAGGCACCCGCGTAGAATACCTTTTGCCCTACTTGGCATCACCCTACCTCTTCACAACGCGACTCGTGAAGGTCTCAACTCATAAGTCTGTGAATTATTAAATTTTTTGGTGGGACAATCCACGGTGTTTGTTGATTGGATTATTGGTGTTGATGGTGGTTGGTGACCGGTGCAAATTATTTTCGTTTATTTGTTACTTTTCAGTTTTATCTGCTCTCGCGTGACATGCCGTTCCCTTTAGGCTGCGTTTCCACTAGAATTGTGCGAAGTAGCGGAACGGTGTGCGAGGCAGGGATCGTTACCGGTATTATCATATAAATAAAATATCTTCCTAAATTGGCAACATTTCCTTGATAATGATTTTAATTTAGGTAGCATTGTTATACTATTATATGAACTCATTAAATAAATAAAATATTCAATAATAAGCGAGATACCGAAATTGTATACCGGTATTTTTGTATGTAAATAATACCGGTATACGATCCCTGGTTCCAGGAAAAAACCACCAATGCCGGGCCGCGCTGAGCGAGGCTAAGCACGTTGATTGGTGGATTTTTTCTCGCACACCGCGCCGCTGCCTCGCACAACTCTGGTGGAGACGCAGCCTTATGTTCCGTGACATGCCGTTCCCTTTATGTCCGAGCACACTGTGACCATGAGCTAATATTACCTTCACACCTTGATAGTTTAACTATTTTAATACCGACCACAGATTAACCCGTATCGTAATTTAACGATTGCGATACACAATTCAGTAGATTGGTACCGTATGGGCAATTAAATCGCGATCGTTACAATTTGGGCGATTATACTGATCGGTAGTTAAGCCGGAATGTTGCGCACTGCAGTAGCACTAGCACTGCAGTCCGATACGGATGGCGGCTTTATGAGGTTTATTCCTCGTATACAGGTACCTACTTGACTGGCGTTAAATGGAAGGGTCAATCCTAATTACCCGACTGCGGCGAAGCCCAAAGGAGGGTTATGTGTTTGGCCTGTATGTATGTATGTCCGTTCCTATGTCCGCTCGTAACTACTCAACGACACATCCGATTTTGATAAATGATACATCATTAGATTCGTCTTGATGGTGCGAGTGTCACTGGGTATGAAGTTTGTTAAAATAAACAAAATGGCGGATTTTATGTAGTTTCAAAGTGCACCGCGGTCGGGTTTTTTATTATAAAAATGTGGTTATTGTTACCTATTAGATCTATCTACCTATAATAAAATCGTAGCCAGACTGTGGTGGTACATTAAAGATGTTTCCATAAATGTAACTGATGTGTTAAAATAAGTACTAAAACATAAATAAATAGTTAGTGTTATAATATATTGATGCCCTATATGATATGTAGGTATTCTGTTACCGGCAGATACAACTACTGAATGCCCAAAGAATCTGGAATTTCCTAGACTCAACGGGCCCATGCAGTGAAAGCTAACAAAAGGGCTGCCACAATAGATCAGCAATAGTCGAAGCGGCACATAAAGCCCGGGCTACACCAGGCTAGTTTTTCAAGCTAGGACAGCAAGCTAGTAAGCTAGAGGACAGTTTTTAATAGGATGGAGTTCTATTTTTACCCGACTACGGCGAAGCAAAAAGGAGGGTTATGATTTTAGCACCGTATGTATATATGTATGTATGTTTGTATGTTTTTAGGTAGTAGCGTCCCCCCACCACTGATTTTACTATCCTAGCTTGACAAACTAGCCTCGTGTAGCCCGGGCATAAAGGCCCAAAACCCAACAATAATAATAAATAAAGTAATAACGCAGGGCAGCTTGTGGCGAGCTGTTGGGGAGTAGCGACCCCACGTACCCGAGTGCTCCGGGGGGTCCTTAGGGAGGGTCATGGGATTTAGTGAAAGGACCTCCGCCTCTGGCTTGCCTTAACCGGCCGTCCAGAGTGGAGTCGCGAGAGCTATATGCTCCAGGCGTGGAAATGATAAAAGGCATAACGCCGCGAGTACCCTCGGAGAAAGCGCAGCACACCTCTCGCCACCCTGCAGCCCTCGGCAGCGGTGTTGCCCCTGGGCCATTGCTCATAATGTCGCTATTTAACAGGGGCCCATCAGCGGAGGGCAAGTCACGGTCTGTCAGTGCCGCGAAAGCCATGAGACACTTTTCCTGACAGGCGCCGTCATGTCTCAATCCATAGCCCAGTATCTAGTCCATAATTCCACCACCATAACCCAGTAAATTTAGATTCCATCAATCAGCAATAGTCCTTGCATCTGGCGGGGGCTGTCTCTGCGTGCGTCCCAACACGGGCAGGGACAGCATCTGCTGGGTGTACACGTTGCCTTTCATTAAATTGTCGAAAGGACCTCTACGCGTTGGCTTCGGCTCCGCGCACGCCTCCCAAAGGGCCGGGACACTATTGTCTCGTGTACGGGAAAGACATACATAATAAAGTAATAATATAATATATAGATTGATGCCCTCCAATATAATTATGAATGGCACGTGACAACTATTAATTACAATGTGGACATATAAAGCCGCCAAGTATGTGAAACTAATCAAGCATTTTTTTGAGATTTTTATGTGGTTACGCTCGTAATTCAATTTCAAAATAGTGAATGCATAATATTTGTAGCAATATGTCTGAGTCTCAGTTTTCTAATAAAACATTTCGATTTAAACGTTACTAATTTTTTGTCCAACTTTTGAGCTAGAAATGAAACAAACGTTTTTAACTTAACTAATAAAGCGGAATTGTTGCGCAAAAACTTGTTAAGGTTTACTTCAACAGCACAGAAATACTTATTTTCCGGTCATTGTGGCTTCCTGTTGGGAAAATCGATCACTGAAATGTAACAAATATGGTATCGTTAAAGTTGTGGAAACGCGACCATCATTTTTATTTCTTCCGATTGTTAAACGCGAACTTACCGTTTTTTGCCTTTCTAATAAGTGCCATTTCAAGATTTCTTTAGTTTATTTCAGTGAAGTTTAATGTACGGAGGCCGATTTACATAATAAGTATTCAAACAGACACAGTTGTCGTAAAATGAATAAGTAGAGCAGTAAAAACGAGATTACCGCCCAGGGTCGATTTCAGAGCGTTTCGACCGCGGCGGTTTTTTTCATTCGTGTTCCAGCAAATATAGCAGCAAGCGGTGGTGATCACAGTTACCTTTTACTATAAACGATAGACGGTATCGAGGCTACACATGATTTAATCAAAAGTTGTCGTCACTCGATAGTTCTTCACGGTAAAACTCCAGTGACACTAATGAAGTTACAAAAAACGCTGGAAAAACGCCTGAAATTGACCCCCCACGACCCGGCAGCAGTCTTGTTAATGAAGCCCTCGGCGTAGAGTCTGGCCATCGTAGACTCTACTAGAGTCACAACAAATAGTAACAACGAAAAATACGTACGTTTATTGATTACCTACCTACTTTCTGTTAAAGCTTGTTTTTAAGAAATTAATATTTTATGAGATAAATATAGTTGAACAAAAGTAAAACTTGGTAAAACACAGTGGCTCTCCTCCAATAGGCTCCCCCCTCTTTGCGATTTTTTTTTATTTTTTGTTAGAATTTGAACCCGGGACCTCTAGCTTCTGATTTGGCGCAAGTCACTGATGAGCTGTGACCGAAGCCGGCACTTACGCGCAGTGACGTAACGATCGGCGCTTGATTTGGAGCAGCTTAATTGATACCAGTTCCCGCGCTTGCGCAACTCTCTTGCTTCACTTACGACACTAATGTCGTTAAATCATTAAATATTAGTGGAAATATCAAACAGGTTTCAATTGAATAGCGTTTTCATTTGCAGCTTTCCTTTCCGACCACGCTTCTTCGGGCCCAATGAAACGTTTTGTTTTATAAGCTTTACACTGACCACACACTGCTACTCTCAATTAATTTACCCATTCGTATTAGGGCTATCATTATAGTTACCGTATTCCTTGTCAAAATGGTCAACTTAACACGTTCCCTGTTCCGGTGCCCCCAATGTGGGGTCATGAAGGTTTTTTTCAGGAGTCCGTGCTTCCACTATGGGGTCACGTCCTCATACTGATTGCACAGTTGGGACTTGTGACATTGTCCGATAGTTTTTATGGGGACAGTGAACGTGTCAAAAATACAATGAGTTTAAAATATGCGTGATGTTCGTCAAGTACAAGCCGTGAGCTTAGCCGCCCGTTGTAGTCTTTTATAGCGGACGAACCGCAACAAGCATTTGCAAGCAAGCAAGCGTTGGGTCACGTTGGGTCGATTTCAGAGCATTACGACCGCGGCGATTTTTTCCATTTTTGTTCCAGCAAATATAACAGCAAGCAGTTAACTTTTATTACAGACGATAGATGGTATCACGGCTATGATTTAATCAAAAATTGTCGTCACTCGATAGTCCTTCTTCGCGGTAAAAATAGAGGGACATTAATGACATAAAAAACGCTTGAAATCGACCCAGTTCGAAGGGAAAATACGTTGGATTCCGGAGAAACATCAGTACCTTACAGTGGCGTGGCGTCCATAGAACCCGATTCCCACCGGCTTGCCAATTTTAACGCATATGACCAGAGTATTTACTACTCTTGAAAAAAAAGTAATTCAAATCTGCTCCGGCTTTACTAAGAATGTATTTGACGCCACGCCACTGGTACCTTATCGCTCTAAGGCCGGCACAGATGTAACGACCGACCGAGCTACAACTTATATAGAAACGGTGCAGTCAGCGTGCAGTTGGAGTGCAGTCCCCATTCAAATCGCAGTTGTCTGTTGTGGCCCTAATATGCAAATATGACACGAAAAGAGAGTAACAACAATTTTTGAAATAACCGACTTCTTATAAACTAGCCTTACCTATATATATAGATACAAGAAATCAAAGTACATAGAAAAATTAAATGGCGCTCACCTGTGAACAGACCGGGAATCGAACCCGGTACTTCTGGATTTCCGGCCCAGCGACTCAACCATTCGTCCACCGTTACACCCAGTAAACACCCTCAATTTTGCCATCTACTTTGACTTCCGTATCATCTATTTTAATAGGACTTTAACGCAGCGTGCGGAAAAATTCACTTTATGGCCAGGTGTGGCATAAAAATATATTCATACTTGCGACACATATGGCGTTCCGACCTCACACCATTTTTTTTCTCACCGACGTTAATCTAAGAATCCTAAGACGTGTCAAAGACTTTCAACTTCCGTAAACCAAATACGATTAGTGATAAACCGGCATTTTAGTTAATGTAATGCCAGTTGAAGCAAAAGAAGCAACAGCGGTGCGGTGGTGCCCGCCATTACGTTTCTCCGCGACCGCAGCTTTCCCGCTTTCGCTTCGCTTCCCGGCTGGGGCACATTAGTGACAACTACTTAGCTAAAACGACACCTTCTTTGTTGGTTGTTAAAACTGAATTGTTGTTAAGGGTCATCATACATAGAAAAAAAAACTGATTTAGACTGGCAGACAAACGGGCCACCTGATAGAAACTGTAGGATTATGTATGATGCTACGCTTTGTCACGCGATAAATAAATGATAAAGCATCCGTCACTCTCACACGCTATTTGTCTAAACGTGACGGATGCTTTATCATTTATTTATCGCGTGACAAGGCGTAGCATCATAAGCCTACTGGTCACCGCCGCCGTTGGACATTTGCCACACCAGATGGAATGCGGTAGGGTACCAGTTCTGTAGCGCAGTGGGAGAATCTTAACAGGAAGTTCATACCAGCCTGTAATAAAACATCTAACCTACGGCCTGTCAAGTTTTGTTTAGATGATGGCATCTGCTTGAGCCTCTAGGCCTTGCCGACGTCCCACCAACCCAAGCCTCAACGGAGAGGCCCCCTAGACCGTAAGGTTACCATATTTCAGGGTTTGTCCTGAAATTTCAGGTTTTTTGAACTCATGACATTCTAGATCATATGTAAACGTACAAAACGCTTGTGACAAAATCTCAGGATGGTTTTATAAAAGTCAGGATTTTCTTCGTTCTCTGAACTTTTCAATGTTTCATTTGGTAACCCTACGCTCGGCCTACACGCCCACCGCGGACCTTTACCCACCTCACTACACCTTCAACCGACACAGCCTCATTATGCTCCGTCCTTTCTGCATCATTAATCTTGAACACACGACGTCTAGGCAAAGCAAAACGAACCTTAAGTACAGAGCTAAGAGTTTCTATTGCAATGTGGCTGCTTCAATGGTGGTACAGCAGAGATCCCATTGTTTCGCAAGGTGCGTTTTCGTACAGGTTCCATATTTGGTATCCGGTTTCTGGTATCTAGAATACTTGTGCCAGTAATCTGTTTTGCAATCCGGTGCCAGTTCAGAATGCGACGGCGCCGGCGATAGAAATTGTACAAAGAACAAAACTGCAATCGAAATGTAAATTGTATACGTATGTATATATATTGCCCTGTAAAATAATTACTTTATACTTAGATCAGAAATTAATGAGATTTTTTGTTGTTTCAGGTAAATGCAGATTTTTTGAAAGCCGTAATTAACTGGAGTAATATTTATTTACCTTAACTCTAAAATTGGATCATTTTCTTCGGGTAGGTATATACTTTCCATAACAGTTTATTAATTTAATTAGTTTGACCACTATTATCTCATTAGACCAAGTAAAGTAAGGTAGTAAATAAGCCTAGGTAGGAAGTGAGTCTGAACGCCAGTTCATATCTAAATAACAACCGAGCATGCACATTTCTCAGCCGCGAGGAAAGGCGAAAGTGGGCCAGGCTCACTTGCGTTTAATCTGGCTTAGGATTACACTAAACCTATATTGTAAACCATAGAGATTAGGAGAATTATGTAATGGTTTCTGCGTAATTGTGTAACAACTGTTTTTATAACTAGGGCGAACGCGCACACGCGTTGATGAAACCAGAGTCCACGGACAAAGTACCTAAATCAAACACAGACAGAATCATTGCAAGCGCACGGCGCTCTACATGGTTCTACCTTGTAAAATGGAAAGATTTTTGTTAAAAGTGAAAGGTGAAAAATTATGTCTCGGACAGAACTCGAACCCGAATCTCCATCGACTCCCGGGCAACACAGGTGCATTCCTGACTGTGCCACCGAGACAGGGCGCCGAACTCATTGAATTTTGATTTCGTTAAGAAGTACACGTTGATGTTTTCACAAAATTTTATGAGATCGAATGCCTCTTATTATTTTCAGAAATTAGTGAGATTTTTGTAAATCGAATGTCATAGATATAATGACTTTTATTATAACTATACAAATAGCACTAGCAAAGCAATAAGTGTCAAAACAAATTGTTAATATTGTGTGTTGGTGTTAGTTAAAATGTTACGTGTTAGTGAAGGCAGTGAGGTGATGGCGCAGGCGAGCCCTTAGCGAAGTGGTTCGCCTTGCGCCCGCGCCGACGCCTACGCGCCGACCGGCGCCAGAGCCAGATGTATACAAAGCAATGAGTTCCCACGAGGATCACAATTAGAACTTATCCACGACTTGATTCTGCTTATACTTGAGAACGTAGATAGAATGAGGACTACCAGATTTTTTGACACCGGGCTCAGGATGGGTCGACTGGACTATGGAAATTGTAAATCTATTAAATTCACTGCTTATTACTAGTCAAAATGAGGAAAATATACACCTTTAAGATTATACCTATAGACAGTATATTCGTACAAATTAATCGGGAGCGTACAAATTAATAGTGCGATGAGAAACCAACGATGATAGGTCGTGTGTACTGCGTACACACTATATTATACTTATTACCCCGGGGTATAACTCAATTAAATTGTACGTCTATACCAATTACTCAAGAACAGTCTTTTAAAACCAAATATGTGATCAGACCGACTAATACCGCGAAATATTTAACTTAAAATAAATGCAACAATAGAATTTAAATTAACATTTAACCTCTTGGCAAATTCATTCATTCGCAAACAATGGCTACTCTCCCTTCGCTTTACAAGCCGGAACGAATCGAACCGTCAGCCTCGAGAACGAATGAATGACCGGCGATGAATGGGTGAACGAGTGAGCGGAGAAAGCGCTGACCGGTACCTCGTCGTAGTCATGTGCATATTAATTTTATTGTTATTTATTGCATTTCGCAGTGAAAGCGGCTGGAAATTAGTGACATATCGCGCTCGGGTGACATCAGTAACTTTATGTCATTTGATTAATTATATTTAATGAAGGTGCTTAAATTACTAAATCGTATTTATTATTTCCTATAAGCGATGACAATATAAGTACTCACTATCATGATACGTCGTACTCGTAGTAATCTTATCATTATATCTAATATTTTTTTGCTCCTTTGGAGAACGCTTTTACCTCATGCAACTGGCGATAGGCGATAGATCGATAGCTATCATAGTAACCTTAATGTTTAGATTGCTCGCGATGTCTTCATCGCCGTTCTATTTTAAGTAAACACAAAGAAAAACACTTAGTTGTTATTCAAAGTGACAGACACTGAGTTATCTAGATCCGCTTCCTATAGTTGACTGCCAACTTACAAATCCAGGAGCTTACGTACCTATCTTACGTTATGTAGTAAAAGTAACCTTATCCCAACTTGCTAAGTTCAAGTGAGCCCTGACACGTGCGCATGAGTTGTCAAACTGATCCACGTATCGATTACGATTGCAGTCACGAGCGAACGGCTCGATTAGATCACTCCGTGTAACCCGGTCCTCGGCGGAATGCGAATGAGATCGCTTTTCATTCACTCTGTTGTCTGAGGTAATGGAAACGTATTACGTGGTATGATATAAGCATAAGTAGGCACCAGTGGCGTGGCGTAAAAGATATCCTTGGACAAGCCGATGCCGATTTGGCGTACATTTTTCTTAAGTGCTCAAATGCCTGACATTATGCAAGCCGGTAGGAATCGAGTTCTTTGGACGCCACCATGCTACTGATAGGTACTTCACTATAGGTAAAATGTATGGGCGTTAAACGTAATTAAGGACCGGGGTATACCGTATACCTACGTGAGTTGCAGCACAGAATAAGTAAAGTACGTACTATGCACAGAAGTTTTTCTTTCTAACAAATTGACGTCTGGGTCGGACCACCGGAACGCAACGCATCCAAAGGTCTCTCTCTATCGCATAACGCGTGATTTTTCTGGTCGCTGGCTAAACTCCTCTGGAGGGGCACAATCGGCGAACTCGCTGAGTGAGCCGCTCCTGGTTGCAAGCTCGACTGGTCACCGTAAATTGTACGTCAATACCAAGGATTCGTTAAGATATCAAATTATTCTCGTCCTACAAATCCGGCCTTCAGACCACTCGGTTCAGTATCTTCCATGCTTAATGATAAAAATATCTGCAGATGCGTGATCTTGCAAAATTTAAAGAAACTCTTCATGTAACTCGACGTGGAGAGCATTCCATTGAATTGCTTATAGTCCGGAGAAAGGACTATGTACTACGTTCGCCTATGCGCTGAACTGACCAGATATAAAACCTAAGAAATACTTCGCTTATCACTTGCGCCAGGGAAGCAACGGCCCGACGCTACTGCTGTAGAATTGTTGGACGTGCTACTAAACCACGACTACTCTCTCAAGAGTATCCGACGGACAAGAGATTGAAGAAGAAGACAAGATAATTAGATGGTCTGAAGACCTGGTTAATATCGCAGGAAGCCGATGAAGGCAAAACGCGTCCAACCGTTCGTTGTGCTGCCGTGTCTTGCCCAAATGCTCTTTATATGAAATCCCAATGAAGATACAGGATTTCAGCTTAACATGGCAGTGTGGATCTTTGAAGGAGACTGTGCTCAACAGTGTACGTCTCAAACAAAGTATAAAGACAGACAAGTAGTCAAACTCCGGCCGCGCGCGCGATAAGTATTTCAAGGAAGAAGCGCAGACAGTGCGATCCGTCCGTACTGGGGCTTTCTTACGCATTCGTAAAACTTTGCTTGTAGTGCGTTCGTTCACGGCGTGCACACATGCACGCCGCGCGATGTACCTTTTGTATGAAAAAATTACTAATATTATACTGTGTCTCAAGGCAGAAACAAGTATGAACAGATTGAAGCTTCGAATAGTGTTACTTCATTAATTAACAACCGCTATTACGAAATGGATCACGCATTGTTTTGCGAGACGATTCCGCGCCCAAGGTCGTGCGCCTGAGTTATGCAACCGGCGCACAACAAAACGACGCAAGTGCGCAAGAGCATCGTGCAGTTACTGCGTTCTGGTCGAGGTGGTGTGGTGGGAAGCTATTTATGTACATTATAAATTGTTTGGGCGTTGTATTTCAATGAAAGCTATTGTCCCGAAGATGGAGGTGATTAAAGTATCCACGCCAACCGTCTAACCGGTTAATTAATAAGCCAATTTCTTTGTTTTTTTTATTTATTTATTTTATTTTATTTCCATAAATTAACACATTACAGTCAAGCTACACGTGTTAACAGGAGACAGGAACAACAGGTAATAATGTAAGTACAGGAATTACTGTGCTTGATAGCCTATGCTACATGATGGAGCTTGGTGTAGTTATGGACTCCAGGTACCGGCTGGCAACTGCAAGAAATCTAGGTTCAGAACTGTAAAAAATATCAAGTTCACTGTCACTGTCTAGTATACTGTTGAGAAGTGTTAGTGCTCTGTGTAGAGGTGTGTGGGTCAGCGCCCGCGTGCGCGCCGCCGGGACAGCAAAGAGTGCAGGCCGGCGCCGGAGCTGGACGGAGGTGACAGACTGTCCCCTCAGTGGAATGAGGGAAAGCAACGAAGGGTTACTAATTTGCCCGCGGATCAAACGGAAGATGTATTTCACAAGGGATATGTTCCTTCGACTTTCGAGGGTGGTATAGTTAACCATTCCCAGGATATATAAAGTGGGGTACATACGGGGGTAATACCCGTAAAGTTTGTGGAAAAGGAAGCGTACAAAGGTTTTTTGCACCTTCTCTAACAAAAGTGTGTGTTGTTTTTCATGGGGGTTCCATATAATGGAGTTCATCTCAAGACGGCTTCGAACATATGCATTAAATAATATTCTAAGAGCGTTTTGTGAATTAAAAGATTTAGATTGGCGGATCACAAAGCCTAAACATTTACTTGCAGTTTTACAAGTAGCAATAATATGGTCATTAAAAGTAAGGTATGGATCAAAAAGTGTGCCAAGATCTCGAGCTGATGATATACGTCCGAGAAACGTGCCCTCTATCTTATAATCAAATTGTAACTTTTTTTCAGCACGGGTGTATGACATGATTGAACATTTTTCTTCATTGAGAGTCAATTTATTTCTCTTACTCCATTCGCAGACACTGTCGATGTCCTGTTGCAACTTAGTACAATCGAAATGATCACTTACGGGCTTTAATAGTTTTAGATCATCAGCAAATATTAAGCATGTGGAGTATTTTATGGATGATGGTAAGTCGTTAATTAAAATGAGAAATAGGAGAGGACCAAGGTTACTGCCTTGCCCTATTCCAGATAACACAGGATAAAGATTAGACCTACTTTGACCATATTGGACGTATTGTTGTCGTCCTGATAAGTAACTAGCCAATAATGACAAAAGTGAACATGAGAACCCGGCTAAGGCCAGTTTTACAAGTAATGTATCGATATTAACTGTGTCGAACGCTTTGCGGTAATCGAAATAGGCCACATCGACTTGCTTTTTAATGTCAAGATTGTTGGCGATTAATGTGGTTGCGTTTATAAGATTAGACGCCGTCGATCGTTTTGGTAGGAAACCATGCTGTTCATCACAAAACCATCCGTCAAGCTGGTTATAAATGCAGGAATAGATGACACTTTCAAAGATCTTACCGAATATAGATAGCACAGCGATTGGCCTGTAGTTTTTAACATCTGATTTTGAACCGGATTTGTGTATTGGTAGTACTTTAGTTGTTTTCCAGCAGGACGGAAACGTACGAGTTTTTAGAGAAAGGTTAATAATAAAGTGTAAGGGTCGCACAAATACTTCTCGACAGTCTTTAATCACAAACTGAGGGATACCGTCCGGGCCTTGTGTGTGTTTTGAAGATAAGCGATTGATTGCTTTACGGATATCATCTTCACTAATATAATCAATAGTGACGCGACGATGTGTCTCTTGAACACCAGAGGCACTGCCAGAAGTTAAAGCGGCCGACACATCAAGGGTAGGAGGTGTCGTCAGATACACACTTTTGAAAAAGGCAGCAAAAGCACTACAAACTTCTTGTGAAGATAATTCTCCAAAAGTAGCGGGTTGGTAAGATTTCCGATTTTGCTTTACAAATGACCAAAACGAGGATGGTTCGTTAACTATATTCAGTTGTAGTTGCTCAAGGAATATTGCGTGGCATTCCTGGGACTTAGCAAGTACCAGTTTTCTGTAGTAGGAAAATAATCCGTAATATAGTTGGTTTCCTGATTGTTTGTAAGTTTTATGGTACATGTTTTTTAAATTGTTCAGGTAGATAACTTCAGCTGTAAACCAATTCGGATAACGTTTTCGATTATTGTTGGTTACTTTTGGTGGGACGGTGTCTGAGATGGCTTCATCTAACAATGAGTAGAAACATTTGGCAGAATCATCAACAGTGCCGCAAGTGTACAGCGGGGACCACACGGTATTAGATAATTTTTGGTAGAGCATGGAAAAATTAGCCTTTCTGTAATTACGCGTATGAGGGAAATTAGTGAGATCAGTTTCTTCAACATCCGAACGACTCGGGGTGTTAGTGAATAAAGTGGTGCATGACATGGAAATATCTAGAGGTAGGTGATGTTTTTCAGAGGATACGAGACCAGCAACAGCTTCCGTGACTGATATCTTAGTGACAGCTCGATTAGTTAACACCAGATCCAACATGCGACCTAAGCTATTCACAATAGTATTTTGTTGGCTTAAATTACAAGAAGATAACAGCAGTTCAAAATCTTTACGAACAGTACTTGTAGTAGAATATAAATTAAAATCACCTAGTATAACTGTAGATACAGAGTGTTCAGAAATAATGCGTTTAATACAGTTAAAAACGGAGTAGTATCTAGTTGGTTGAACATTTGGTGCAAGATAAACTACACAAAGGATAATACGCAGGTGCGCTTTCATCACTAATGCACATATAACCTCATCTTCTGGTACTGGGCCGCAGTCCACCAACTGGAGTTTAAAAGGCGAGCGGGCGGCTAGCAACACGCCGCCGCCTCCGCGCCCACGCCGGTCAGCTCGTAGTACGACGTAGTCGGGAGGGAATAGTTCAGAGTCGTGAATTGTGTCATCTAGTCGTGATTCGGTTAGCGCAATTATGTCAGCGTGGAATGTAGTAAGCGTATTTTTTACGGAGTCCAGTTTGCCCTTTAGACCCCTAACGTTCTGGTAGAATAAGTTAACTTTCCGTGGTTTCGAGGGAACGAAAAAACGTTCGGCCGCTATTCTGAGTTTTATTTTTTCGTTTATAGGCATACCATTCTTGCAACATTGTGTCTTTAGGCCAATTTTCAGGTGTCATAAGGAAGTCGAAAAGAGAAGGAGGTACGGAAATTATGAAACAATTGTGGCGAGGATGTGATTGGTCAGGCTTCTTCACGCTATAGGAATTGCATTCACGTTTTTTGTTCAGGTAGGACAGCAAATTCTGTTCGGTTGTATCAGGATGGAAGCCCCAGACATTTTTAAATTATTAATGATGTTTTATCCCATTCCATGTCCTCCAAATGAAATGAGTTTCCGGCTCACGTATGTACTTGTACGTGTTGTGGTGGTTGTCTAATGTACATGTCGCCGCGAACTAGCTTAATTAGCTTTTTGGTTAGCTGCCTAGCCTTTTCATTAAACGGCACCATTTATGTAGGTAAGTGCCTTTTTTAACAATTTTATGAATGTATGGTATTTTTTCTTGGATTTTATTATATTATTTATGCCACACCTGGCCATAAAATGGTTTTTTCCGCACGCTGCGCGTACGGAAAAAAGGCCGCTTTCTGACCAAGTGTAGACATAAAATGATGTACACAACACGGGAGGTAATAAAGAAAGCCCTCGATCGCATAATTACGTCCCTCGCTTGCAGCTCAGCTCGGGCCGCAAACTTCTGCGATCTCGGCCTTTCTCTGTATTACCACCCTAGTTGTGTAATGTACTATATCTGGCAGTTTATTATATATTTTTACAGACATGGTGTAAGTTGCATTTAAAAGCATTTTAAGTTTAGACGAAGGTACCATAACCTTTCCCTGTATCGGAGCTGATGAGATGTGGGTATATCTTCGCGTTTTTTTTTATACTATTCGGAATAGTTTCGTACAAACTCGGAAATCTCCAGAATATATAGCCCAGTCAGCGTTAATATTTTTTGTTCCTGGAAATGGGGTTTGCAACTATCTGTGTTGTCAATGTCTACTAATATGCGATTTTCCACGATACGGCGTCGCAACGGGAAACGATGGCGTGTCATAGCATGACGCGATATCGTATCGTGTTTGTGTAAGAGCCCTAAGCCCTCACCGATACCTATGGGTACCTACGCTCTAAGTAGGTAACTATTAAACCGAGGCGTCACGACTTCGACGCAGTCCCTCGTTCGACGCAGTCCCTCGTCCTCATGGACATCCGCCATTCTAAACCGTTAATTTATCTGTGGCTCGATTAATAAGCACGATCTCGGAACTAGTGGTCAATTAACTATTTATTAGTAATTTTATTACTTACAATTTATAAAAGTCACGTTCTTCAGCAATAGAATCAAGATACATGTAAAAATAGAATGGTTACCCACAAAAGAGCTCTCATGGCGACATACGTAGCTGTTAGTACATGCGTCTATCTAAATAGCTTCAGACTTTCTCAATGGATACTAACTATGCAAAAGCTCGTAAAATGACATGGGAACTGACTGCCTATAGGCGTACTAGTTAGGAGCTGAGATATGCACTAGCGTAAAGGTAAACACATACGTAACAGCTCGGCACCGGTACAGCACCGCCTCACCTAGCCACTGAAGGGTGACCGCGGAACGTGTCATACCTATACCGGCAGAGGCCGCCGAATACGACGGCTTGAAATGAACAAAAAGCAGACCTCCGTTACTCACGCCGCCCCGCGGGACTCCGACTGGCTTAAGCCAACACCGTAGCTCAGATAAATTAGTAGATATACGTAATCTTTTACCTGACGGCCACCAAACCGCAGCTTTCCTAGTTGTTCGGCAGTCGATCGTTGAGGTCGTCGACCTGTTCGCCACTTTCATTGCCGATGCTCGCGCGCAGCTCAACTCCGACCTTGGCCGAGAGTGGCTGCCGGGGTCCTCACGTCGTGCCGCGCGAGTTCACCTTTCTCAATTATTATGCAACCGTCGGTGAACCTGTTTAGATCAATGATTTCAAAAGTAAGGATAGGCTCATCCGAACAGTTCGGAACTACTTATTTTCCCCGTAACAAAAAATGCTACTATAAAGACCAGCGCCGCGGGTCTGATTTGGCAGTATTTTTACCGCCAAAACGTTGAAACCGTCTGCGCGCTCGCTTAGCTTTGTATACGTCAATGGTTTAGATAAGTTAGGTTAGGCAGAAATAAACCCACCGCCATACTTGTTTTGTATGGCAACGGGTTACTTATATCTGTAGCTGGCTGTACCTATTAGTAGGTGATGCGAACAGATCAACAGACTCTGTTCAGTGAAGAAGATAATCGCGAGGTTTCTGATGCCACGCGGTTGTTTTCCTTTCTCCTTCCGTTTAAGAGAAAGTTAGTTGCTGGCAAAAATGTTCGAACATGAGAAGAATTAGTCCCTGAACCGATCCCGTCATAACGCTTGGATTACGGAGGAACTTCAAATTTCAGGAAGGTCAGATACACAGCACTCAAGTTATTGAAGAATAAACGTGATAGCCCCCCCGGGCATCATGTGTGTGTAGGTAGGTACACCGTTTTTGTAATAATAAATAATAATCTTCAGTGAGTGTCACTCACTATGCTTAGCAAACGGATTGCAGATTCGGAAAAAATGACTTTCATTTATAGCCTCGGTTGGGTTTCGATTCCCGTGTAGGTACAGATCTTTAATGACGAGTATCTTTTGATAAACTTAAATAACGACATAAAAAATCCGTCCAACAATAGCTCATCAATTAACCTCCGTAGAAAGTTGATCAAAGCGTAACGTAGAAAGTAAACACCACGACTACCTTAGCCCCTTGTATTACGGCTGTAAATCGGCTGGCGCAGCCTTTGACCCCCCTGGGAACTGGTGACACGCCGCATGCTCATCTGCGTTAATCGGAACGCGAAATCTTGATTTTTAGGATTCTACAATACAAGTACCTAAACCTTGCATTTTTTCACTGTCTCTCTAGTCTCTGCTTGCCTAATACATAATATAGAAGATGTTTAGTTCGAAATTTTACTTATCTACAATGTTATTACTACATAAGCAATAATAACACTGATTTCCCTAGTATCTCGTATCCTATTAAAAGTAACATTTTATTCGTAAACCTCGGTTATGCGAGCCCAACTCGTGCTTGGCCGATTTTGCATAATTGCATTTTGACAGCGGAGGCTAGGTATATGATTTCACTTCACGGCACGCTCTGAATGCCGGCCTGCGCCAGATAACCGCTTCAATTTGAATCTAAGTACAGACATTGGTTAATCTAATCTGCTTTTGCACTAGGTATACGGAATCTATATATGTATATAATACATATAAGAAAATTTGAGGATTTTCTTGAGATATATGGCGCTTAGAACCCCGGTTAAAACATTAACTTCTAGCCAATTGACAACATTTCATTTTAAGAACACTTTAAAATGTATATACGATTCGAAAGCATTTTTTCTCCTGAACACTACACTATTTTTATATTTTTTTTATATCGCTTCTCATCTTACCAGTTCAACGGCACAATAGATGAAATGCCAGTGCCTTTTGCCACAGAAAAAATAAGCTGTCATAATTTTGAATTTGACATTGTCAATGCATATTGTCAGATCGCTTACTTTTTTTCGATGGCGATAAGACTAAAGTAATGGTTTATTCTACCGTAGAACTGTAGTTACGCCCTTTTAGAATGAGTAAGTATTAATATATTAATTATAAATTAATTACAAATCCTGGTGAAACAAATAAACTATCAGCGTATTGGTCTTTTCACACCAAATACAGAGAACCAATAAAATTAAAGGCTCAAAAACATGAAAGGTTGTCAATTACGGCGAAGCAAATAAGAGACGAAGAAATGTAAAGTTGTATGTGACATTCCCTAACCGCAGTGAGCCAGCGCGGGGCTACAGCCCGTTCAGCCTCATCTAAGAGAGTAGGCCTGTGCCCAGCAGTGGGGCCTATATACAGGGTGTCCCTAAAACCAACTTTTATACGATCAGGGCTGATAGACCAGCTCATAAGAACCTAGATTAAGCAAATTTGACCTCAGTAAAAATCTCTTAGTTTTCGAGATATTGACGTTTTTGTAAAACTCGTGCTAAGTGATACCCTGACTCGGTGTCTTGAGTGTCATTGCTAAAATATCAAGTATTTTACAAATCTGTTTTTTGCTATGTGTGGCCAAATAACTATGCTATTGAACGTATTTTCTATTTTTGCTAATTTATACATGCTGTGGACACAGTACCATAACAAAAAAAAATTATTAGATTTTTTTCAAATTTCACCTCTGACTTCGAACTAGCGTGGTGAAAAAAAAATGTACCAACATAACCAGGCACTCAACGTAAAAAAATTGCGCATTTATTGTAGTTTCTAAAATGGTATAAAATTTACTAAACACTGTAATAATTTTTGAAATAATGATATTTTGTTACAAAATTAACTGTGTGCCGCCTTCATCTCATACGATCCGGTTGAACTAAGTTTGCACCTGGCGTGCTTGACATCACATACAAATTAGGTGCAAACTTCACGTAATCGTCAATATCTCGAAAACTAAGAAATTTTTATGAGGTCGATTTTACTCAGTCTCGTTTTTTATGAGCTGGTTTATCAGCCCTGTTCGCCATTTTGTAAAAGTCGCGAATTTTGATAGCCTGGATCAGTCTTTCGAAAGTCATGACTTCAAATTTCAGTATTTTCTTAATCTGCTTTTTGTTTTAAACATTACTTAATAATTATGCTATCATACCTTATCAAAATAAATTAGATTTTACGTGATTCAAAATATGACCTCGGATTTGAATCGCGTAATACTTAAAACAAATTTACCATGCTACAATAAAAAAAAAATGTAGTTTAAAGTAGTAAGATTTTACACACTAGACACCGTAGTTTTTAAGATAATAGCATTTTAATTCAAAAGGAGGTTATACTACAATATTCCATTGGTTAAATTTCGTACCAGAATTTGAATTTCGAACAGAAAAGGTATGATAGCATAATTATTTGGTAATGTTTAACAAAAAGCAGATTAAGAAAATACTGAAATTTGAAGTCATGACTTTCGAAAGACTGATCCAGGCTATCAAAATTCGCGACTTTTACAAAATGGCGAACAGGGCTGATAAACCAGCTCATAAAAAACGAGACTGAGTAAAATCGACCTCATAAAAATTTCTTAGTTTTCGAGATATTGACGATTACGTGAAGTTTGCACCTAATTTGTATGTGATGTCAAGCACGCCAGGTGCAAACTTAGTTCAACCGGATCGTATGAGATGAAGGCGGCAGACAGTTAATTTTGTAACAAAATATCATTATTTCAAAATTATTACAGTGTTTAGTAAATTTTATACCATTTTAGAAACTACAATAAATGCGCAATTTTTTTACGTTGAGTGCCTGGTTATGTTGGTACATTTTTTTTTCACCACGCTAGTTCGAAGTCAGAGGTGAAATTTGAAAAAAATTGAATAATTTTTTTTGTTATTGTACTGTGTCCACAGCATGAATAAATTAGCAAAAATAGAAAATACGTTCAATAGCATAGTTATTTGGCCACACATAGCAAAAAGCAGATTTGTAAAATACTTGATATTTTAGCAATGACACTCGAAACACCGAGTCAGGGTATCACTTAGCACGAGTTTTACAAAAACGTCAATATCTCGAAAACTAAGAGATTTTTACTGAGGTCAAATTTGCTTAATCTAGGTTCTTATGAGCTGGTCTATCAGCCCTGATCGTATAAAAGTTGGTTTTAGGGACACCCTGTAGGTCGATGTGTGTGTGTGTGTGTCACATAAGAGACATATAGTTATATTTCACTCCTGCGAACGTAGTTTCCGGAATCCATTGTACCTATATATCACGTTACGGTACATACACACCACTTTCAAACATCAGTAAAGTTACTTTCTTCAGAGCTAAGAAATGAAACTTTCTACGAAACTCCCAACGGTCATCCAATGGACAACTACAAAATCAATAAATCATTACTCCAAACAGTAAAGCTATGTAATCAAGTCATGCAGTGATTAAAGCTGCGTTTCCACCAGGGATGCGTAGCGAGGGATGTGTTTATGGTAACATTGGTAAGCAGTGCCGGCTTTAGGGTGGGGCGACCCGGGCGACCGCCCGGGGCGCCGGGATCTACAGGGCGCCGCGCGCGCCGGCATAACAAGTACATAAAAAATATATTGTTGGTATATATTACTATTATTTTAATATGAATAAAAGTTTCATAAATAAATAACTCAACAGTATGTTTCGGTGCATTATGTACAGTTAAATAACAAAACAAACTGACTGAAGAGATATGAGAAAATGGGCTTTAAACACACTACAGGCACGTGTATTTTGTTTCTCGGAATTACAATGGACCCTAAACTCGACACGTTTTGTTTACTCTTGCGATCTTTATTAGCCAGCCATTGACCACCATTATATTGTGCCAGATGTGGATACTTTTACCTATTCAAATTGTTTAAAATACAGCAGGTAACTTGCACTTCTATCTAAATATTAGCTGGCACGGTTATTGACTGGAGTGGTGATAAATTATTGTAATTAACGTAGGCAATTGTAAAATTTGGGACTTAAATAAATAGTTATATTACTTATCTAAAACTATGGTGTATGTGAGTGACTGAAGCAAATGTCGGGAGCATGATATATTTTTGATTTTTGGTAAGTCCGAACAACATTTTTTTTTTAAGTTTTTCGCTCAATGTTTTTACCCGGTATCATGGTCAACATAATCGAATGCTTGCGTCACATCACAAAAGATAGGGCAAATAGATTCTCTTTTGTTCACACTACTTCGCGTTACTTTATTTATAAAGTCGTAGACTGCGATTATGCGAATCTGACATTATGCGAATCTGGCACAAAGCGTCAGAAGGTTACAAAACACCTTTTTAGATCAAAAATTTCACGGAAGACCAAAAAGCGTTTTATCAAGACGTACATCTGGAGCATAGCGTTGTATGGAAGCGAGACGTGGACATTAACCCAAAGAGATAGAGAGAGATTGAATGCATTTGAAATGTGGTGCTGGCGTAGGATGGAAGGTATTAGCTGGACGGAAAAGCAAACGAATGATGATGTGCTGCAACTAATAGGCGAAAAGAGAATGTTAATGAAGAATATTGAGAATAGAAGAGGAAATATTTTGGGGCACCTGATACGACACGACCCCTCCGGAGTGTTACGTCAAAGTCGTAAAATGTCCAGGTGTCCAGGTCGTAAAATAACCAAGTAGGAAAATGTCAAGTTGGTAAAATAACCATGTAGTAGAATGTCAAGATCGTAAAATAACCAGGTAGCGAAATGTCAAGATCGTAAAATAACCAGGTAGTAGAATGTCAAGATCGTAAAATCATCATACTCCAAGTATGTACCTCTATGTATGTAAACTTTATTGCACATAAAATCATACATAAGCAGTACAAAAATCAATGGTTATGTACAAAGGCGAACTTATCCCTGTAAGGGATCAAGTCATAGTATATCAATTCTAGTAACTTGGATACGTTCCCTATAGACGCTTCGCATGTTTGTCTGACGAATATAATCGAGATTAGAACATCTTCGCCCTATAAGCTCCCCTTGCGGAGCATGTAACATATAACCTGATCTCACATGGGCCATGTGAGATCAGGTTATAGGACAGAATAGATTTATACAAACAATACCAACACAATATGGATCAATTTCCGAAATAAATGATTTCATTTCATTTTATTTCATTTATACAACTAAAATTTGACGGACTCGGCTAGGCGGGTTATTTAATGTTGTCGAACGAAAATAGTTTGCCTAGCCGTTTGATAGAAAGGCCAGACGTCCCGATGTTCATCCAGGCACTTAACTAAATCGCGCAGTTTAATGAAAAGGCTAGGTAGTAAACCAAATGGCTAATTAAGCTAGTTGGCGGCGATATCTATATTTACAACTTGGACATTTCACGATTTGGACCGCCCGAGACTTCGACATAAGTAAAGACTTGACATTTTACGACTTAGACATTTCACGATTTGGACCGTCGGAGACTTAGACGGGGTACGACTTAGACGCCGTAAGATATGGACTTCTTACGATCTGGACGCAATTTCGAGACTGGACATTTTACGACTTTGACATAACACTCCGGAGGGGTTTGTGGATCAAGCTAAAGAGAAAATCAATGTGACGTCGTATCAGGAGCTCAAGATGGTAGCAGAAAAGAGAACGGAATGGCGATTACTCCACCGACAAGAGCAAGTCTCTTAAATTTATGATGATGAGACTGCCCTATAAATTGTTTTTGATTTTCTGAAGCCTTTCGTTTTTAATTGTTGTTTCGTGACTAACTGACGGAAAATATAGGTGCATTGCTAAGATAGTGAATTTTTAAAATATGTTATTATTAATAATAATAAATACACAAGTAGTTTTTGCGTGGACGAGTAACAAACATTCATCCATACATTTCACATTTTTAAGTAAGATATATAAGTGCCTGTTCACACTAGCGATTCTTTCAAGCGATTTGCCAGCGATTTCTATACAAATTCGATCGCGGCGATCTCGCGGCGTGATCGCCGCGATCGAATTTGTATAGAAATCGCTGGCAAATCGCTTGAAAGAATCGCTAGTGTGAACAGGCACTAAGGGCGCCAAATGCATGACTCGCCCGGGGCGCCTAGATGTTTAAGGCCGGCCCTGTTGGTAAGCAATGGAAACACTTCATTTACCTATCCTCGCTCGGCTGAGCTGTTTCCATTGGTTACCACAAACACATCCCTCGCTACGCATCCCTGGTACACAGCCTAAAGATTAAACACATGACACCACGACGAATGGAACAAGAAGTTCTGAACAATCGAATGTAGTGTCACCAGAAACCGCGCCGACAACCGCTGCCATCGACAGCACAATGGACACCAATTGTATTGTATTGTACTTTACTTTTGCGGGAACTTATTATACTAAATTTGAACTGATATTGCTACAACCTGGTAATTTTGTAGTATAATTGTCTATCTGTAATGTTGCATTGGCTGAATCTGATTAGAATTGATTGGTTATTATATGCAACATACCCTTAGCGAAATTGCTACTGCTAGCAAAATTTACCGCTATAAGTAGCGTATCAAGTTATCGAAAGTCAATCCATGAAATGACTTATTATCTTGGCCAATAAGACCGAATACATCAAACAGAGAAAGCGATCAAATGTATCTCTAGATTTTACATTTTGAGGTTTCTAATTCTGTTTCGATTATTACCCAAGTAGCAAAAATATGTTATATAGAGGTTTATAAAGAAAATATAATTATTCTTATAAAAGCCACATAAACGTTAATAAGGGTGGAATTGGGCCCAAATTATAAGAAATTAACCCTTATGATTACCATATACCAGCTTTATTATTTGCTATTTATTTGATACCAGATGTGTAACGGTTAGCAATAAGTGTAATTCCCTTATAATTGCCAATTGTAATTCGTTTATATGTTCATAGTCCTTATAATTGAAATTTATACAGCTTGCGTAAGAAGAATGAACTTATAATTGCTATATAAATTCCAATCGTAAAAAACGTGTTCTTGTAACCGCTATGTAAGGATCGTTTAAAAGGTAATCCAACTCATAAACGTCGCAGCAAAGCAAGTAATAAGTATTATCGTGCGTGTGTTTCAAATAATGACATAATATTTATTTTATTCGTCAACCATTTTGAAAAGGTCTGTGTCCATTTTTCTGATGTTACTTATGTGTTTTTAATAATCGAAACTAAGTGGAAACTCATTTTTATGACGATATGGGGTATGGTTTTCGATTAATTTTCAACGCCCCCCCCCCCCCCGAATTGACAATGTTTTGTGATGAAAAAACTTTGGATTATTTTTCATTCCTTCGTTATTGCTTCTATAAGTCTTTAAAAAAATTACAAGAAAAAACATTTATAGAGGTTATGTTTTCTGCTAAGTATTCGCCATCTTGATAATATTATGGCTGACTTTGTTATATAAACAAAAGTATATGACAATCGTAAGAATTACACGCTTATAATTACTATGTAGCAGACTAACCAAGACCTCGTCCCTTTTAAAAATCATATAAATGATATGTATTCCATTGCTATATAAACGTTAAAATTCTGACCCCTATAAGATAAAATGCTTTATAACGACCCTGCGTATTTTCACAAGATCAAATAGCCTTCATGATAGCCTTTATATGGCTTTTAATATTATTTGGCTAAAAGCCCCTATAATTAGCCATTATAAGATAATTAATAATTTTAGGCTTATAGTAGCCATATTATTTCGTTTTATTGGCGTTTACCTGACCCAATTATAAAGGTAGTAACCTTATTCACTAAAGGTTTGATTGTAGCCATATTATTTAGGTTTGTTGACGTTTACCTAACCAAATTATAAAGTATGTAGCCATATTAGCTGAATCCTCCTGTAAAGTGCATTTATACGATATTTTGACTTAAACAATGCCTTTAAATGACGACTAAAAGAGTTATGGCCTTATAGGCCTTTCGTTATAAGGTAATTTTGCTAGTTGGGTTACTAGACTATCATAGTATCAACCGATGAAAATAAGATCTATGAAAAATATTCAGTTATGTATAAACTTAACTTATAAAGTTATGTGCGTACTTGTTCTTTATCGTTCTCACACTTTTGTAACATAACGTAACTAACACCTATGGATCAACCAGGTCTTAAATAAAGATTTCTATTTTATTTAAAACAGTTAAATTGCGTAAATTTAATAGGGAATATGCATGAATTTTTTTAAACACATTTCGTAACAAAATATGAAAACACCGTAAAAAAGATGACATAAAGTGAAAATAAAATTAAAATCTACCGACAAATACGGAAGATATAAACATTTTAAAGCACTAATCAGACCGGGATTAGACAGAGAGATCCGATATGGACTATGACGTCATAGTACACGGCCGCCATACAATCTCCATACTATATTCTGTTTTGCTAGAAAGAGATAGAGATAAATCATTCTTGTCTTATCTTGGTTATTTTTATAGTTATTCGAAAAATATTTTCTTCCTACTGTTTCTTACATTAATAAGGCGCGCGCACCGCTTTCATTGCCAATACCAATTTGACAGATAATTATGACGCCGTCATTACCCAAGCTGCACGCGCTTGTAAAACTCGAATCACACTGCCTATCATCTATCATTGCTTTGTGAAGGCTCAATCATAATTACTAAATACTGTTCGATCCATTCAGTTTAAAAACCTTAAAATAATTCGTTAAGAGCTACTTTGGAATGGCGGGTGAATCTAGTTTTGTATAAAAAGTAAAGGTGAATTCGATGATGGATGGAATGTGTAACAGGAAGAATGATACGTATGCGTTTCGTTCACTCCACTCCAAGAATGCGCTTGCATCAATGAGGCACGCTGAGAGATAGTTAATAACCGTACTCAATTATTGAAGACAAGGAAAATCAACTACACATCTACTAGTAATAAAATATACCGTGTTTATACCCAGACAACCACGTAACATTGTGGACCTCCCTTTTTACACTAATGATTATAAAAATCCAGAAATCTCACAAACTTCAGCCACAAGGAAACTTTAAAATGTCAGTTTTACTTTATTAGTAAATAAGTAGTCTGCAGTTATATCAACCCTTGCTCGGTTTGCCGATCCGATTCATTTCTGAAAAGAAGCGGCTCATTATACACGGGGCTTTCTCTGCGCGGGAGTTCCAAATACGGTGCGGAGTCGGCTGCTCCCGCCGGACCTCATCGTCCGAAGGCACGCCCAGTACGCCCACGCTGGCCGATACGTTTTTTTTATAATTTGTCTGGTTTCCGTTTGATCAGCAAAAGTGGCTATTTTGGGCAATCAGAAATGGTTCCAGTTGCCCAAAATGGCTACAAAAAAGTATCTTAAAAGTATCCAAATTAGGCTCTGCCGCGGCACTGTCTTTTAGTTTTATAAAAAGTTATCTTTCGGCATTGCCTTTTGGATTATAATGAAAATAAAAGACTGGACCACCATTCAATATTGACCCACCTATATATTTCGTACATTTTAACGAATTCAATTGGAAATACTTAACAGGCAATTATTGCCAAAAAAGTTTTTACTGTCCGTACACCTGCGGTGTATATTTTGGTCGTAAACAGTTATGGCATGTTAAAAGTTTATCTGAGCGAAAGTGAGCAATATGAGCAATATGGGGAGCCCGTCCAATATGGTGCCAACAAAATTCGCTTTTCGTCGCGACTGGTTGTTTTCGCTTTCACCCAAACCCGTCGGGCGGGGTCTGGCAGCAACTAGCCTTCCTGACTTTTTTACGCTTCACATTTTTCTCGTAATGTGCGCCATAAGGCTTTGGTTACGGATAGTTGTGCATCTACCAGTAGAGACTAGAGTGTAGAGTACTTGGTAGTTTACGGCAGAATTGAGGAAACCAAATCACATGCCAGGCCGATGAGCTACTGGACCAACTAAATTACTCGCCCCCTGCGCGTCTACGCGCACACAATAATGTCCCTATATGAGAAATGGCGCTGCGCTGGGTGGTCGTTCGTCATCTACATATAACATGACGACCACAATCGCTCTGACAAGTATGTAATGAAGAAGAAGAAATTTTGTAGATGACTACTACACCGATGAAGAGGATGCCGATTCCTTAAGCCTGGGCAAGTCTGGACTGTAAAATAATGCCGTGTCCAAAATAGACTTGACACGGAGTTATTCTACATCAAGGGTAAATTGGCTTTGTTTAGTAACAGCACTAGACGTTGGTACCCGGACTGCAACTGCTTAATAGCAGTAATAAAATCAGACGACGACGAACTGCTTATTAAGCACGAAGATGCTTATTTTGTACTGTTATGTCTGCTGTGCATGTACCAACACAGAGGAGGCTTAAAACAATACTCGTTTCTTTCGAAATTATGAAGTTGTGCCGCATTCTTATCTACGGGTACTCTTCCTTTTTCAATATAATATCGCCCAGATTTCTACAATTTCTTAGTTATTATTCTAGTTTTTGAGGTTAATTAAGTGATTACTCTAGTAAGTGCCGCTGACGAGTTTAATGTCCCATTATGCAACACAGCGACCACGGGCGCGGGTCGAGGCACTCATGAACTTGACTCGAGTGATCCAACCTAATTACTCAACAGTTTTTAAGTAACTTACTATCAACGTAATTTTAAGGCAGCGTGGTTATTGAATAAGATGTGAACTAAGTAATTGCAAGGGTTAAAATAAAAGCACGTAAGTATGTTAACTGATTACAATCAAAATAGCAATTCATGCATATACTTGTATGCATAGGCACAAATTACTTTAGATTTAAGGAGTTCCACCGCTGATTCCCCAGGGATCCCAGTATCATAGCTAATTTCTAATTAAAATGGGAATTATCAACCTGGAATATAAAAACCCACTGAGTGTAACTCGCAGACTAAGGATTTTGTATCATCACAATAATCTCAGTTGATCAAGCTCGGCTGGTGCATGGATGGTGAAAAGGTTGGGGCAGTCTATTTATCGTTTTCTTCGTCAGTATCTCACCTGGCTCGTTTGTAATTCCTTACTTACCGCCCTTGATACACAATGTACCACGGGCGGTAAAGGAATTACAAACTCGTGTTATTAAAGCCCTCGTTTTCACCTCGGGCTTATAACAAACACTCGTTTGTAATTCGTTACTTACCGCCCTAGATACACAATGTACTATTGTTTAGTCCACAGCTTGTTTCCATTAGCTCCATGTTTACATACGACGAAAACTACATTCACGCTCATTCTTCCTTTTCTAGCAGTACCTACTCGGTATTCGATAGGAAGCATTATTCACGTATGTATAGGCAAAAGTCCCGGTATTACGGCTTCCCTAGAAAGTGAAACCTTCTGCGCCGGCGCAGAACATGGCAACTGGAGCCAGCTCTCTTTCCGGTAAAAGTGGTCAATATGTGTTACTGGGCTTTGGATGTACGGTGCCATTTAAATATTGTGATTGCTGTGCGGGCCACGTCTGAATTGACAACATGCTCGAAAACCTGTGATTAGAGTCGTAAGACTGGCGTGCAGTTAACGAGTACAATAAATTATACTTAACTGCAAAATAAACAACCGACTTAAAACTAGCAAGTTCGAAGACAAAAACGATATTAATATAAGTTCACAAAAAAGGGGGAAAAATAATGCCTGTGCATACAATCCTTATCCTTTATTCTCTAGCCTTTAGTTAGAGAGAGAATTGTTTCCAAAGATATTTCCTATATGGGGGTCCATCTTAAAGATGTAGGTATACCTACCCTAGTAATGGAACGGATCACAATTGACAACCTTTCATTTTTTTGAGCCTTTAATTTTATTGGTTCACTGTATTTGGTTTGAAAAGACGAATACGCTGATAGTTTATTTGTTTCACCAGGATTTGTAATTAATTTATAATTAATATATTAATATTTACTTATTCTAAAAGGGTGTAACTACAGTTCTACGGTAGAATAAACCATTACTTTAGTCTTATCCCGATCGAAAAAAGTAAGCGATCTCACAGTATGCATTGACAATGTCAAATTCAAAATTATGACAGCTTATTTTTTCAGTGGCAAAAGGCACTGGCATTTCATCTATTGTGCCGTAGAACTGGTAAAATGAGAACATATTTTTTATTCATTTGTATTTTTTATATTAAGCGATATAAAAAAATTATAAAAATAGTGTAGTGTTCAGGAGACAAAATGCTTTCGAATCGTATATACATTTTAAAGTGTTCTTAAAATGAAATGTTGTCAATTGACGAAGAATATGCGTAACTTACACAAAAACATACAATCAAACTGAAAATCCCTTCTTTTTGATAGTGGTTAAACATAAGAAAGTAGGTAGGTACACTGAGCGGCAGGGGAAAAGTTGTCTAAGTAATATAAAATTGTTCATATTCAGCCTAGGAGCAAGTCAAGGCGCATAGTCACAATCACGTAAAAACATATAAAAAGTTTCTACTCGTCAAACTCGTTCACAGATGTACCAGCCATACAAAAGCACTGTCGATGGTAACCACAGATAACCTAGCTTATCCGCCATCTCGGCTCTTACATTACCATAAACAACTAGAACATTTACTCTTACCACCATTCTATTTAAAAACAAACCTGCTCTACTCATCATGGCAGTAGTTTTCTTATACCTGTTCCTTTACGCATCTCATAATCCTTAAAGCTTATACCATAGGGTCTACTTTTCTATAATTCACCTGTATTTTAAACATTTGCGGTGAGTGTTTACGGAATAAGCTGTATGCCATGTAAATGTTACAATTTTGTCATTTTAACGTCTTCCTCGTGTGAGATAATATTTTTCGTAACGTGCGTGTGGAAATCGAGTCGAGTGCGTAATTCTGAGTTAAATCATACACTACCTTATGGATTTTATATAGAGTGGTTCGATGTTGTCAGACTAGATTGGCGAGACTACTTGTTTATTTATTAATCTTGAGTATGGTTGTCCTAATTCATTTGAGACTGACTCGGTGAAATATTCAGTCGCTTAGACTTGATGCCACCGAAAGGAGCCGCTTTGTTATATAGCTGAGATGATATTTAATTAATAGCGAATTATATCAATAACGTACTGTGTTCATATATAAAAGAAAACCAATGTCCGTTTGCGAAGAACGCTGATATTACAACGCTCTACTTACCAACGAGAATCACTACGCTTGGATACACGCATACTCCATAAACGCTACACTTGCACGCGCGCCAAACGGAACTCTATTTCAACGTAGAAGAGTTACTTTATAATAGAAGAGAATTCGAGTGAAGTCATTTCAAACAGCTGTAAATTAACGAAACTGTCAAGCGAATGTGCGTTACCTGTCTATTGGTATAAGATGCAATTTGGCCTGCGGCGAACCACGATCTCAAGTAACGTATCATTATTTAACGCGACTTCGGTATATGGTATTTAATACGTTGACTTTTACTTCATTTATTGAGTAAATTTTATTGATCATTCTTATACTATTGCGTATTTATGAAATTGCAAAAAATAAGTGCATGTTGTATTATTAACAAATTACAGCTAAATTATAACTTATCTAAGTATCAAGCATATTTCAAAGTGAAATTATGTTAGGTGTGAGATACGACACGTAGGTATCGTATACGGTAATATTTTTATGCTACACCTGGCCATAAATTGGCTTTTTCCGCACGCTGCGCGTACGGAAATAGCCGCTTTCTGGCCAAATGTAGGCATAAAATGATGTACACAACACGGGAGATAATAAAGAAAGCCCTCGATCGCATATTTACGTCCCTCGCTTGCAGCTCGGGTCGCAAACTTCTGCGATCTCGGCCTTTCTTTGTATTACCACCCTGTTGTGTAATGTAATTGTAAATTTACTTAATTCCTCGTTATTTGTTTTCAGGTAATGACACATCGATGAAATTGGTTGAACATATCAAAAAAAACACTCAGTTCGTATACTTACACACAGGTACGTAAGTACTTACCTACTCCTAATCTTTAGAAACACCGTTTAGAAAAATTCTCGAGTCGAGCGAGACGTAGGTACCTGAATAATCTCCATGCAAGTCGGGAATATTCCCGGAAACTAGCGTTGCCAGGTGTCCTGATAAAGCCGGACATAGTTAGCCTTTTTGATTGCGTGTTCGGCCAAAATAAACGGTGTCCGGCCAAATTTTTTGTCGTACCTATTATTACTTACAAAACGCTCAATAATGTACTGTGTCCGGCCTTTTTACCCAAATGTCCGGCCAAACTGGCTGATCTGTCCGGCTATTAGGTTTGGCGACCTGGCAACCCTACCGATAACGGCACATCTCTATTGTCGACTGTCTAATTGTCGCAGATTTCTTCAGCGTTGAACTACAATCTGATTTAGAGAAAGAATAAAACAGTAAGCAATTACTTTCAGTGATTTTATTAAATACTGGACTCGCCTGCAACTTCGTACGCGGAAGTGAAATAAATTAAATCTTACTTTTTTGCTTCGGCTTAATCGGATTAAAAGTATCCTATGTGTTAACCGGGATCGTAATCCAGCTATACACCAAATTTTATGGAAATCGCACTGGTAGTTTTTGCGTGATGCGCTCACTAACAGTCGTGGTACGATACGATTATATTAGGTCCCTACGAGTACATATGAAATTGGCGTTTGGCGAACTGGCAACTTTAGTTCAAAATATCTGGCGTTCGGCTAGGAATTCCAAATTCAAATTTATTTCAAATTTAAGACCATGTGTGTGTTCGAATTCGAAATTTATGTGTTATCGCGTCATTTGTTTTTCTTTGACACCGTTCTGTTCAAAATATGGAGAACTTAAGATATCGCTATACAGGGTGTAATCGTTAAGTGTAGCCAGGCGATTATTCGGTAAATATAACAGATTTTAGAAAACTTTAAACCAATATCAGTAGTACGTTACCCAATGCGTAAAATTACATTAATTACTTTTTCTAAATAAAGGAGTAATTTTAAAAATATGGCATAGAAAGGAAAGGAAAACTCTGACTATAACGGAGAATCAGACTGTACAAGTACTATTAAAATCGATGCTACCCTTTTAGGCTCTAAACGTCATTCTACATTCCAGGTTGGATTAGGATATCGATTCAGATTAGGCAACATTAGCACACAAGCTCCTCGAGTGGCCGTAGTGACGCAAGCGGCGCCGGCGCCGCGCAACGCGCGTCCGTTGCCCATCCACGCATGGCTGAGGACTTGTTTTACAAATCACTTGCAGTTGAACTTTATTATCAATTAAACGGGTAACGACAGACTTAAGTCAATTCTTTTCAGCGGTGAAGCGTGATATTTCTTGATAGAATTGATGCGATGGCATTAAAAATAAGGAATTTTGCCGCATAAGTGGTAATCTATGACGACACGTTTAGCTCAGCAGTGGGAGTGCCACCGCCTACGAAGCTAGAGGTCCCGGGTTGAAATCCTGCTAAGGGGAAAATATTTGTGTGATGAGCACGAGTATTTTGTCCCTGACTTTCCTGAGTCATGGATGTTTTCTATCTATTTATCTATATAACTTGTATAGTATATCGTAGTCTAGTACCCATAGTACAAGCATTGCTTAGTTTGGGACTAGCTCGATTTGTGTAGGATTGACCCCCGATATAAAAAAAAATCTAGTAGGTTAGTAGAGTAGATTCAAATGAGAGAGGAGAGCTAGAGAGTTGGCACTGACCAGTTTTACTATCATCATAAATTTGTCGCCTGGAAAATTACCTCATTGGTACCTTCTAAAGCCTGTCTGGACAAGATTAGGACTCATTAGGGCGTAAATTATAGCTTGGATATTTATATTGCTAAATCATTACTAGTCATTAGTCAGATTAAAAAAACCGGCGAATTCAGAACCTCCTCCTTTATTGAAGTCGGTCAAAAGTATATTTGCGACTTTGAGTAGTCGATGCCAATATATTAACTTATTACAATTTTGATTTTAGTCGATTTTTAAAAACAAAACCAATATATTAGGGCAGGGGTGTTTTTTTTTTAAACATTCGGGCGATCCAAGATTCTGACAATTGACAGAAATAAAAATATAGAAAACTGTTGTCGACGATAAATATGGACTTAACCGAACCATAACTTCAACACATGCCCGGCCTGCCATGATGGCTGCTATTGACACAAACATTTCAAACGGCATTCATTTCCATTTCATAACGGCTCATCCGATTACTTCCAATGAGGAAACAATCAACGTCTGGCAGCCAGTACATTAACTGTCCGCACATACGCAAGTTCTAAGTTGAAACCCTAGCATCGCAAGTTCTCCAATCCAATCACACAATACTCGTATTCCTCACGTAAACTATGATCACAATCTGGCGGCTTGGCAGTGCCCCCGCCAAGTCGAACAAAACAAAAGCACGGCCATACCATCCTTTTCTCGAAGCCGTAATTTCCCCTCCCGTAATTTTATACTGGCTAACGCTAGAACACTGAATTTTCAGGGATATAGTATAGGGCGCAATAAGACTTAAATCTATTCTAAATAACATTCAATTTGAACGTGTATGTTAAGAACGTCAAAGTTCCTTAGTTTTGTCACTGACTGACTCACTCACTGTCTGACTGACTAATGATCATCATAATTCTATGGTACTTTTAGCAGTCACACAAACTCCAAATTTTAAACATAGTTAGCTTTTAGTCTATCAAGTCATACAAAACCTAAAAATACTGCAATTTCAGTCACGACTGCACACATAAGTTTGTAATCCTATACTTGGTTTAACATTACATCTAAAACTTTTTTGTTGTAGTAGAACTGCGTTGCGAGACTTGCATCTTTTTACATGTACTTAATGTTTTTGATGGGATTTAATTTTGCCCGAACGACCAAAAGAGCAAAATCTACGAATCAATAAAAAGGAGACAAATCGGCGCTCTTTGTTTGTTAATGATATTTTATTTATTTATTTAAACTTTATTGCACAATAATAAGAACCCTACTACAATAGGCGAACTTAATGCCTTAAGGCATTCTCTGCTAGTGAACCATTGGGTAAAACAGAAACTTTAGTTAGTGCAGGATTGTTTTGTCGATTGGTGATTTAAATATTGGTACGTTTATTGTACAACAATAATTTGATTGCCATTTTTACAATCTTCCTAAAATTTGATTACCGGGTGGTCCTCAACTCTTTTTCCTAATTTCGGAAGGAAAAATGAAGTCGCGAGGTATAAATAGGCTCTATTCGAGGCAGATGAACAACTAATTTTTATATGTATACAGATAACGCTACACCAAGTTTGTGTCTGTGATTTTAGGTACCAATAGACTTGAGGCTAACATCACAGATCTGAACTTACGAAATATCGCGACACAACATAAGTTTGCATGCCCAACTTTACTAGCCCACTAGTAGCTAAATTCAGCAAACTTATTTGGCACGGTAATTTGTTTCCAAGTGATTATACTGGCTCCGGCCAGTCCTGTGCGCGGACAGTGCGGGTCGGCTCGGATGGCGGCATTGTGCGCTGGCTGGTAACACGAGACACATGTGCAGTCGCCAATTTCACTTCCTATTTTCTAAAACACTAAACTCTCAGATGGCACTGCTACTTGTTCTTAGTCTTACCACTTACCTTTCTACTGATAATTACTAAACGCTTTTAACAAGTTGTCGTCCCTCAACTGCGTAAAAAGATAAAATTAAGTTTACTCCTTCCTTACTAACTAATACTTAGCACAACTGGCTGTAACTTCGATTGTCGCGCGACGGCATAACCTCTCACTGTCACACTATATTGAATGGAAAGGGATAGGTAGTTTTTGTCTCGAAAAAACAGGTGAATATAATCGGCCCCTTATAAGCTTAAGCCAGGTTATGGCTTTAAAATGTAAGGTGGCGTTAAACACCATAAAATTACACGACGCTCTACATCCGAGTTATGCTAATTTCCTAAAATTAGAGTAATTACAGACGGGGAGATTAAATAAACGTTTAGTCATGCTCACTTCAAGTCAAGGAAGCTAATGGTTGGCTCTACTAATTATATGTGATGTGGTCCGTCTAGACAGATGCGATTTTCTGCTTTCCTCTTTCCAAAATTTGGTAAACAATATTAAGGCCAACTAAATTTTATTCGCCACCAAATAACGACGATGGTAAAAAATAGACGGTCTCATCACTAAGAGCGATCTCTTCCAGACATCCTTAGGGTAGCAGATTCGATGCGAAAATGGTACCGAAAGAAGTGGGTTCCAGTCTTCCCCTTATATACAAGTACGTAGTTGCGAGTGATACTTACCACAATCGCGATTGCGTAGAACATTGTTGCTGAATTGACGCTAAGAAACAGGTGTATATTCCTTTAAAAGGGATTTGATATTAAATAAATCAGTTACATACAAAGGAGTTGCTCAGACTCGGCCTTGTGAAGCCGGCGGCACTTGGCGACGGACCACTATCCATCACGATACACTTTTCGCAAACGTGTTCTTGAATTATCGCCGTCTGAAAAAAATATTTATTTAATCGTATGGCACATCGTAAGAACAGATCGAATACAAATTATAAATTAAGATTAAGATCTATTAGCCACTTAATGGCTTCGTCACTGAGAGAGATCAGGTCTGAAAAATAAATGACTTGAAGACAGTCTTCTGAGCAAATGAACAATATTTGTTCGATCTTGGTCTCACTTGAAGGTCTACGCTAAAGTACGCTTACCCAGAAAATGCCTGTTGTAAAGACATCTATTTGCATACGTTTGCTTTCCTATGCATATTGTTGGTTCATGTCTGCCTGCAAAAAATACTTTGAAAAATCTTCAAAGGTCTTTGAAGAATATTTTAAAAGCAAAACAAATTACCCTCCTTTGTGTCGCGCAGTGGGATAAAAAGGTCAACTTTCCCTGCTGAAACACAGGACGTATGATCGGAATACGATTTGTTCAATAATCCCGATGAATATTGATACGTTGTTAATATGCAACGATTGGTAAAGTGTTTATGAAGTGATTTGAGCAAGTAATGTTTCAATTATGGAATTCTTACTCAGTATGTTTGTTTACATTATGGACATTTTGAATAGGTAGGTAATGTACTCGTCAGCTGGTGAATTGGTGATGAAGCTGTGCAGCTTAGACGACCCGGATAGTTAGATCTTTAGTAGCACTGTGCCTGTGTGTATACTTATGTAAGTCAAATAGCTACTCTTAAGACAGTCAAAGTCCTTTATTCTTCAAATTAAGCATCGTATTATGCTCGTGATAAAATTGTATATGTCAGATCGCGTGACAGACAGGAAGGGTTAGCTGCAGAATCCTGGCCGTTGAGGTATGTTGATTGAAGAAGAGCATTCATGTCAAATCAAATCGTTTATTCGTCTGATTCTTTTGGCGACTTCGGTAAAGCGCCGGAAGAAACTCACCAGTTTCTCTTTTAAATCATCAGGCATTACAATCGTTGTTATAATATTACGGCGTAGGTACTCGAGTGAGCAAATAGACAATTACGTTACACAGTATGATTCATTTCACTATTAATCGACAGAATTAAAATTATCAAGTAGCAACTTTAACTACTGGCAGATGAACCGACAGAATCGTAAGACAAGTGTTGCCGCCACGATAGTCAGAAAGAGAATGACACTCTTGCCAAACGAGCCCGTCCACGTGCACCGCAACCGGTCGTTACGTCACACGGCGTTCGCCGCCATTTTAAATCTACTTAGTACTACAGTAGTCAATTGACGATCTTGGATTTCTTGAATCATCGCTGCTGTCCCCGACATATAAATAATTAGGGACATTACACACACACACACACACACATCATCGTAGTCCCATACTAAGCAAGTACTATGGGTAGGTACCTACAAGACAACAATGAAACATACTTACATAGATAATACATACATACTTAACTAGATAGAAATCATCCATGACATGAATCAGGAACAAATACTTGTCATCACGCAAATATTTGCCCTTACCGAGTTTTGAACTTGGACCTCTAGCTTCGTAGGCGGAGTCACTCCTAGTGGGCTAAACGTGTCGTCATTTTCTGTACAACTGATCACTTGCGCCCGCGGTTTGTAATGTATCTGCAATTGCATACTTGGACACTATATCTGGATTGCTCAAGCGCCGGTGTCCATGACCGATCCTGCGTCCCGCTCACTTTCACAGGGACTAATTAAACAAACTCAACATATTCTCGCGCTCGTAAAATGCTGCAGTGTACAGTCGCGATACAGCACCTTTAGTTAATATTTTACGTCACACCTGACCATAATGTGACAATTACCGCACGCTGCGCCACTTCCTGGCCTGGGGGAGACGTAAAATTTTGTACTTGCCACGGGAGGTAATATAGAAAGCCTCAGATCGCATATTTTTTGCCCTTGCCTTCGGCTCGGGCGTCAAAAATACGATCTAATTGTAAGTCATTCTTCATTTTATGGGTTCGTAATGTCCTATTTCTTGAAGTTACTGCACAATCATATTTGCATGTCACTGCGTTCGGCTAGTTTTAAAACTATAGCAATAAGATCTATTGTACTTTATCTTAAGCAAATAAAGGATTTACTTACTTACTAGGGTTACACATGCGGCCTACGTTTGCGGCATATCTTGTTCGCTAGAGTGTCCGGTGCGCTTGGGCATTGGGCAAGGCTGGCGCAAGCGGCGCGCACGCCGGTAAGGAAGCATTAGCCCACGAGCACGGATACTGCGCGAGTTTCATCACTTACTCTCAATCACTGGTCTGTGCTCTCAATTAAAAGCCTGGCGCTAAAACAATCAATTCGACTCCATTACAAATACTACAAACAAGGGCCAAAGTCATAGGTAACTTACAAGATTTTAATTTCACGCTAGAGGACGTTAGAAAAAGTCCATTGGTAATTTCACACATATCGGTCGGTTGATAGCCTCGTCTCCATTGAGCCGAGAAACTGCATTAAAAACAAATACTTTCTCAAGTAGAATTAGAGCGCCCGCGCCGGCGCACTCGCGGCGAGCACACGCCGGCGTGTATAAATCACCGTGTACCGACATACCGTGTACCGTGCACCGAGCGCCGTGTGCCAGATAACCGATATTAGCGCATTGGAAAGCCGACGTCCGACTCTAATGTCGCGAATACCTGCGGAATCACTTCGGCCAGATTAGATAGCTGAGAGTTGATAATAATGTAACACTAATTAAACAGATTAGTAGGTATTAAGATCAGGTCAGAAAGACAGCTGGGGAAAAGAAACGCAAAGAAAGTCAACAAGGACAAGGAAGATAAAACTTATCTAGTTCACAACAACTAAAAGTTTTAGGGGAAAATGTCTTCCCCGAAAACTATTACTAGATGCATTGTCCAGACCCAGAACGTGTCAGATATTTTAAGCGCTTTGTCTGATGGTGATCAGGCATTATAGCAAGCGAAAGTGACTGTATATAAAGCACTGCAAGTAGGGAATGCAATTACCGGTAATTTACCGAAATTTAGTATGAAAAGACGGTAAATTTACCGGTAATTGCATTCCCTAACTGCAAGGATATTAAGTTTGACATTCACGTCATTGGCGTCATTTTCTGAATTTGACCGATGTCAATCTGAGCCTCCGTTAGCCTTGTGCTATGTGTAGTGCCAACATCCAAGGCATGTTGTTTTGTATGTTTATTGATAAATTCCGCTGCATTCACTCAAATTACATCACATTTTCTCCTCGATCGTAAATAGTAAGAAAGTACTTACGGAACTAAAGAGTGACTCCAAACCGCTGAGCTTTCTCCGCGAAATGAAAATGGCTGCACCCGCGGTAGACCCGCTAATCCTGCTATCTTTAGCGTTACTGTATTAATCGAGTTTACTACCGAGGCACTTATCTGAATGATCAAATTATAACTAAACATATTAACTTTTACTACAACTAACTTTTACTCTCAGATAATACTAATAAACACAAATAAAACATTACTTTTATACCTCGTTTTAATTTATATTAGAATATTACCGGTCATTTTTGCCGTCGTATCTTGGGTTCCCTAAGACGGCACAGGGTGATACCTATTGCTAAGTTTATTTATTTCAGTACCTTATAACTTTTCAAAGCTAGCTGAAGTTCAACTCATAAATTTCTCCGTTTCAAAATGGTTTTCCTTGAAGTCGCACGAAGGATAACGCAACATTATCTTAAATGAAGACAAACTATAGCAGACAGGTGACAGGGGTCTATATTGTCTCCCATAATTCTTAAAAGTCATACTGTATTGTTAGTCATAATTATCGAAAGTCATACAACTTATTTTCTACGAAACCGTTATGTTTTCAAAATTGTTATAAAACGAACCGAACTTAACCTATTGTTTGCTATATGCTAACGTTTTTAAATATCCTAAAAATATTATCGTTTTAGAGAAACAAATACTTTATGACTTTCGATAATTATGACTACTGATAATTTAATTATACAGTATGACTTATAACTTTATGGGAATCAAGGGAATCCATAGACGGGGAAAATAGTGCCCGATTTCAGAAATGCTGCTGTCGACACTGTACCGTTTATAATCTTTGCATATTGGACTACCAGTGTCCCATGGTCATTACTTCAACTACCTAAGTATGTACATTCGTTATTTGTAAAAACAGTTGTCTTTAGTTACCCCGCGTGTTCCAAGGAAATTAAAATCCCCTCGGACGGAACCACTGGAAAGCTAATAACGAATGACATTACTTCCCTAATTTACCTTGTTATCGTCTGCCATCTGCGATTTGAGACATATTTTGTAATGATGCTTTCTAACACGCGCCATTACTTCGCAGGCTGTTCTCTGGTTCCAAGTTTCCAACACAGTGAAGAAAGAAAAAAAATGCCATACTGGTTAGGTTAGTTCCGTTTTTCGCCACGCCTATTCTCTTTCGGCACAGACTCTACCGGGAATGGAGCCGTTTTAGCAGGGCCGGATTAATCATATCGGGGCCCCTAGGCAATGTAAGTCTTGGGGGCCCTTTTCAGCCGTTTGAGGACATCTCTATGAAACATTTTAATTCTTTTTAGGCGCGCAATATTAATAAAAGCGGTAGTAACTCTGTTTGCCTCTGTCTGTTATTTTGTCAACCTTAACCCGCTGAATCGGTTTGGATGAAATTTTGATATGAAGATAGTTTAAGACCCTGGGAAAAACATACGATAGTTGTATATCGGATATCATGCTCTCAAAAGGGGGTGGAACTGAAATCTAGAATCTCACAGAATCTCTAAATTATCAGACCCATAGCAACTGGCCACATCAGTCGACCAAGCTATTACCAAATCATAAAAAAGAAAAAAAAGAATGCGCGTTCTCTAAGTCAATCTGACGTCACATACGGCGTTCTGGTATAGAGCGGTGGTATGTCAGTGTCTATGTGTTGTGCCCTTCGAAGAAAGTGTTCACGTCCAATTAAAGACGGAGACAATACGAGCGATTGAAGAGACCGCACAGGGATAGCTAGTATCTACCAGTAACACAACCAGCCATAAGGCTCAAAATTGAATTAAAACAAAATGGCAATGGCAAAGCTGAAAGTGAAAAACAATTGAACGTGAAATTATCCCTATTCTGTGGTACGAACACAATTTAACTGGCCTGCTTTACCCAGCGAATATTAGGTATAATTGTAGGTATGGTGTTTGATTTGAAATTTGAACAGTCGGATGTTTGTAACCCCAATGATGGAAGAGACCATCTTTTACCAAAACTCCATTATTGCGCCATAATTATAATTATGCAAGCACATGACTAACAGCCTGATCCTTTCTCAAACCTGCATCTTAATATTCTGCCTGGTCTATTGTAGCTAGAATACTAAACTGACAAAAGCGTGTGTAAGGTAACAGCTGAACTACGTGCTTAGACTGTAGAGGAGTAAAGTGTGAGAAAAGTTATGGTAATCGGATAAGAAGGGTTTTGTCGGGCCTAGAGACGCGCCTCGGCATGAGCGGAGCTGCCAGCGTTCCAAATTGGTTTATTAATGTGTTGCATAAAAGTTGCACGATAATTATACGTACCCAGGTATACTTATATCCATATCTCTAAATGATTGAATTGTACACAAAGTCTTCAAAATTACCCCATATAGGAATGGACTTATTGTTGAACCGTTCTAGATCAAGGTGACATTAAATTAAGTAACAGTTAGTTAATGAGCCGAGCGCAAATGAGCAAATGCCACAAGCCAGCCAGCAAAGTAGATGCCCAGCTTTCGCCAAGCTATGAAGAAATTGTACCCCGGCCATCCGCTCCAGTCCGCCCGGCCGTCCGCTCCGCTCCGCCTGGCCGTCCGCTCCTCTCCGCCCGGCCGCAACCGCACCCTAAAGCACGACGCGCAACGACACGTTTACGTAAACCACGTTCTTGTCCACATGTGAATCTCGCACGCAACCCGAGCGTTGCGTGCCATTTGATGTTGATAATTACGAACTAATTAGTACTTAACTACGCGACTTGGTTTGACCCGGTTTATAATTGGCTTCTTGCTCTGGTTCGCGGTATCTTTGACCGGAACGGGCACGGTATGCGGCCGCTGGACGTCGCATAGTCAGGCGACCCCCGCTGCCACTCATACGGTAAATTTACTACAAGATTGAGACACGCCCCCGTTACTAACTTCAGTCTGTTCTCGGAAGTTGCGTAAGTAACATGATTAAATATGCATTATTGTTACATGAAATTGTGTGGCAAAAACACTAAAACATCTGGCGTGCAAAAGTATGGAATTTCATTTTACAGGTAAGCAAATTTCAATAAAATTACTAATTAAATATGCATATTATCAAATAAAGTTTTCTAGACTGCCGTAGTCACTCGTTGATGTCTTTTAACAAAGTCTCTTTCTATCACGCTATGCGAATAATCGCACCTTCCTTGTCTACCATTACGTGGCATTACTAAGTGCGAACTAGTGATGTCCATAGTATGTGTTGGTTTACTTTAGATATCTGATAACATGAAATATGCAATACATCGCAAGTAATTTAAAAATATCGAAATATTATCCATCATATGGGCAAAGTATTTGCGCGCAGCCGCGTCTAATTATTATTTGTATAATATTTAAAGTGGTAAATTGTCTTTTAAGACTGCAGTGTTACATTATAAATCATTCAAAGCATGTCAACTAAAATTTGTTCAATTTCTTTAAGGTTTACGAAGTGTCCTAATATAAAGGAAATGTGGATTGATGCTACAAAACAAAGTATCGTATGTTCTCGCCATTTTAAATCAGAATATTTTAGATAGACAAAATCTGGGAACAGGCGACTTTTAAGTCCTAATGCCATTCCTACGCTTCACTTACCAACTGTGATGAGTATATTGATTCTTCGTTATCAGCTGAGTTGTGTAAAGGCTGTGTTTAAAAATGTTTACCGTTATAGTATTTCGTTGATACTCAGACTTACAAGAACAATTGTTGCCTCAAGTGCTCGCCTAGTCTGGCCTCAAGTGCTCACATAACAAACAATAATTTAGCTAATTTATTGCCGTGACTACGATGCTCAAACTTATTATACAGCAGCACTTAAATCATAGTGGCATTAATTATTACAATTAAGCTCAAATAAATACCAATTTATAATAAAGTTTTATTTTTAAGAATTAACAATATATTTAATGATAATGCCAGACACAATCCATTGCTGTCAGTATTTAAAAATCATGTCCTACTCAATAATTTGAAAACAGTGAAGTGTAATAGAGTAGGTATGTTAAGTCGGGGGGGGGTATGTTTGAATGAATGGGGTTGTTTTATTAATTTAGCTCTAATCATCGATCATCGTCACATCACTAGCGGCCCCCAGACATTTTGTTTATATTTCTGTGTGACGCCCACTTGACCTTCAATCGGCAAATCACAGTGCGGTAAGCGCTCGTCGCGTCTCCCGCGCCCCTTTAGTTTTGGCAGAATCGGTTTCAATGAAACAATCCTACGAAGCGACGTCTTTAGGTTTAGTGGTCTGATTGTAAGTAACCGCAAAGTTATACAACGAACGACTTTATAACCTTTAGGTTGATGATCCTAAGCCTAGAAGAACCAACCGAAAGACCAATTAGTATAGTGAGTTGAAAATTGGATTCGTAAACGGTCTCGAAAATACGTAGATTATGTTACGGCTCAATTTTTTTACTTAAACGACTAGTAGTTCCGGCTACCCGACCTTATAGGAAAATTCGAAATGAACAACCAAATACCTTTCGCTTATAAGAGTATCCATATCTCAACAAGAGCATTGTCGACCACAAAGTTGTAATTATCTGTAGCTATTGACAGTCGTGCATTGCACGCGGTTGTATAACATATGCTAATGTAAATGTTTCTCCGGTGGGCCGAACAAACAAAGTGGAACGAACCATTTCGGCGCACTTGCGACACGCTTTTGTCACTCCTGCGCCACACGGACCCTTTTGGAGTTCCAGTATACCTACGTAAATTAAGATTTTTGGAGCCCTTGAGACATTCTTGGATTTAGCGTTATAATTAGCCCAGTCGCCATTAAACGTCTCTTGCCAAGCGTTAAAGCGTGTTTAAATATATACGTCTGTTTCTTTACCTTAATTTCTTACATTGTAATATCAACTCTATCATAGGTGGCTGGGTCAACCGATTGTGTAGGTATGCATTGCCAATTGTAGGTTTTTAAAATATTATAACTTGTGTCGTTAATCGTTATATCATATCACCGATCTTCGAACTTAAGTGTAAATAACACTCCTTTTTTTGAGCAGTCATGTAAAAGATGGAAATCATCCTGGTCTCAACATAATATTATCTGTTTCCAGATGGCGCCCTCAGTGCTAGCGCTCGCGCTACTGCTGGCCGCGGGGTCTGCGCGCGAGCAGAGCCGCTGGTCGCGCCAGATCAGCACCTACACCGCCGACATAAGCGACTGGGTGCCGCTGCCCGGGCCCGTGGAGCAGCCCTCGTCCGGCGAGATCAAGCGGCAAGCCGTCGCCGAGCCGCGCATCCTCGCCGAGCCCTTCCCCGGCTTCAACCGCCCCACCGGCTTCGCCCAGGACTTCCCCAGGAACCAGCCATTCTACCAGCCGAACAGGCCGCTGTACTTGCAGTCGGTGCCGTCCGTGCCGTCCGCCCCGCAGAACTTTTTGACCGACCAGGGCTTCGGACAGAGTATACGGTTCGGGCTGTCGCAACCGAACTTCCCCCTGAACCAAGGGTTCGTCTCGCCACAGTTCCGCTTCGATTCGGTGCCGCAGATCAAGCCTAGACCTCCGACTGTCCCTACTAATCCAATCAAGTTTGAAAGCTTCCCGAAAACGAACTTACCTTCACCGCAAGCGAAACCGTTCATCAACCAGGCGCCAAAGAAGCCCCATGCCCAAGCACCGAAATTTGTCGACGGTTACCGACTAGAAAATGCAAGTAACGATTTCGCTTTTCACCAGAAGAAACCGCAGTCGCTACAAAAGCTTAAGTTCGACGCGCCGAAGACGGAGACAGTTCCTAGCAAGTCTAAGTTAGAAAGAGAAGAAGTACAATTACTTTACGTCCCAGTTGAATCTCTAAACAGAGGCCAATTCAACTTTCGTAACCCTCAAATTCAACCTGACCTATATTCGCAAGATCTCCCGAAACAAAATCCCATAAAGCAGACGTTTGTCAATGAATTCCAAAGGCCGGCAAAGCCAGCAGAGCATGTTAATTTTGGACAGGAGTACTTTAACTACAATTCTCAACTAAAGGAGTATGACCAAGTACCAAAGTTTTCGACTATTTCTACGCCATTCCCGACCGTGCCCCCTACCACACCGAAACCGAAGAAGCTCAAACCTCACCAGCCCCCGCTAGCCGTTTTCTTGTCCCAGGAAGCTAAGAAAGGAGCTCAAGTGAAGGTTGGCGACGTTCTGTCTTCTCTGAAGAACGCTAACACAATTGCCGTCTTAGACGCGGTCAACCCGTTAAATGCGCCGAAGGTATTCATCGGACCGTCTACCCTGACCCCACCAGAAAACTTTGTCAAGTTCGAATTGCCTTACTTATCTAATATCGAGAACAGTGATAAGAAATTGAGACAGATGCCGTTCTTTGTAGCTCCGCTTAGCTACCACACACCGGACGGTTTTGCTAAGATTCCTTTCCCTTCACCTCATGTTGGATCTGTGGTCATCAACTCTCAAATCAAAGACGCTGCACCTGCGACCCTAACGACTCCAATAGCTGACGTTATACCTAACTCTTACGTCGCTTCCCCGCCATCTCACAAACAACAGCAAAATCCAGTAACACAAAAACCAAACTTCAGCTATTACAGCACAGTAGCACCGAAAACGAATGCTCCTACCCATCAGTCTGAATATTATTCATTTGAACCGCAAACCGTCGCTTCCATCAGGCCCTCGAAGGAACCGACCGACGGCATCATAACCGCTCCGCCGAAAACAGGCTCCTACTTTTTGAGTAACGAGGGACAACAGTATAATCCCAATCAATACGTCGAATTTCCACAAGATAACTACAGCCAAGAACAAGTAAAGCCAAACATAGTGAGGCAGCCGGAGCCGACCACGACTCGCGCGCCGAAGACCACGAGCAAACCATCTTCCACGTACTCCAGCCAGCTGCTGGAGACACACAACCCTTATTCGATAAACCAGGCTTTCCACTTCAGTACGCCCCTGGATTACAATAATTTCTTTGACGAGTATAAGGAGAACTATTCAACGCAGCAATTCAAGCCTTTGCCATCGACGTCCGCGTCACCCACCCCCAGCCCCACCCCGAGCACAACACTTAAACCTGAAATTGTCACCGAAAAACAATCCTACCAACAACAAACCTCACCAAATTACATTCAACAAAACTACTCGCCGGAGATCCACTACGAATCAGAAATACAGAGCTCTAGGTTCCCAGTATATAATTCCAACGAGTTCACCACCAAGTCTGAATACCATCGGCCCGAGACAGTAAACACAAATAACTTGGTGACTGTAAGCAGCGTCAACCCTCCCGCAGACAACGGATATGTCGAAACTCAAGCGCCGGTCCAGAACAACCTGGCTGAAGTTAACGAGATACCGACCACCGCAGCTGGTGCAGGTTTACAGCCGACGAAGCCGTCATACAACCAGTACGATACCAGCTTCATCAGTAACGAGAGCCAAGAAAGTTCTACGACCTCTACAACGACTACCACAACAACCAGGAGAACTCCAATACGAAGCCGAGGTCGACCCCGCTACACTACTCCTAGAACGGACTCCAACGAATCTAGCACCAAGTTTACGGCGACTCGGAGACCGTTACGCGAGAGGAGGCCGCTGCCGACTAGGTCTAGATATGAACCCAACAAGATTACCACCGAGAAACCTACAAGAAAACCGATCGATTCGAGCGAAAGTTCAACCAAATCTCCTACATACTCTAGCAGAACTAGAATACGAGGACGGGTTCAGTTTAAGCCCTCGGAGAGTGATGAAAGTCAGCACAATAGAAACAAAGCCAGCAGCACCAAAGAGGAAGACCTCGCATATCAGAGAGATGTTCTTCACCAAAATTATCCAGTCACCTTGATGGAAAGAACGAGCACCGTAGACATCGATGCAATTACCGAACCAACACCGAAATTCCAATCAACCAAAAATGTTGAATCACCAGTCACGTATGATACTGAAAACGCTTACACTTATGAAAGAGCATCCGTCAGCCAGCCGAATACTAACTCGGCGTCACACGAGAACACCTTCCCGTCGAGATCCGAGGTCCGCACGGAAACCCCGTACGTGCCGCACGTACCTTCTACTCGCAATGAAGAATACGTTTACCACTCTAGAAGCAGCTCGGCCCCAGTTGACGCTATTTCATACGACGAATCTTCGCCGGAGAATGAAGACCTTTACGCAAAACAAACTACTCCTATTCAAAAAGATGCGAGCAGCGAAGTATCTTACGCAACAGAAGCAGTCAGTTCCGTAACCGAACAGGCTCCTAGTTATTCTGTAACCATCAAACAGGATGAGTCGGGAGCGCAAGAAAATGAGGATGCTAAGTTTTTGAGTGAGGAGGTTAACCGTGAAGAACAAGAAGTACAGACGACACCTTCTTACAACAGAGTTCGCGTCCGGCCAGGAGTCATCAGACAGTACCATCAAGCATCATCCACAGAGGCATCGAAAATTAAAGAAAGGAAACGTCCAGTACAAGCCATCACTTACAGACCTGCGTTTGACCGGCGCCGCACCACCATGCGCATCGAGGAGATCGGTGAGGATCTCAAAACTAAACAAGTCCACGCCCGTCCTGAAGTGCAAGAGCACAGACATCCCGTGTACAAACCTGAGCCTACGACCCAGCCCCCAATTACGTCAGCGTCGCAGGAATCCTCCACCAAACGTGGCCAGTTCCGCCGACGACGACCCTCTTACACAACCTCGTCTACCGAAGCGTCCAGCACTAAGAAAAGCACATACGAAGTCAAAAACAGATTCAGAGGTCGGCGTCCTACTGAGAAGCCAACAGAGAAGCCTGAAGTCCAGACCGATGCGTCATCCACGACCACCAGGAATACGCTTCACAGCAGGTACAGCGCCAGGCCGCGACTCTCAGAGAGGTACAACAAGAAGCCAGAAGTGGAAGACCAAGACCAAGAACCAAACTACTCCATTAACAGACCTAAATTCGCTGAGCCCGAGGTGGATCAATGGTCAACAGATTCTTTCAAACCTTATAACCCTAATGACATCATCGACGACAGGAAGGACTCTACAGCTGGATTGCAAAATGATGATGAAAGCGAATTGGATATCATAACAGCCAGAAACGAATACGATGATATCCTTATTTCCGTAACACCAGCGACTAACAGACTAAATAAAAAGATTCCCGACATCCCGCCAACTCTAGAAGCCTTGGTCGAACAAAGTAAAGTAACCAAAAACGACTCACCCGATGCGATGTCCACATTCGAGAGTATGTTAGAGGAAGTCATGAAGAGCTTGGAAGAGCAAGATGAGGACGAGTACACAACTAACGTGATGAAACACAAGGGCGGGGAAATCGGAGAGATCCCACCTGAGCGCATCATCTCGTCCGGAGACAACAACTCGAAACCGCAAGCGCACGGAGAGGAAGCCACGACGGTCGAGCCCACCGACTCCAGCATTCTTAGTGAAGTAAGAACAGTACATACATATTATAGTCGATTTCTCCTTAGCTGACCTAAGTAGTGAATAACTTTCTACGCAAATAAATAATATTATTGATTGAAATGTAATGATAACCTGCACAAAATACTTTTTTCTGATCAATGCTATTGTCTCATTTCAGGAGGACAAGGACCGCAAGGGACGCCGCCGCGGCTTCTGGAAGAAGGTGAAAGTGCGCCCCGCGACCACCGAGACCATCGAGGCGGCCGAGTCGCAGTACTACTCGCTCGCCGTCAACCGGCTCGGCGGCCCCGTCGGCCCCGGCGGCTCCGTCGGCCCCGGCGGCCCCGGCGGCCCCGGCGGCCCCGCGCGCGCCTCGCACGACAAGGCGGACAACCCCGACAAGCCGCAGAAAGTCACCACTTACAAACCCACCTTCAGCATCAAAGATATCTTCGCGGACGACGCAGTCGACGTACCCCCCACCGTAGACATACCCAAACTTAATGTATCTGAACCTAAAGCCGAAGCCACCGCCGAGCCCCAATCGACGACCGAAAACATCTTACAGAAGGAGACCCCGACGGAGATGTCGCCCGGCGATTTAGATCTCGGGACCGGCTCCCCGGATCCCACCGTCGCGGAACCGTTCACGACCACGGAAGCCGCGAGCGAAGCGAGCGACATCGACAGGAGCGACGGCTTCAGCTTCATGGATTACCTGTTCGGAGCCACCTCCGGGGACGACGAGAACGAAGGCGAGAGATCGGCGGGGGCCGAAGCCAAAGCGACGGACGATCACGAATCGACAACCGAGCCGTCGAAAATTAAGATAGTCACGACGGAGAGCGATATCGTTCCCGAAGAGATCACCGCCATCCCGGAGAGCGACGAGAACGCGGAGCCCGTGACAGAATTGACAGAGATGAAAAGGGCCAACAGCACCGAAGCGGTGACGTCAGCGCCGGAGCAGGCGGCGCTGTGGGAGTCGTCGTCGGCGTCGAGCTTCATGGACCCGCGCGCCGTCGTGAGCACGTCCGTGTCCACCGAGGTCTCGCACGAGACCGAGATCTGCTTCCGAGGCAAGTGCATAAAGACCAGCAAGGACCTCTTATAGACAACCGTTTACCGAATGTGGTGCTAAAGACTGTGTTCAAAATGTAGTGGAATATTCAATTAGTGAATTGTAAAAGGACATTTTTTAATTAAGTCGAGTTACTAAATGATCTTACCTTAATTTATTAGTGTAGATTAAATGTCTAACGTGTCTGGTGAGATTTTGTAAATAGTTCGGAATCACTCTTTACTTGATTTCACCAATTTATGCAAGTGTAAGTGTTAAATGTTAATCATCTTTTAATTATTGTGGCCACGACGATTAAGAGGTGTACTTGTAATGTATAATATTGTCCAATTTAATTTAAGTGTAATGTTAAGATCACATTTAGTATTTTTCTACATTTTGTATTATAAATATTTCGACTGAGAAAATACTTTGTAACCATAATGTTTAAGGGAGTAAAATAGGTGTACTCGTTATTATTTATTTCTTCTTATTATTTTTGTACACGTAAAGGGCATTTCTTGAGTATGTTTAATTGCAGTAAAAATATATAGTAACAAATAGCTACTATGTACCTACCTATTCCCCCAAAGCCTACTTAAATAGATAAATAATTGTAATTTTTGTACTCAATGCTTCACAACTCACTAATGTTACTGCCTAAAGTGTAATTTTGTATTAAAATGAAAATAAAATAACTTTAAAAATATATTTGATTTGGTTTTTTATCTAGAACATTGCATTCAATATATCCTCATAAGTAGGTATGTTTTGTATGCAATAGTTAGTAACCTTACCAAACCTAGCACTAACCCCAACATGAAACCAGGTAGAGCTACTAACAGTCACATCGCATTTTGGTCAAGGGTAAGCAAGCATCATCCAGGCAGTCCTCTGCCCGAGGACCAAACACCATTAGGGGATAATAACTCACCACATTTAAATAATAGTGTGTTTTTCCAATGATTCCAATGCTACTTATTCAGGTGAAAGAAATCGGTGGGTCATGAAGAAACACTACTTTAATAAAAAATTGCAGGAGGCTATTTTATTCGGTTATTCCCACCTGTTACCACCAAATTGATTTAGTGGTAACAACTGGTAATTTTTTCCCATCTGTTACCACTAAAACCATACATTTAGTGGTAACAAGTGGGAAAAAAATTCTCAGCTGTTACCACTAAATCAATTTGGTGGTAACAGGTGGGGATAACCCATTTTATTTAATGATTTTTTCTTTTATTTTTATAAACGCTAATAACAAGTCTACTTTTCCTTTAAAAAGCTTACTTGAGTCATGAATAGCTAGCTACACTTACAATAACCAACAAGCCAAAATATAAAAAGATATTTACAATGACAGTTCTATTGTACAATTACTGCCAAAAAATGTATATTTTCTGTCACCTTGTTCCATTGCAATAAAGCAAACAATTGTAACCATACTTATTTTAATGACTGATGCAGTCATACAAAAACAATAAACATGGCATAATAAAGAAGAGGCCTATATCTATCATTGGTAGATATAGACCACTTGTGGAGTACACACTTTAGACCTGATGCAATCCCATCCACTGTTTCTCTGTCAGTCCACATGTCATCAACCACGGGCCCAAAAGAGGGAATGGATAGGCCCAGCAATACCCACAAAAATAACTATAATCTTGCTGGTCTGTAGCACGGTACGCCTTCTGTTGATTGTCCCTTTTACAGATGTAGGCCACCATTCAATAACTTTTCTCTACCTTCCATCGCTGGTGTCTCATGTCCTGTGCAGCTCCACTATAACCATGTCAAACATTTTCTGAAATGAAAAGATACTCACTTAGCCAAAATTTATGTCCTAGTAGCAACTAAAGCAGTGGTTCTTAACCTTTTAGTGATGAGGGACCATTTGACAAAATCTGTGTCATGCCACGGACCACCAACTGTTTGGAGGCAATAGAAAGTGAATAGGTTTAGAGGTAACTAGCATTTTCCCGCGGCTTTGCCCTTGTTGATCCCGTTAAACATTCAACCCCTATTTTTTTTTTTTTTTAAACCCTAAGGGTGAATTTTAAAAAACAGTAAAATCACTTTTCTTGTTTTCTAATGAAGAATCTAAACATGAAGTTTCAAACCTCTTAGTTCAAAAATAGTAGACTGTCCATACAAATTTTGAACCCCATAGGGGGCGAATTTTGAAAAATCCTTTCTTAGTGCACCTCTAGATCTTATAAGGAACCTACATGCCAAATTTGGAATTTTTAGAACCAGCGGTTTGGACTGTGCGTTGATATGTCAGTCAGTCAGTTTCTTCTTTTATATATTTAGATTTTTTTTCCGATGGCTTCACAGATCACTTCGGGTGTTACCAGGGACCACTGGTTAAGAACCACTGAACTAAAGAATTAACTACTATATATACGCTTTGACCACTCACAATGGCAAAAAATTAACAAATTAGTGTATTGCAATTCCGATATCATAAACAGTGGTGCCACTAAATGAAATTTGGACATTGACAATATCAGCTTTGCAAGGCCCATTTTATTGATCCAAGCACTTGAAAAACTTTTGCAAGTCACAGCAGTCGCAGCAGTTGTTGCAGTTACAGGTGCGAGGCTGTATGGCTGAAAGCCTTACATGTATTTAACCCTTTAACGCCCAAAAATCACAGAGGTCAGGAGTTCAAGCCTCCTCGAACTCAATCAAAATGCCAAAAGATGATGTAAGATAGTCATTGTTGCTTTACAATTTTGATTCTGTCCTATAAAGGGTTAATACAACCAGTAGTGCGGCATCAAATATGCACTTAGCTGACTTTTTCTTTAAGACCAATAGTAAGCTGCTCAAACACAGCAAACGCCTTGCCACTATATAGATCAGAACTTGGATGACCACTCACAGGCGTGTGCATCGCGCTTCACTCCACCAGTTGGCAGTCGTCGTCCTCCACGAACCCGCCGTTCATAGCGTCGTTGAGAATGTCGTTCTTCTTTTTCTTCAGTTCATTATCAATAAACATTCTCCGTTCTTCACGTGTTCGCAGTTCCGAAACCTTCTCCGGCGTCGGCCGCTCCACTATACCTTTCGTGAACGCGTAAATAACTATCGAAGAATCCCCGTCCATAAAAGCTAAGTTGATGCAGGGTCCAGTTTCAACGGTGCACAAATTCTGTTGTAATACACCGACGAAATCCATATTTATGTCTTCATAACTAGGAATAGGCACGTATATGTTCATTTTCTCGCTTTTACTAGGTCTTGCGACGATGTATAGTATGTCAACATCTTTATTGAAACAGTATTCCGTGTCGTACATGAGTTTTACGTCAACTAAGTATACGTAGAGCTGATACGCTAGAGATCTTTTTAAGTCAGAGCTGCAACCAAGAGCGCGCATGTCTTCTTTTATTTTTGCTTCGATATCCATTATTTTGTTTGATTCATAAACATAAACAGGTATCTAAGTAGAGACCGCTTCTGTTAACCTAACCTCCGAAAGATTTTGACATGACAGTAAAGTAAATAGTTGACATAGTTGTCAAGTTGACAACAAATCTATGGCATGGCCAAGTTGGCCAACCAAACCAACACCAGAGTTAATGTCAATAGTGTTACAAGATGACGAAATAGAAAAATCTGAAATAGCGATATTAGAGTGCGACTTCCTACGATAACTGTGCAGAGAGGAACATGACAACACCTCCGTTTAAAAGTCAAATTTCTATGAAAATGTGCACAACATGGCAACACTTCCGTTGCCATGTTCCACTCTGCAAAGTTATCGTAGTCGCACTCTAGAAACGTCACTATAAAATAATAACAGCAGCAATTAGCTTGCTATTAGTAATTTTTATTCCGACAAAAGGTACTTACATCGCACCGCTTGCATGTGTGCATAAGAGAAAAAAATAGTATTTTATGCAACAGTTATATAAGTGGGCGTGGGTTGCGATACGAGCCACCGCGGCAGCGAGTATCGCAAATAGAGACGGCATGAGCTTTTTTTGTCTTAATTATACAACGTTGCATACAATACTTTTTCTACAACTACCTAGAATAAAGCATGAAATACAAAATTAAACATAGCGCGGAAACAAGGCAAATATGACATATGACTGACAGTACATATAATAAGTATGTGTCTATGGTAAACGTTGTTTTTAATTTGACGTATACTTATTATGTTTTTTATTTTGGTATCAATGAAAGAAGTTCGGAAAGTTTTGTTTTCTTTAAGGTGCGTTTAGACCAAACGAACAAAGAGCTAGAACCAGAGCAGAGCTCAGCGTTTACACCACACGAATATCAGCGAGCAAGAATGCAACCCAAGAACTAGGATTCAAGAGCATATGCTCTAGAGATGTTTAGATCAGGCGAACGAGTGCCCGTTGCTCACTCGTCGGGTGTCTGTGGACTATGTGCATTATGTCTTTACTCTGAGACTGATATTGTAATTGCAAATTTTTCATTTATCATTTTGACTCAATTGTGTTTTTATAATTTACAAAAGTCGGATCCCACAGACACCTGGCATTTTGGTAAGCTTCTATCATTAGAAGACATTTTTCTTGAGACCAATCTATAATTACAACGATAGGTCAAGTCCCTCGAGCACTAGAACGCTTTGAAGAGACCGCTCCCCGAAGCGAGCAGGTCCGAACACGAGCGAATGCGCTCGGCGACTGTTCGTACGCGACGCTCGTCCGTCGTTTACATCAAGCGAGCGAGCATTCCACGAGCATTCTTAGAATCTTCGCAAAATAAGGAAGAACAACGAAAGAATGCTCTTTCTCTGTTTACACACAACGAATTTGGTAGAGTGGGGGTAGAATGAGCATTCGCTCGTTTGGTCTAAACCCACCTTTAAAAACCGCAGGAATTTATTTGTCTGTTAAGTTGGTAGTTGTGCATTTTTATTGTAAAGTTAGTATTGAACGCGTAATCCTTGACCTAAGTTTAACCTAGATTTAGAAGTCTGTGGCTGCTAGCAGTATCTTTTTGCGACTATAAAGACACAAGTGCTTTTATAGGGAATAGAGTATAGACTTCTCTGAACTGATATTATGTATGTTCTATTATGTATTAGTGTTCGTGACCAAGTAAAAGACTGATAAAAGTACTGGAGTAGGAAAATAAGATAATAATTATGCATCGGGCAAAAAATCTGATTGCCAAAATTCAAGCGGAAATCACATTTAATGATCTTGTATTCTACTACATGCAATAACACTAAGTAGGTATTCATAAACACTTATCACACATAAACATCACTTCAATCAGTTTGCCAATAATTTGGTTAGTTATTAATAATTTTGTTATAGTCTTAACTAAGAATACCTCATTTTTAAAGCTTTCTTTTTTTAAGGTGCCGCACCTATGACAAGAAATGGATGGACATTTGTTTTTCATTTATTTGCGTATTTTCCCCGTACTATCTCTATAAAAATGTTTTAGTTAATATGACTGTTTTTACCCGACTGCGGCGAAGCCCAAAGGAGGGTTATTACGATATTCCTCGTTATTTCGATTATTCCGTAACCTTTGAACCGATCGTACTTTGGTTCAAACCTATTATTTAAGCAAATTCATAAAAGAACTGATTCTGTGCCAACTTAAAGAAGATAATTGACAAAAAAAAATTGTAAACCTGGAAAGACGGTGTATATGGCTATACTCTGTCTCTCTTGAAAAAATAACTAGGTGAACGTTTAGTTTGTCTGTGATCAAGTACTTAGAGTCTGTGCGGAAAGAGAATAGGCGTGGCGAAAAACGGAACTAACCTAACCAGTATGGCCACAGAACAGAAAATACGGCACATACGGTAGAAAAACATTACAGCGCCCCCCAATCTAAATCCTATTCTCTTTCCGCACAGACTCTACCTTCATTATAAAAAATGTCTTTCTGACTGCCTAAAAAATATTTTATTTCAAATCGTCACGTACATTCACAATACAATAACTTAGTAGTACGTCTTAGTAAATTTATTGAATATCATAAGTAATACACACATTACGGATAAATAGAATCGGGATTATACGTTAGCATGGCAACATTGTTCAAACTGACTTATAGTACATATTATTTGTTTCTTTCTTCAGTCAGATAAAATTCAATGATTTAAAAGTTTCTGTTTTGTTTTCTGTTAAAGTTTAAAGTGTGAAAAGTTGTATTAAAGCGTTTGTAGGTTCTATTTGTTTGGAATTTATATTAGTGATGTGGTGTGAAGTTAAATTAATGATATTATTTGGATAAACCATCGTATTTTTTAAGTTTCACGATAGTATCTTCTTTTATTAAGGGTTGTACGACCGCAGTGTGGAAATCGACATCGAGCTTCGATGAAAACGACCAATTAGTTGAAGTTGAAGTAAGGTGAAATATTTAGTTTTTTTGTTATATTTGTTTACCGGCATGGTATCGTTTGTTTAAGTATTTTGGTCGCTTTACCACTGCCATCTATCAAACATCATTTTAAACTTTATCAGTGTGCTACCTAGTGTCAAGTAGCTAAACCAATAAGCTTTCATTGCAAGTATTTGGCTTAGTTTCCGGTTTAGCTTGACAGTTGAGCTATTGGCCATTAGATGTCGCTATATTAGAATTGTCACAGTTAATTGATAGATGGCGTTGCATGTGTTGTGTGTATTTTTTAAATAATACGCTCATGTGTATTTAAATGAGCAAATTTTATTATTATGATCAATGACGTGAAAGTTATGTTCACATTATTAAAGAATTAGTTTTTACTAAATATTTATTTAAAAATTCATAAACATATATTATACGTTTCTTTTTTTATCCTATGATGCTACGCTTTGTCACGCGATAAATAAATGATAAAGCATCCGTCACTCTCACATACTATACATACAAATACAGACAAGTAAGTCACTCTTCAGCCTTTTAGGGGCGCGCGACACCTATTCAAGGACGAGGTGCAGATGGTGCGATTCCTACTAGCGCATTATTACGCATTCGTAAAACTTTGCTTGTAGGTGCGTTCGTTCTCGGCGCGCATACATCATAGCCACACATAGCGCGCGCATAATAATTACTGCTATTATACTGTGCTTTTGCTTTCCATTCCATATTGTGCCTAGCTGTTTTTATAAGCGATTATAACATTATTATTGTCTTAAAACATCACTCATTGAATAAAACCACTTTCATGGATTAAGGCGCATTTTTACGTCCCGACGTTTCGTAACCCTGTCGAAGTTAGAGATGTTTTATCACAATTATTAAGACATTGTTTTTTAGGATATCTTCCCTTCATATCACTTTCGAAGTTTCTAAAATTTTAATTGTGTCTGTGCAGAAAGAGAATAGGATTTAGATTTGGGGGCGCTGTAATGCTTTTCTACCGTATTTCCAAAAAAAAATGCCATACTGGTTAGGTTAGTTCCGTTTTTAGCCACGCCTATTCTCTTTCCGCACAGACTCTACAAACATGGAGTTCATTCGGTCACGTGATAAAAAAATTAATGGTGTCAGAAATAAAGCACATTTTCGCTCACCTCATCATCTGTCAGGATGGCCGAGCGGTCTAAGGCGCCAGACTCAAGGTTACCTTGCCTACCCATGTAGGTATGAGCTGTTCTGGTCCTCTCTGAGGGCGTGGGTTCGAATCCCACTTCTGACAAAACTTTTTGCTTTTTATTTTTAGGTGATTTTATCGAGGGCCCCTACTCAGAATGTAAGGGGGCTAACATCGGTAAATTTTATGCCACACCTGGCCAAAAAGTGGCTTTTTCCGCACGCTGCGCGTACGGAAAAAGCCGCTTTCTGGCCATGTGTAGACATAAAATGATGTACACAACACGGGAGGTAATAAAGAAAGCCCTCGATCCCATATTTACGTCCCTCGCTTGCAGCTCGGGCCGCAAACTTCTGCGATCTCGGCCTTTCTTTGTATTACCACCCTAGTTGTGTAATGTACTATTATAGTTTCTCGTACACGATTGTCATTAAAGACGTTCTCTTTTTCGCTGAAAAATAAAAGGTAAGGCATCAGTTTTACGTCACACCTGGCCATAAAGTGGCAATTACCGCACGCTACGGAAAATGCCACTTCCTGGCCTGGGGGAGACGTAATTTTTTGTACTTACCACGGGAGGTAATAAAGAAAGCCACAGATCGCATATTTCTCGCACTTGCCTTCGGCTCGGGCGTCAAATACCTGCGATCTGAGACATTTTTTGTTTTACCTCCCTAGGTAAGTAATGTACTAATAATGATCCTAACAGTAACAACAGCATCTAAAAAATAAATATATTATTCGTCTATTTTTTACATATATTCAATATCACCCTTTTTTCGCTATCATTACATTAGCTTACGTGGGTACGTGTATGGGGCAAAAAGCCAACGACACGAGGTGTTCCCAGGCGGTCACCCATCCAAGTACTGACCTCGCCCGACGTTGCTTAACCTCGGTGATCGGACGAGAACCGGTGTATTCAACGTGGTATGGACGTTGGCGATTCAGTTAAAGAATTTTCATGTATAATTAACTAACGCATTATTTACTAAAGAGTAATGGTGTACAATGAAGGCTAACGCGAATGAATTTCGCCGCTAGAGGCGCTAGTGAAAATGTGTTGACTGACTCTGAAATGTGACATGTCACTGTTTGTTGGGCTACACGGGTTTATTTTGTTAGCATTTTATTTATGGCAAATATGAGTTATGGGTCAACGAATGTCAGTGCTTTGAGACAGTTTCATCATTCAGAAACTTCTGCCCTCTTTTTTCCGAACTAAACACAATACTGCGGCATGCTCGATATTTTTACGGCACGGTTTTTTTTAAGGCATTAAATAAAATTGAAATGTAAACACACTCGTAATAACAAACTCACAGCTATACCTCAGGGCACCCTACTCGACAGTGCCGCCAATTGGTGAGCACAAAAACGGTAGCCCTCATTAACCGGCTTCAAAAAGAAGGCGGTTCTCAGTTCGTATTTTTTTAAAGAAGACACTGTTTACATTTTGTATAGGGCTACAGTTCGACTTCACACCGGTACACATCATTATATGAATTAAAGTAAATTGTTATTCCTCGTGATAAGTTCAATGTTTATATCAATGATCGGCATAGTAAGAAAGAATGTTGAAATGAGCATCTAATAAAGTTATTTTTACTTTTAGGTTAGTTATTTATCCTTGTACATAGTATACCTATTTATTTTATTGTTTATTTATTTATTAAAAGTGATCAGACATCAAAATAAATGAATAAAGTTATTGAAATGTCCAGCCATAAATAATTTGTTGTTATCGTGATAATGATAATACTCTATATATGGGAAATGTAAGAGTGTAAAAACATAAGTGGATGGTCTAGTTCACACTCGTACTAATAACATTTATTGCAACTATAAGATTTGTGTTCTAAGTTTCTAACGTGCTAATTATGAGTTTTATTTTCTCGTAATTAGTACCTTCGAGTTTGAACTAGTGTGTAGACTATGAATGAAGGGACAGTTTAAAATGTAACGAAAGTCACATCGCACTATATTTTGTAGGGAACTAACTAGATAATACTTCTTCTCAAATTTATTTGGCATTATCTACACTATCTACAGGATAAAAATACAGTCAACATCAGAAGTGTCCACTTATAATTTGCTTTTAAATTTGGAATTATTTACCGTGATTTTGTGATAATAAAAATACAGACACCGTCAGAAGTGTCCAGTTATAATTGCGGACACCGTTGTTTTTTAGATGTACCCAGATTACTCGCAGGGCGCTGGACCAAATTGGAAAATTATTGTATGTTTGAAAGGGTATAACTCCCAGTTGGTTCCATTAAAACTAGGTCAGGATGATCAGGATCCGATGACGGGATGGAAGAATAACACATACAGCGATTTGGGTATGTTTTATGGTAGGTCTTATAAGAAGCCGACCTGAGCTGTCAATAATAGAGCTGAGCCTATTGCAAGGACCCTACTTAGTAATAGGTAGGGGTATTTTAATGACAATTAGTTTTCCTATAATAGGTACGCACATCGAAATAAAAGTCAAAAAGATATTCCCGTACCGGGAATCGAACCCGAGCCTCCTGGGTGAAAGCCAGGTATCCTAGCCACTAGACCATACGGGAGATGATTAAGTACGTGAAATTATTGTAATTATTTTAATGTTGTTTGGCATTTCTCGAAGCTACAAAATTGAAATGCACAGACTGCACAGTAGAGTGTGTTCAGCCAAGTCAAACAAGCAATACTGCAGCATTTACACTACACATCGGTCATTCTTCAGGCGTACATTTCTGCTTGTCTTCACGCTTAAAAAATATTGTCTTTGGCATATGTTACATTGTTTATGCTAGCTTAGCTAGAAGGCATAAGTGGAAGGAAGGTATTGAAGTGTACGTTAATTTTCAGGGACATATTCAATACTTAATATTGATTTAAACTTTCACGATTTTCATTAATTATTATAACAAAATGGGACTTAATCGCGTAAAAATAGCGTTTTATTATAATAATGATATTCAATCATTTATCGCGTCCCACTACTGAAATCATCTACACACCGTCCCTGGACCGTAGAGTTGTAGTTACACTGCACACTAGTACATAGTATGACCATTAAAACATGAGGACTGTCATTCTCCATACTTTGGATGCCCCGACCGCAAGGGGATATCCAGGCAAAAACTAGATGGCACTAAAAAACTAAACATTGACACACGATGTTATAATTGAACAAAGAAACATAGTAGTACAGTAGCAATTAGTTCGTAAACAGCTAATAATAAATAAATTCGAACATTTAAATACTGTGTCAGGCTTGCAAAGTTGAATAATTGTAAATAATATAGTTCTTATACCAAGCTTATAGGTACATAGATGGCGTTGTAAATATCGGGGAACAGCATTTTGTATGGAGAATGACAGTCCTCTTATTTTAATGGTCCTTGGTATGACTAAGTGTTAAAGTTCAAACAAAATGACTTAAATTGGCTGTTAGATAGATGGCCGACTATTGTCTAGTCGGTCTCAACAACTAAGATTTAAAAAGTGACTGCCGATAGAATATTATAGCCGTAAATCTACTTACTGCTTGCTTTTTACCCGACTGCCGTGAAGCCCAAAAGGAGGGTTATGTGTTTTTCATCAAAGGATTTTTTCACTCTGTGTGTTATTAATTTGCATTGCTTTAGTGTCGGGAATATGTAGTATAATCGGTTTTAATGAGACAGCGTCCCAGTTAGTAATCAGATGGACTGATAATGCCACACTGGCTCATAATGCCACAAATTCAGTCGAATATTGATTAGAGTTATTTTTGTAACAAAATATCAGTATCTCAAAAACTATTACAGTATTTAGTAAATGTTATACCATTTTAGAAACTACAAAAAATGCGCCATTTTTTTACGTCATGTGCCAGGTTGTGTTGGTACATTTTTTTTTCACCACCTTCGTTCGAAATCAGACGTGAAATTTGGAAAAATCTGAAAATTATTTTTTGATATTCTACTGTGGCCACACCATGAAGAATTTAACAGGAATAGGAATTACGTTCAATAGCATAGTTATCTGGCTACCCATATCAAGAACCAGATTTGAAAAATACTTGACTGACTTTTAGTCATGACACTCAAATAACCGAGTCAGGGTATGACTTAGCACGAGTTTTGCAAAAACCTCAATATCTCGAAAACTAAGAAATTTTTACTGAGGTCAAATTTACTTAATCTGGTGTCTGATGAGCTGGGCTATCAGCCCTTTTCGTATCAAAGTTGGTTTTAGGGACACCCTGTATATATTAATTGCCCTTCTTATGTGGCCATCACGCAATGTGTCACATATTTATCGAAACCAAGTTCGCGTAGATTTTTGACATGACTGTACAGCACAAAGCCGCATCTCCAAAGCTCTTTTGCAAATGTTACGCAATTTGGCAAGTGTCATCATTGCCTCCGTGGCGCAATTGGCTAGCGCGTTCGGCTGTTAACCGAAAGGTTGGTGGTTCGAGCCCACCCGGGGGCGTTTCGTTTTTGTTTTCCTCTTTAACTTTTATTTTACCGCTGCTATTGAGTGGTTCCTAAATGTCTGTTTTGTGTGAAGGGTAGGGGATAAGGGGGAGTGGGTACCTATTCAGCGATTTAATCGGGTACTTTTCATGAGACGTTTTAAGTTCAGGCCCTACTGGAGCGAAAAGCCTTTCTTTTACCACAATTGGGCGGTTCATAAATCTCCGATTGACAGACGGCACTTGTTTTACACCTGTATCTTGTGTGACGATATATATTCATGGGAAGGGTTAAAAATTGTTATATACATACATACACATAGAATTGTAGATTAATTATGCTTTATTACTGTTATGTGGTTTTACACCTGTATATATCGAAGATGTGACGAGATATTCAGTTACTCAATTTTTAAGCCGTTTGATTACTCAATTTACCAAATAAGCTCACTTTGAATGAACCTTACTAAATGCACGCAGCACCGATAAGCTAAATATTGTGCTATCTTTACTTATCGTGGTAGGTAGCACGCTTCTGTAAACACTGATGATGGCATCGGACATGACAGGAGATTCACTTCATATTTGTTTATCAACAGAAAATTCAGAACTTTATTCTAAATATTAATGAAGTGCCATCCCGTAAAAATTTAATCAGCTCTCAACAGCTCTAGTTGCTTGAATAATATTCCTGACCAGTAAGTTACAGTGAAGTCTAGTACTTAAGAACGCAATTTTCAACATGATTCCCATTGGGGATATAGCTCAGTGGTAGAGCATTCGACTGCAGATCGAGAGGTCCCCGGTTCAAACCCGGGTGTCCCCTGGCATCCGTGCCTTTTTGTTCTTTATTTTTAATTTATCCTGCAAATACAGATTTTTGTGATTGACATTTTTTTTTATATGTATAAGGCAATTATTCGTGCCGATAATATGAATGAATTTTATCGTTTTGATTACTTAGGTATATTATTTAACATGTTCCCTGTCCCGGTGCCCCTAATGTGGGAGTCAGGAAGGTTTTTTTCAGGATTCCGTGCTTCCACTATGGGGTCCCTTCCCCATACCATACCGACACAGTTGGGAGTTGTGATATTGTCCGATAGTTTTGTAAGGGGACAGTGAACGTGTTGAAAATCACTTCCACACACATATAGTCCGTACAAACTCTTAAGACCAAATGCTGTCAAACGAACGCAAGCCAAAAACTACCTTATAATTAAAGCATAACGTAGTTTTTGGCTTGCATTTTGGTCTTAAGAGTTTGTACGGACTATACATGTTATTTGTTTTAGAACCCAACTTAATATTATAAAAGAGCCCTTGAGGGCCTACTTACAGAAATAAATTATTTTATTTCTTGTTTCATAAATCGTTCAATTATGATTCATAAAATTTCTACGAATTGTTTGTATTTAATACAAATAATTAATTTGCATACCTACACAACAAATCTAAATACTCGTATTTCATAATCCAGTGATTGCCAGTATCAACATAATCTTATCCCAATTGGTCAAAAATGATGAGAGAACGAAGTCATAACTACTTTTAATAACTAACCACAAAATTCGCCTGTTCAGCCATGGCAGTCGTGGCCGAGTGGTTAAGGCGTCTGACTCGAAATCAGATTCCCTCTGGGAGCGTAGGTTCGAATCCTACCGGCTGCGGAACTTTTTGTGTTTTTCGATCTAATTAAATTGCTTCAGTGATCCCGTATTCAGCGGTTTTGAGTGTCACCTATCATTAAAATTATGTTCCCAAAACCGTTTTTTTGCGATCAAATAAGCTATCATTTTTATCTCTCCTTAGTAGGCACAATTATTCTTTAAATCATGCATGATGTTGCAAAAGTTTGACTAGGAACAAAGTATGGGGCATAAAGTTCTTAATTTTATCAGATATAGTTGATTAATTGTTAAAGTCAAAGCTAAATAAACGTATAGGGAACGTGTAGGAACGTATAGATGGCAGCACTAAATCGACAAAAGAGACATTATGTGCATGCGGACTGTAAAGGAAACTTATCAGGCCTGAAAAAATGACATATTGGTGAACAGAACGATAAAATATAAAAACAGTAACTAGGAGATAAAACTAAATTAATAGTACATTACACAACTGGAGTGGTAATACAAAGAAAGGCTGAGATCGCAGAAGTTTGCGGCCCGAGCTGCAAGCGAGGGACGTAAATGTGCGATCGAGGGCTTTCTTTATTACCTCCCGTGTTGTGTACATAATTTTATGTCTACACTTGGCCAGAAAGCGGCTTTTTCCGTACGCGCAGCGTGCGGAAAAAGTTACTTTATGGCCAGGTGTGGCATAAAATTAAATATACTATAAACTAGAACTAAATACTTATCTAAATTAGATCCCGGCCCGACACACCTGGTCCAAAAGTGCCAAATATGCTAGCCGCATTGCCCCGTTGTATTGGTTATAAAAGTCAAGTATAGTAAGTAAGTCGTGGCTACACTAACGTTAATTGTCCTCCATCGCGATAATAACGGCGTTTCCCGTTAATGTGGCCCCAGCATAATAGAGTACAAGATTTAGATTGGCAGCTCCTTAGTTGTTAAAGTTTCCTATTACACGGTGTAAAAAATGTCAAGTCTGCGCGGTAACCCTCGACATTTCCACGTAAGTGAGAAACTAGCAGTCACTGGGATTCATTTCACTAGACTCCCACTTCGTGTTAGACTCAATCCTACCAGGAAACAAATGACTAAGCATGGATCTTATACTTTGCGGTGGTTTGTTATGGCTTGGCTTCGTGACGGCATATCGGATTTCTTACAGCATTTTTGCAAATCAGCAGTCAAATTATTTGTTTTCTATTAAGACGAGAAAATAGATAAGATCAAAATCAAATTGTCCCGTTTTACTTACGTACTCAATATATTGAAAAGTGGTACCAGTCTGGAGTGTGCTTTAACTTTGTACCACGCACAAGCGTTAGTGTGGCTGCGTTATGGACTGCTGATGTGGGGTCATAGCTCTGACGCACATCACCTCTTCATTATGCAGAAAAAGAGCATACGGATTCTTTCCAATATTCACCAACCAAACAGCTGCAAACCACATTCCAAAATCTTAAACTATTAACTTACTCCTCTCTATACATATTAGAATAGAAGTTGCCACCTTGGTAAGAAAAAAACTTCATTTATTTAAATTTAGTGTTAACCCCGTCGCCACCAAAATTTAGAACTCCCAGAACCAAAACTCGAAATATACAAAAATGGCCCTTACTACAGATCGATAATAGTAAATTACACAGGCTGTATAGCAGTGGCGTGGCGCAAAAGATATCCTTAGGCAAGCCGGTGCAGATTTGGCGTACATTTTTCTTAAGAGCTGTAGATTAAGGTGGTCAAATGCCTGATATTAGGCAAGCCGGTAGGAATCGAGTTCTTTGGACGCCACGCCACTGCTGTATAGCTTGGTTACCCAATTTTTTTGTTTCCCATTATTTTTAATTCCAATCGCTTTTTTCCCAATTTACTTTATTCTCCATTCTATGTATTACCAATCGCATATTTCCCCAACTCTGCTTGGTCTTTTCGCTGAAAAACATTTTGGCCGGGCGGCTTTTCCCCCGATCATAATTATTCACAAATACATATTTTACCAAATAAATGAGTTCTTCGCAAAATTATTAGAATTAAAAGTATTAGATTATTTTTTCGAAACGAGGTTATCAATTTGAAATTGATCAAAATGAAAAATGAAACAAAATGAAATGAAAAAAAATATCAAAATGAAAGGAGATTGCCGACTTTTGGTACCAATATCGTCATTAAATTGTGTCACAACCAAAACGATACCAAAAACTTAGTTTTATTTTTTTAACCATTGGGATTTTTTTATTACTGAATTTAAAATGGGAAATCTGAGATCAATTAAAAAAGAATGTGTTGTACGATTTCCGCCGCCACCATGAAAAATGTATGATTTCCTTAAAACTGTATTTGACAGACAAAATCGGTCAAAATCTAAAAGGCCTATGACAGTGGCACCACCGTCTACACAAATGTATACAAAAATTTTAATTCCATAAAACTCCGCGGTTCTTTCTTATACGAACTGCATCCAGCTGTCCTATACCCAGGAAAGTAACATGTTTGTCTCGTTCTTTCTTAAGACTACTTCTCACATGAGTGTAAAAGACAAAGCTAACGTCATAGATACGTCTTAATACAATTAATTATGTATGTAGTTTTCTTGATCTTAGCACGAAAATTGACAGCTTGACATTCTGTCTTATTCTAAGTTTAAATATAAGGTACTTTATAAGACACGTCTTTTCACAATTTTCTGTCGAAGGTCGTAAATCATTTTAAATTCTTTATTTGGTACAAATAACTAGTGATATTTCGCTGATACTTCACTATACGAGACATTGAGCGTAAATGTAATGTTACAATATTTTTTATCTCACGATGTATCAAAATAGTTTCAAATAACTTTTTTTATAATAATATTTTAACAATCTGAATAGGCACAATAAAATACCTAAAACAGGTATCCAAAATGGCATGTCATACGACTAAGTTAAGTGAAGTCTCGTCAACGTCAGGAATTAAAGTTATTAGGTGATTTTGTATTTGGCCGGTTGACAAATACTTTGACGATTTGCTACGCAAAAACTCACTTCGAAATCTGGAAATCAATCTCAATTTCCTATGGATCCCCGAATACGATTTTAATGGGATTTAGTGATTAGGAAAGGCAGTTTCTTGTTCTTTAAGATACAGTCGGTTTCGTGTTGACACAATGACTTTTGATTTGGTACGAGGCCCCATAGACGCGTCGGCAATCTCCTTTGAAACCTACCTATTCTGTAGGGAACGTAGAGTTGCACAAAGAAACAGTTTTTCGTAATTCAAAGGGTAACTTATTCATAATTAATTTGTATGCATAGGTGACTATATTTATCATTCTTAAGATAAAAGCATGTTTTTACGCTTGACTGTACCGTTACCTTGAAAAGGACACTTATAATGACTACATGATGGATATACTTTCGAAAAGTTCGAAGAACTAATTTATTTGGTAAAATACGTATTTGTGAATAATATGGATTGGGGAAAAAACCGCCCGGGTAAAATGTTTTTCAGCGAAAAGATCAAGCAGAGAAGAAAGTAGTTGGGGAAATATGTCATAGGTAATACCTACATAGGATAGAGAATAAAGTAAATGGGGAAAAAAGCGATTGGAATTAAAAATAATGGGAAACAAAAAAATTGTGTAACCAAGCTATACAGCCAATTTGATTAAACTGGTTATTCTCCCTCATCAAATCCAGTATCATGACCACGTTGATCGAGTCACTAAGTTATCACAAATTAAATTAATTTTCTTTAGACTCCCAACTTTCCTACCTCGTTCATGCAGTTCAGAAGGCTTTCAGACTGTTGTTTTGTTCTCGACATATCGAAGTTGCAAAAGCAATACGTGCGTATTTCGTGTAGCAATAGCAAGTTGCACCCAGCTACTTATATCACTAGAGTAGTTCAACGACAGGGCGATAATGTTTAAACTAAACTAGTTTTGGTTATTTATAGGACGACTCACATACCTAAACGTAGCGTAATTATACTATCTGGAGCGTTCTTTAATCTTAATACGTGACTAATGCCTATTATCAAATGAACAGTTATCGTGCCCCTGTTTCGCTCACTATGCAACTTACAAAACCAAAGGAAATAAATTGATGACATCCGTGTTCTTGTTATACAGAAAAATTGTCCTTAATGAATATAATTATGCCATTGAGCAGTATTTGACTTCCCTTGTGTGTCGCGAATAATACACGCTAGTTTGTGTCTGCTGTTGTGACACTACAGTTTACAGTACAGGATTCCAGTATAGAACGACCTTCACCGAACTGGTTAATGGATGAAAAGTATTTTATATTAAATTAAATATGTTAATAAATATATTGCAAGTGGGTTGCCTAAAAAAATTCAGTCCAGAATATGATTAATTGAAAATTTAAGTTAAATATGCACCTGGTTGGTATGTGATGCTAAGGAAACGAGGTGCAAACTTAGCTCAACCGGTTAGTATGAGAAAGTTAGGTTGAAGTCGGCACGGGTTCCCGTTTACAGAATGAAGAGATTTTTGGTTTAGGGGCATTTTAGCACATAACACTCTTCTATCACGTGGGATGGTTCGCTGGGACCTTTCTGTCGCACGTAGGTGAAGAACACACGGAGCGGCGCGGCTTGCTATGTGCTAAAATGCCCCTAAACAAAAAATCTGCTCATTCTGTGAACCCCCCCGACCCGACTCGTGCCGACTTCATCCTAACTTTCTCATATGTACTAATCGGTTGAGCTAAGTTTGCACCTCGTTTCGTTAGCATCACATACCAACCAGGTGCAAATTTAACTTAAATTTTTAATTAATCATATTCTGGACTGAAATTTTTTAGGCAACCCACTTGCAATATATTTATTAACATATGTAGTTTAATATAAAATTCCTTTCATTCATTAACCAGTTCGGTGAAGGTCGTTCTATACTCGGATCTTAAGACTATTAACTATCTTTTGTTGGCGTGCGTCTCGCGATTGCAGACAGGGAGGAGAATGTTTGAGCAGATATAATAAAAACCGTGTTAGAACAGAAAGACCAACAATACATGAGTACATATTTACAGAAGCGATTCTAATCGTCCTGCGTTGCCGCGGCAGGATGCAATCCTGCGCAAGTAGTTATACTTAACTAGGCGCGGGCGCACGCGCTGCACACTCGCCGCCGCTCCTCGCGCAGCGCGACTTGGCTTCTGCCCAGCGGACTCCTCCAAGTAAGTTGAGACAGCTTAAAAAAGCAGTCTGTAATTTTTTTTTGCATGGAACGGAAAGTGTTGTGTGAAAAGTTGCAAGCATTACTTAAATTGAGGTGATATAATTATAAGAAATTTCAATCAGTTCACTTCTATGCTTAAAATATTTCGAGCCTTGATTATTTAATTCATTTATTGCTTTTATTTATTTAATACGGAAACACCAGGTTAGAGTATCCTATAACCGATGATGTCCCTTGTTATTGGCCATAAACGGATAAGGGTATTATTAGACGCAGGTCTCTACTGAGCAAGAGTAAGGTCGTATGGACCTTGACTCTAGTTGAATATTATCTAGGTACCTAAAGACAAATGCTAGTGCATGTTTCTCGGTAGTCAAGACTGGAAGATTTTCCAATAAAACAGAGGCGGCGGTTGACCATATTATGTCTGATTGACATCAGCATTGTAAGGTAACTGAAAGTGTTCACATTAATAAGAAAGGTGGGTGGTTGTTGAGTGGACGACTACAGGCTGACGATGATAATGATGATAATAGTGAAATATATGCTGAAAAATTTGTTGAAACAATAATATATAAGACTATCAAGCATAAGTGTTGACTATATACTTTCCATTCTTTACAAAGTCTTGTAAAACCGCAGACGTATAAAACAGCGACAAACAAACGGCAGCTGTCATCTGGAAATAGCATAAACAATCAACTTTTCAGTTCATTGCCAGTTGACTAATACAGTTCTATGTTCTACAGAAAAACTTAGAGTTCACCAGCAGTTGTATGTTATCTGCAGAGACGTTGAGCCAAGAAAAATGTAAGAGATGTTATACGATAGGCGCATTTTCTATTATAGGCATCTTTTTATCGAAATAATAAATTATATTCTTAAATAAATAAATAAAATTTATTTCCTTTTAACAGTGGTGTTTTAAATAGGTCAGGTTGAGACCTCCTAGTAGGAACATAACGTTCCTGTGTCAGGAGGACTCGCTCTTCCAGAACATAGATGGTTTCTTATCCACTATAGTTACAAATGAAAAACTAGAATAAGACTTATGTAACTTAACGCTTAAAAATTAAAATTATTAATACAGTTAAATTGTGTTAACAGCCCAAATAAAGTAAGTCTTCGGTTTCACTGTAATTAGGTCCGTTAGCCATTTAGAAACAATTACTTTACATTCATATGATGTTAACGAATAAATCTGTAGTTTCTTATTTACTCTATTGTAAATGTGTGCCGATTGAACATCAAATTGCCTTCTCGCGTAAACAGATTGCTGGTAGGTACAGGAGCAACTGTGTCCACCCTCCTTCTATTCTTAGTCGTTGTAGACTTATATGTTAACCTCCTATGAGTTTTCAAAATTACTGACAATATGTAAAGTTTCCGCATACTGAGTAGCTTACATTCACTGTATAAAGTATAAAAATAAGATAACACAGTTTCCATAGTCCCCGGGTCGCGATGGGCTACCCGCACGCGGGCACGGTGTGGCAGCCGCCCGACATCGCGCAGCTGTGTCCTGCGCACACGCAGCTGACCGCGTGCTCGGCCTTCGCCTACGTGTACCTGGACCTGCTCGTGCGCCTGTACGGCAAGTCGCGCGACGCGTCGCCGCCGTGCGACGACGGCGACACTTACGACTTCATCGTCGTCGGCGCCGGCTCCGCGGGCTGCATTGTCGCCAACAGGCTCAGTGCGATCGAGAATTGGAAGGTAAGGTGATTGATGTCCACCGGCTAGGAGTTCGTAGGATAATCGAACTAGTGCTGGAGAAAGTGAAAGGGCAATATGGGCATCAAAACCACATTTAGGATAAGAGTCATCATCAGTTCAAAAAACAAAAGTCGTCCCTCCGCTCCGGTGGTCAAAAGTGGTGGTAAGATCTTGTATGAATCTAGGTTATGTTGCTATTACATCGGATTATACATTGTACATATAGTGAAAAACGTTTCTCGTTTCTATTACATATTAGGCTCCATTCAAAACCATTCGTTACTGTAGTGTAGGTGGATTAAGAATCATATATATGTAGGTAGATGGTCTTATGCAGTCGTGATTTTGTCAGTCGGAATATACCGTTGAACCTACTACGTGCGTTTTATTCAGATATCCTCACATCTCAGTGGCGAACGAGGATTTGGGATTCTGGTGTTTTTTTTTTTTCCCTGAGTGGAGACGCTGATCAATCATGTCCGTGGGAAAAATAGGCGAATTTCATACCGCGACGGGTAACTGGTCATTGTACGTCGAGAGGTTAGAAATGTACTTCAAGGTGAACGATATCAAGGCAGAGATGTTTTTGCCCACGTTAATCGCAGTGATCGGCAATACATCGCCGAGTTGAAGAAACTTGCCAAGTACTGTGACTTCGCGGCGGGTTTAGAGGACAATTTGCGCGATCAGTTAGTGTGCGGTTTGAAAAGTGACGTAATCAGGCAACGGTTATTCGCGGAGGACAAGTTGAAGTATGATGTCGCGGTGCGACTCGCGTGTGCCTTAGAGGGAGCCGAGCGGGACGCGGCGGTCGTGGAGCAGGCGGGCGCGAGCGCCGGGCAGGCCGCGCCGGCGGGCGCCGTGCACGCGCTGGCCGCGCGGGCAGGCGCCGCGCAGCAGGGGCGTGGACGCCGGTGGAGCGCCGGGTCGGCGCCGCCGCGCCGCGCAGGCGGCGGAACGCGGTGTCATGTGTGCGGGGCGGACGATCACGTCAGCACGGAGTGTCGTTATAAAAACTTTGTGTGTCGCTTGTGCGGGAACAAGGGCCATCTGAAACGCGCATGTCCCGAGCGTACGGGAGGCGCTCGAGGAGGAAGAAGTCGGCCGACTACAGTGCATAGCGTTAGTCAGTCCGCCGCGAAGGAGGCGTCGAGCGAAGGCAGCCAGTCGGAGGAAGATCTCGAGGAGCAGCTTCATCAACTCTGTTTGAACAGTTATAGACCGGTGAGAATTGAAGTTATAATTGATTGCGCTCAGATTAAAATGGAAATTGATACCGGGGCGGCGGTGTCGTGTATAAGCAACGATACTTATTTAAGGTATTTTAAGCACAGGCCTTTGTACAGTTCGAATGTTGTATTTAAGTTTTATGATGGAACAAAGATTAAACCTTTAGGCGTTATAAGGCCGATAGTTGAATATAAGGGCCGGAATAAATGCTTGGAATTGTTCGTAGTGGAAGGGGGATCGACTTCTTTGTTAGGGAGGCATTGGTTAGCCGAATTGGGAATTGAAATTCCCACCATACCAAATAGAAGTGAACTAGTTAACTATAAAATGGAATGTAATGAGTTATCTGTGTTAATTGACAGGTATAAAGATTTATTCAGCGGTGGGCTCGGGCGGTTCACGGGCGGTAAGGCGACGTTGCGGGTGCGCGAGGATGCGGTGCCGGTGTACTGCCGGGCGCGGCCGCTGCCGTACGCGATTAAGGACCAGGTGGACGCGCAGCTGGACGAGATGCTGCGAGAAGGTATTATTGAACCTATTGATACCTCGGAATGGGCCACTCCCCTAGTACCTGTTAGGAAACCTGATGGTAGCTTGCGTATATGTGCTGACTATAAAATTACGTTAAATCCCGCCTTGTTGGTGGACAGATTCCCGCTGCCTAGGACGAACGACCTGTTAGTAGGGTTAAACGGCGCACAAGTGTTTTCCAAGATTGATCTCTCTCAGGCATATAATCAAATAGAGCTGGACAACTCTAAAGATTATACAGTTATCAATACTCATAAGGGCCTATTTAGATATAATAGGTTAGTTTTTGGCCTTGCTTCTAGTCCGGGTATTTTCCAACGCATTATGTCAAACCTGTTAAGTAATATTCCAAACGTGGAGTTTTTTCTCGATGATATCATTATAGCCACGAAAACTAATGAAGAACATTTCACTACGTTGGATTTAGTTTTTGATAGGTTGCATAGTCACGGATTGAAGTTAAAGAAAAGTAAGTGCCTATTTATGGTCAATGAGATCAAGTACTTAGGATACATTATTTCAAAAGAGGGCTTAAAGGTCGATCCTAGTAAAGTGGAGGCAATAACGAACATTCCACGGCCTAGTAACGTAAATGATGTACGTTCATTCTTGGGATTAGTTAATTTTTATGCGAAGTTTGTCAAAAACATTAGCACAGTACTAGCGCCTCTATATAACTTGCTTAAGAAAGACGTGGCCTGGAGGTGGTGTAGTGATTGTGAACGTTCGTTTCGTACCATAAAGAACGTTCTTACCAGCGCCGAAGTGTTAGTGCATTATGACCCGAATAAACAGCTAGTAGTGACCTGCGACGCAAGCAGCCGCGGCGTCGGCGGGGTGCTGACACAGCCGGGCGCGGGGGGGATCGAGCGGCCGGTTGCTTATGTGTCTAGATCGCTTACAGACGCGGAAAAACATTATTCTCAGATCGATAAAGAGGCCCTTGCGATCGTCTTTTGTTTACAGAAACTACACCAGTACGTGTATGGTAGGCGTTTTATTTTACGGACCGATCACAAACCGTTGGTCAGCATTTTTGGCCCAAAACACGGAATACCTACCATGGCGGCTAGTCGGTTGCAACGTTGGGCCATAAAATTATCTGCTTATACGTATGACATAGAATATGTAAATACTAAGTTAAACGGCGCGGACGGGCTGTCGCGATTGCCGGTGGTGGCGAGTGGTGGCGGGCGCGCGCAACTAGTACCAGAGCAAACGTATTTACATTTTGCTCAAGACGCAATGGTGTTAGATTATAATGCGATCAGAAAAAACACGCTACGTGATCCAGCGTTAAGTCGTGTACTAGGGTATATAAGAAACGAGTGGCCGCTAGACAACGAAGTCAAATCTATGCAACCTTATTTCAATCGTAGATCGGAATTATATGAAGAGCTAGGTTGTATTATGTGGGGCCATCGGGTGGTTATTCCGGATTCTTGTCGTAAAAGGGTGTTGCAGGAGTTGCATGAGTGTCACATGGGCATAGTTAAAACGAAAGCGATTGCAAGAAGTTATGTATGGTGGCCGGGGGTTGATGAGGCCATAGAAAGTATATGCCGCGCATGCGCTGTGTGCGCCGCGGAAGCCGATGCTCCGCCGAAGCAGGCGCCGAGTTTGTGGCCATGGCCGCATAAACCTTGGGTGCGGGTCCATTTGGACTATCTTGGGCCAATTTTTGGTAAAATGTACTTGGTCATGGTCGATGCTGGGTCAAAATGGATAGAAGTTTTTGAGGTCCCGAGCACGGCGTCACAGCACGCGATCGCTAAGTTGAGCGAGACTTTTGCGCGGTGGGGATTAGCTAAACAAATAGTTACAGATAACGGCCCACCCTTCACCAGTGCAGAGTTCGCGAAATACTTAAATAAGGAGGGAGTAGAACATATTTTTTCAGCCCCCTATCACCCAGCCTCAAATGGAGCCGCAGAAAACGGCGTACGTACCGTAAAACGGGTCATTCGAAAAGCAGTCCGTCAAAATTTAAATATACAATTAGCTTTAAACACATTTTTACTGTACTATCGTAATACAGAACATTCTACAACGGGAGTCAGTCCAGCAGCACTGATGTTAGGTAGACAGGCGCGTACTAGGTTAGACGCCTTAAGGCCGGACTGTGAGTCCAAAGTCCGACTAGCACAGAAACGGCAGCAGAGAAACAGCGGCGGCGCGTCCGAACGCGACTACAAACCCGGGGACGAAGTGTGGTTGCGTCAGTATCAAGGGGGGACGAAGTGGGTTCCTGGTAAGGTTACGCAACAGTTAGGAAGCAGGGATTATACCGTATCAGATGAGGCCGGAAGGTCAGCACATAGGCATAGCGATCAGTTAAGACGACGAACTCGTACTTCTTTAATTTGTCCAGACAACCCCTCGCAGCAGGAGAGTGGCTCATCCGTGGCACAAGAGGTTCCGTCCGACCCTGGTCCTGAGGTCGCAAAGTCAGCGATGACCGGCACGGTCGAGGAAGGGGCCCCGGTCGCGCCCGGCAGCGACCTTGAGGTAGAATACCCCGTGGAGCCAGCGTGTAGTGAGGGTCAGGTCGCAGTAGGTTCGGAACAATTAGATTCACGCCGGGAGTCGAACCCAGCGAGCACTTTACCGCTCCGTCCTCGGCACATTCGTAAATGTCGCCTAGAAAACCCGCCTAGCTATAACGCTAGATAAGATTTACGAACTATGTTGTTAAATGAACAGTATATACTTACAGGTTTAGATTATAATTATATTTCTGTATACTTATTAACTTACGTACGTACAAGTGTCACGTACGGCTTATTACATGTACTTCATTGTGAATAGGTTAAGCAAGTATAAGACGATGTAATAGGGCGCATTCTTGCGCATGCATCATTAGTAAATAAATGATTAGTCGTAGACATAGAATAAGGGTGGAGGTGTAGTGTAGGTGGATTAAGAATCATATATATGTAGGTAGATGGTCTTATGCAGTCGTGATTTTGTCAGTCGGAATATACCGTTGAACCTACTACGTGCGTTTTATTCAGATATCCTCACATCTCAGTTACGATAAAAATTGTTCGATATGTTGGAAACCTTGTAAATAATGATGTATTTTCTATCCGTTGTTATTCGTCACAAGGCTGCAGTAATGAGAGCAATAAGCGAGAAAACTCGTTCCTTATCGAGCGCAGGATGTCTATTCGGCAGTTTCAAGTGCGATTCAGGACAATTATCCGTCGGTGTTTGATGTGGATGATTAATATTGCCAAATTGCTACTAAATTGGAACATTGGTTCCAATAGAACGCATTCTTTGGTAAAAACCATTAAAAATCAGTGCTACTGCTTTAATTATTTTACTTTCACACACATATCAATAAATGGTTTTACTTAGTGCTCTAAATCATAAATTACGTTTCGTGCCAGGTCAATGTTTGTATACTTAATGAATACCGATTTCCAACGCTGCTTGTGAAACCCATAATACATACATCCCGAAAAATATTTAACTAGGCGAAGCAGTTCTTGTCGTAGTGAACATGTTTCATCGTGTCGTAGATCAGATTCAGGCCAAATACATATTTTAGATATTAATTATATGTTTCAGCAAATTTTTGTAAATTATAATGAAGACTGATTGATGTACTTCCCTTATTGGGTTATAGTTGTACGGTGCTAAGGGCCTTTTGTCCCAGGTGCTCCTCCTGGAGGCGGGTCCGGAGGAACCGGAGGTGACGGGGGTACCCGCGCTGTCCACGGTGCTCATCAACTCCAACCTGGACTGGAAGTACAAGACCATGCCGAGCCATACCGCCTGTTTGGCGTTCGAGAACCAGCGCTGCGCATGGCCCAGGTACGAATAGTCGTACCAACACTGAGGGCTACTCTGGAGCGCTCGCGTAGAAGTTGGTATCGTACCTGTCATTTTCTCTTAATGTACATACAGGGTGTCCCTAAAACCAACTTTGATACGATCAGGGCTGATAGACCAGCTCATAAGAACCTAGATTAAGCAAATTTGACCTCATTAAAAATCTCTTAGTTTTCGAGATATTGACGTTTTTGTAAAACTCGTGCTAAGTGATACCCTGACTCGGTGTACTGAGTGTCATTGCTAAAATATCAAGTATTTTACAAATCTGTTTTTTGCTATGTGTTGCCAAATAACTATGCTATTGAACGTATTTTCTATTTTTGCTAATTTATTCATGCTGTGGACACAGTACAATAACAAAAAAAAATTATTCGATTTTTTTCAAATTTCACCTCTGTCTTCGAACTAGCGTGGTGAAAAAAAAATGTACCAACATAACCTGGCACTCAACGTAAAAAAATTGCGCATTTATTGTAGTTTCTAAAATGGTATAAAATTTACTAAACACTGTAATAATTTTTGAAATAATGATATTTTGTTACAAAATTAACTGTCTGCCGCCGTCATCTCATACGATCCGGTTGAACTAAGTTTGCACCTGGCGTGCTTGACATCACATACAAATTAGGTGCAAACTTCACGTAATCGTCAATATCTCGAAAACTAAGAAATTTTTATGAGGTCGATTTTACTCAGTCTCGTATTTTATGAGCTGGTTTATCAGCCCTGTTCGCCATTTTGTAAAAGTCGCGAATTTTGATAGCCTGGTGGATCAGTCTTTCGAATGTCATGGCATCAAATTTCAGTATTTTCTTAGTCTGCATTTTGTTAAACATTACTTAATAATTATGCTATCATACCTTTTCTGTTCGAAATTCAAATTCTGGTACGAAATTTAACCAATGGAATATTGTAGTATAAACTCCTTTTGAATTAAAATGCTATTATCTTAAAAACTACGGTGTCTAGTAATTAAATTCTTACTATTTTAAACTACATTTTTTTATTTTATTTTAGCATGGTAAATTTGTTTTAAGTATTACGCGATTCAAATCCGAGGTCATATTTTGAATGACGTAAAATGTCATTTATTTTGATAAGGTATGATAGCATAATTATTAAGTAATATTTAAAACAAAAAGCAGATTAAGAAAATACTGAAATTTGAAGTCATGACATTCGAAAGACTGATCCAGGCTATCAAAATTCGCGACTTTTCCAAAATGGTGAACAGGGCTGATAAACCAGCTCATAAAAAACGAGAATGAGTAAAATCGACCGCATAAAAATTTCTTAGTTTTCGAGATATTGACGATTACGTGAAGTTTGCACCTAATTTGTAAGTGATGTCAAGCACGCCAGGTGCAAACTTAGTTCAACCGGATCGTATGAGATGAAGGCGGCAGACAGTTAATTTTGTAACAAAATATCATTATTTCAAAAATTATTACAGTGTTTAGTAAATTTTATACCATTTTAGAAACTACAATAAATACGCAATTTTTTTACGTTGAGTGCCAGGTTATGTTGGTACATTTTTTTTTCACCACGCTAGTTCGAAGTCAGAGGTGAAATTTGAAAAAAATCGAATAATTTTTTTTTGTTATTGTACTGTGTCCACAGCATGAATAAATTAGCAAAAATAGAAAATACGTTCAATAGCATAGTTATTTGGCAACACATAGGAAAAAACAGATTTGTAAAATACTTGATATTTTAGCAATGACACTCAAAACACCGAGTCAGGGTATCACTTAGCACGAGTTTTACAAAAACGTCAATATCTCGAAAACTAAGAGATTTTTACTGAGGTCAAATTTGCTTAATCTAGGTTCTTATGAGCTGGTCTATCAGCCCTGATCGTATCAAAGTTGGTTTTAGGGACACCCTGTATATGTGTGAGCGGAACGACACAATACTAAATACTTCTGAGGAGGATAGTCAGAAGTCCAGCATTAGAAGTAGAAGTTTTTCAAACAGATCCTAAATATAGCCGGTACGTATTTGTTTTGTATTCCAGGAAACATAATCAAATTAATCAAGGTACTTGACTCAAGTAACATTCTTAAATACTTATTCGAATTCTGATATTTAAGAGAGAGCATTGTTTTATTTTACTATGTAAGTAACATTAAGTGAAATGTTAGTAAGTCATAGTTAACACTATTCTTCTAAGACATTAGTGACAGTGAAGTATTGGGACATATTTCAGGGGCAAGACGATGGGCGGGTCGAGCGCCATCAACTCGTTGGTGTACATCCGCGGGAACCGGGTCGACTACGACGGCTGGGCGGCGCGCGGCAACGTCGGCTGGAGCTACGAAGACGTGAGTATAAGTCATGATGATCTACTTTGGTCTCTGTAATATCACTCATGCACCACATACCATCCAGTCTTGATTCTTAATAAATAATAGTACCAACGGTAATTTATTTTTTGTCGTCCAGGTACTACCATATTTCAAAAAATCTGAACGAAATCTGAATATAGAAGCATTAGATCGAAAATATCACGGAGTCAACGGAGAACAGGCCGTGTCCCGGTTTCCTTACGTGGACAGCCCTTCTATAATGATCACTGACGCCTTTAACGAGAGAGGTCTTCCTCTGAACGACTACAACGGTGAATTTCAATACGGAACCATGCAGGCTCAATCTATTTCCGAGCAAGGGCAGAGGGCTTCGGCCAACAGGGAATTCATCAGGCCTATCAGGTACCAGAGGAAGAATCTAACCATAAAACCAGAGTCCGAAGTTATCCAGATACTTTTTGACGAACACAAAAGAGCCTCCGGTGTCAAATACATTAAAGACGGTAAAATATTCACAGCTTACGCGACTAAAGAGGTCATAGTCAGTGGCGGGGCTATAAATTCCCCGAAGCTGCTTATGCTTTCCGGAATAGGCCCCAAAGAACATCTGGACGATCTACATATACCGGTGATTGCAGATTTACCAGTCGGCAAGAATCTCCACGATCACGTCACTTTTAACGGTATTATAATCGCTCTGCCAAATGAAACCGCAACCACCGTCAGCCAGGAGGAGGTTTTGAAAGACGTCCAAGAATATAAGATGATGGAAATCAAAAGAGGCCCGCTCTCCGGGAACGGTCCGGTGAGCAGCGTACAGTTCTACATGCACGACCCCGAGACGCAGGCGCCTAATATACAAGTACAAGTGGATAGCGTCAACTGGCGAGAGTACATCAGGGAACCCACCGCCTACGACGGCCTCACCATCTTCCCGACCGCGTTCTATGACGCCGTCGTGCCGAGAGTCATGAACCTCGTGCCGGTCAGCAGGGGCAGGCTGCTCCTCAACGCCAGCGACCCTCACGGGGACCCTCTTATATGGTCCGGCTACTTAGACGATCCACGTGACGTAGAACTTATCGTTAACGGCGTGAAGAAGGTTCTGTCTTTAGAGGACACGGTCGCTTTTAAATCTAGAGGCGCTCGGTTCGTGAGGACGCCTCTGCCCGCGTGCCGGCACCTGCCCTGGGGCACGGACGCGTACTACGAATGTTTGGCGCGATCCTACACGTCCTGTCCCTACCACCCCTCGGGCTCGTGCAAGATGGGTCCCGCGGGCGACCCCACGGCCGTGGTGGACCCGCGGCTGCGCGTGCGCGGCGTGTCGGGCTTGCGAGTGATCGACGCGTCCATCATGCCGCAGGTGCCGCGCGGGAACACCAACGCGCCCTCGCTAATGATCGGCGAGCGGGGTGTGGCCTTGGTCTTGGAAGATTGGCTACGTAACTACATGTATAACGAGTGATACGGGAACTTAATTTCGGCTGCTACTTAAATATTATCGTCGGTTTACAGTAGAGCATAAAACTGCTGTACCTATTCAAAAATTTCAAAAGAAACTAAATTCGATCATTATTTCATTTATTTAATAGCAGTTTCAGTTTCATGTTCTAAGCAAACTTTGTAATTGTAATGTCCTTTTTTCGGAACAATTACGATTAAAAGTGTAGATGTGAGTTTATGAAGGACTTTTCTTGCTGAGTAAATTGTTGGCACTTAAGGTTTTCCCACCTTATGTGGAAATATAAGCGAAACTTATGTAAATAAAACCAATATAAATTTGCATCTGTTTTTTATTAACACTTTATTTAAATAATTATAATTCTGTTAGTATAATTACAAAAGTAGAAAACGACTTGCTACTATCAATCTTATTTTACTCAATAAGTACTTCACTAGAAGATTTGAATAAGTACAATATTATCTTTTAGAAAATTACAAACAAGCCGAAACGGCATTCTGAGCAAGGTTTCTACAACATACGAGACAAGAATCACTGATTTAGAAACAATTCACAATTCCATAATCTTCAACTCCTCGACAAAAATCACACAAGCCCTAGTGGACGTCAAGAGCACTTAGTGCAGCTACCGAACAATAGATGGCGCTAGACGCCGAAGCCGTGTGAACATGGCCGGCTGGCGGTAGAGCAACCGAGTTGCAAATAAACCAATACAGGAATCTCTTTTTTTTCTTTGATTCTCTTCATTTATTCCGTTCACTTCTCCGGTAGCTTGATGACTGGAACCTGCGAGCATCCCCAGTTCCTCTCGCAGTGATCGATGAGGTCTTTCTCGCTGTCCGTCAGTACCGAGGGGTCGATATCTTGGCTGTCGCTGAAGGGGTCCGTGTAGGGATAGTGGACCAACACGCAGCTATAGTCCATACTGGACTTGCAGAAGCCGAGAATTTTTCGCATTTTAGACTCCGAGTCAACCTGGAGACAAGGAAAACATGAATTAGTTAGTTTATTTATTAGCATAAAAATATATAAATTAAAAGATGCTTCTAGAAATAATAAGAGAGATTTTTGTAGTGTTTTTGATTTCACTAAGTCGTTGCTTTTATTTAATTGTCAAAGTTGTATCTAATGGCCAAATTATCTGGTGCATGACAATGTATGATTATCTATAGCTGAGAGTTTTAATTGAAATCTAATTAGAATGTCCAAAACCCAAAGATTATAGATTATTCTAGAAAATTGGTAGACATGAACGCTATTTATTAGTTTTAACGAACAGAGCTATTAGAATATCCGTGGAGCACGATCAACACCAAAGGGAGGTTCTGATACTTGTAACAAAAGTAATTACCTTGATTACGTAGATGTCGTTCTCGTCACAAAAGGCTTGCAGCAAGACCTCCTGCATGTGCGTGGCGCTGTCGCCCGGGGGCGCCTCGGTGGTGAAGCAGAACAGCGCGCCCGAGCTGTTGCTGGACAGGTACTGCAGCCCCGGCAGCAGTCCCACCGTCACCCGCTTCTCCACGCAGGCGCGCCGCAGCACCGTTTTGATGCACTGGCCCATTGGGCTGAGGAAAGAAAAAAACAGGTTAGAAATGTTGAAGATGTCTCTACTTTGGACAAGTCGAACCCCGATCTCACCAAGATACTCATAAATTTGAACGTTTGTTAATGGTTCAAAACATGTAACTGTTCTAATCGAATCGGATTTCCCGTGCTAATTTCCTATTAGAAGTTTGTTTTCAAATTACACTAATTGTGTTAATTTCTTTACACTCGTATGCTTCTCGCAAATTATACCCCCCCTTATTCCCAAAGCCTTTTGATTTTAGATTTACACAACAATTAACACATTTACACGTCTGGCCCGCTTCTACTGGCGCCAGTCATTTCTTCACATAAAACTTAGCATAAACAGTTTTATTTTATTTTAATTAAAATCACTGAATTGCTGGATAATTACCTCTTGGCGGCGACTCCGCTGAAGCTCTCCATCTTCACTGGTACCACTGAATCCTTGTACATGTTTGATAATTTGATACTTTTCAGTTCGTTAATTTCACTTATTTCGGGCACGTTCCTTGAAAACGTGGGAATTTTCACAGGTAACACTTCAGTTTCACTAAAAATGGTGCAATCCAAACACAGGGTTCACTGAAACACTGGTTGAACCTTGAATGAGTTATGTCACAATAATTTCACAACTTCGCGAGCGAGACCGACGTGGTGTTGCTTCGAGCGTAGAGTGAGGAATGTGGCCGGCATTTTTTTTTTTTTTTTTTTTTTTTTTTTTTTTTTTTTTTTTTTTTTGAAACTGACGAACTCGCAGCCCCTCCTGGGCGTAGCGATTTTCGGACCGGGTGGTTGGCCGTGGCGTTCCCTGGGGTCGAACCAGGTCGCTAGCCAGACCACCCTGAGTTGGTCGGACTGGGTGGGAGCCGGGAGTGCCTGGGGTCGAACCAGGTCACTATGTCCGGTCCACCTCGATATGATCGGGCTAGGTGGGGGCTTCACGCCTGGAGTCGAACCAGGTCGTTTGGCCAGGGCCACCTTGACTTTACGCTGATTGCTCAGAGTGAGCAACGGACCAGCGGGAAGGATGACTCGGGTCATCCTGTCCTTATGTGAACTTGTGTATCGAACTAATGGGAGTTTTAGTTGCCGGTTCGCTAAAACCTAGCCCAGCTAAGAAGACTCCGGCAAGAAACTTAGCTGGGCCCGAGCGAGGTCGGAGTGAAGTTAACCAGGGCATTCGGGTCCTGGGGCAAATCGGGACGCGGCCCTTGTGTGGTGTGGTCGCGGGGAGGTCGACCCCGCCGGCGGGGTCGACGCTGTGTGGGTCGGACTCCGTTTGACGGCCTCACAGCAAGGATTCTTTCGAATCCTGCTGAGATGTCGTCATCCGGATCCGAGAGGACGTTGCGGGGACGCCGGGTGAAGCGGCCTCGGGTGAGGCCGGATCGGCGCAGCACGTCGTCAGGACCTGGAACAGAGGGAACATAGTCAACCGCTTGTCTGATAAGTGGATTCCTATGTTGGGGAGCCGTCCTAAAGTACCGTTTCGAAGCCATCTTAAAGAAACCTTGAATCGAGGGAAGCTTGTATTGTGGCCGGCATGACGCGGCTCGCACTTTTATCCCTTCCCCGCGCGTGCGTAAACGGCGCTTATCTTTACATGTGTGTGTACGGCGTCTGGCAGTATCAACGGAGATTCCTCGAAATTCGCCTGTACTTTCATGTGTAGTAGTAAAATTCTTTAGTAACAACGCTCGTGTGCGATGCTACCAAGTACTCCGTAGATGTGTGCGTGGGACATTTCTCTACAAGGTCGAAATCGAGTTGCAACGTGTTTGTGTTTATATCCAGTTTCTCTACGTTGCCCTGCCCCTCGTTGCGCATACAAAAGCAGGTGATAGAGGGGTAAGTGACTCGTCCTGAACCGGTCATATTGATTTTGAGGTTATCTACTTGCTTGTGTTGGTGCGGGCTGTCCGCGGGCCGCGGTCGGAAATCCCAAGTGGCTTGGGGTTTTGGCGCGATTAGGAAATGTTCAGAGGAAACTTGTATAGCGGATACTGGGCTTTACGCGCCGCAGCAACCTTGATAGTTGTTCTTTTGTAAGTTGACAAGCTTCTGTACACCGTGTGTTGTAACGTAGGTCGCATGGCGGATCTTAACAGTAGTTTGATGCCGAATATTTCATAGAGGAAGGATCTGATTAACTTCGCTGTAAAGCTAGCTGGCTGCAGTACTTAGGTATTCTGTAAAGGTCGACAACTCGCCACTTGTACTTGAAACAGTCAATTCTGCTTCTGCAAACAATAAACTACTGAAGAACGTTATAAGTGTCTATGCATGAATTTTCTTTACTTTCCTCTACACTGAGTCAGATAAGCAAATCTGGCTTGACAATTAGCGTCTTATGGTTATGTTCTGACTGAGGATTGTTAATGAATGTTCAGTGTTGATAATTCGTGTTTATGCTTGTCGACACATAGTACGCGATAAAATAATAAAAACTACATAACCGGCCATCGAACTATAGGCAACCTACGCCACTAATCAGCCGTTCCCTAATCTTGTTAAGTCATTAATGTCATTACAGTCGCTGAGCAAGCCCTGCGACATGTTTGTTTACTGTTATGTACCTAACCTATAATGCCTAGATCCAATGTCCAATGATTAATGGTTCCATTACTCAGCCGCGTGAGCTGTCTCTGTTTATTTTCCGATGCAGTTGACAGCCTACCGTGTGTGTCGTGGGGTCAGTGTTTAATATGTTTTCAATCACTCATCTATCCTTATCTGTCTTATTATGTTCAGCTGAAGAAAATGTGACCTTTCTGGCAAGAAAATTAAGGGCGCGGTTTCGGTGAAAATGTCTAATCTTAATTCAAATTCAAAATTATTTATTTGCGTGAATACTGATTCTTAATTCTAGGTCTTATGAGAAAAATATTGCTTGTGTATTCAGCCTGCAAGCAGGCGTGCAAATATTCGGTTCGGGCGCGCTCCATTATCTATAAATGATGTATTAAATAAATAAATAAATAATAAATATTAGGGGACAATCTTACACAAATCGAACTAGCCCCATAGTAAGCTCAATAAGACTTGTGTTATGGATACTAGACGACGATATATTTAATAGATACAAATACTTAAATACATAGAAAACATCCATGACTCAGGAACAAATATTCGTGCTCATCACACAAGTAAATGCCCTTACCGGGATTCGAACCCAGGACCTCTTGCTTCGTAGACAGGGTCACTACCAACTAAGCTAAAGGGGTCGCCAAATTCGTATTAATTGATTACTTAAATAATAATAATAATACACGAAAATAATCCTTATAAAAAATAAATAATAACAAAAAATTTAATTAAAACATGCCAATAAAAATAATAAAATTACAATTCAAATTTAAATGTCAATTCTCAATTAATACTAGAAACAATAAACAATACAACAATAAAACAACATTTGGATCACAGATCACAGATCAGGTCACGTACGGTCTAAGTAACTCTTAGCACTATAAAAGCAATTTTCAAGAAGCCATTTGGTTAATTTGTTTTTAAAGCTATTTCCCTGAAGCATCTTTGAATTGAATGCACATATTGAAAACATTTTTCCGATATATTGATTTGTGAGCAAGTTCATCATGTTTTGGCTGGTGTCTCTTTGCACGACTTCACCTCGTTTCCTAAAATATGATTGGTGGCTATTAACAAAAACACATATTTCTCTAAGGCAAAGGGAGTATGTGGAGTTTTTTAAAAATCGGTATGCAGCTGTCATCATTGAGTGCATTACAAATGACCCTGACACACTTTTTCTGTACGATAAAAACTCTGGCAACTTCCACCGAGTTACCCCATAAAATCAGACCGTAATGAAGAATGGAGGACACATAGCCGTGATAGGCTGTCAGCGCGGCTTCCGACGATACTGTCTCCCTAAGTCTCCTGGGAGCAAACACAAATCGGTTTAACTTGTTGCACACATTCTCAATGTGGTCTTTCCAGTTCAAGTGTCTGTCAATTGTCTATTGTCAAATGAGTCTTATTTGGTTGTCATGATGGAAAAAGATTTGGATTGCAGTCGGAGTACGTAATAAATTAAGCGTTAAGATTGAAATTACATTTTATTTATGTATATTGTTGAACATTGTTATTGCATTGTACAAATATGTACTTAAATCAATATTTATCACTTTAATTACATTTATCATTTTGATGAAAATATTTGTCAAATATTTATCCCAAACATGTTTTGCATATTCTTTTTTAGAGAGACTTGTTTGTTATGAAGTATAATCCTATGCTCGTAATACGGTTGCATAATGCTTAATATGAATTTTTCGAATAAAAATTGATAACAACTTTATTATCAGTTCGATTCGATCTCATCTAACTTTAATTACCGACGAAACATTATTTTTCTTCTATATTGTCCATGCCCATGTCCTCCCACTTGTATGTAACCGAACTCCATGCCGGCATACTTTTACCCGTTTCACGAACTAACAAGTTGAAATTAGGAACCAATGCTGTTGTTGTTTTCGACCAATAATATTGCTATAGCTTGTAACGAATTGTTTTTTTGTAGTTTTACTACCATCCTCCAGAAATGCAATATTGTTGCCGATAATCATGCGGCCTCAGTGTCTGCTCTCTGATAAGTTTAATTAGATGGTTTTGCCGCAACAACACGCTATCAGTTACTCTGAAATTTACTGTTTGTACGAGTATACGATATCAATAATATTATGTACGCTATTTACCTCATCGCTGCGGTTTGTCCCGGGAAGTCCGTGTTAATTGTTATTGTCATTACTATAGTGTAATTTATTTGTAGGGTGTAATATAAGTTAATAGGATTGGAAAATATTATTATTGTATTATTTATAATTCCTTCCTTGAATTTTGATGTTATTATGCCAACTAATTAGAAGGGAAACCCTTTTAGGCCATATTTAAATGTTTTCATCGGTTTTCCTGGCACTGATTGATGTTGTTGAAAACGGGTTAATGTTACTTGGATGATGAACTTCCAACGAATTTGAATGATGTCCCTTTACTATTCACTCTCTATTATTATACAAAAATTAGACAAATTAGCGGTTACGAGTTTTAAGGAGCACTGTCACTGTCAGCAAGCGGTGCTCGGCGGTCGGTATCTTATCTACTCTAGCTCTAGCCGTGACATCGGTAACCTTTCGCCCTCGGCAATCTCCAGTGTTTGTCTGTGCATCGATCCATTTCTCGCTACCCTGAAGGTCGCGTCTCTGACCCAATTGCCGCCCCCACCGTTCCAATCTAAAAGGCCATAATTGTAGATGTCCATAACGTATTTTAAGCCCTTTGGGGGAACAAGCGTATAACCATCGTTCTTCGAAAAGAGCTTATGTATGTTGAACCGAGCAGTAAATAAATCATTTTATAGTGGAACAGCACAGTGGAACTGAGGTTCAAATTCTAGGAACGCCTTTGTTTTATGGAATGTTGGATTATCGGAACTTCGGCAGCCATTATTTTTTATTAGTCAGTGTCATGCGCAGTTTGAATAATTCATTGCAGTGCGGAGAAATGATTCGAATTATTGCTTTGCATGAATAATAGATGTTAGGATAGGATTCGGGCTAAGGTAGCTAATCAGTTAACAGCACACATACCGTTCGTGATTGCTACTTGGAAACGTTTAGTAATCAAACTACTTTATTACTACCCGACTTCGACAAAGCCAGAAGGGTTATGATATTGGTTTCGTTGAACCTATGTTGTGTTCTTTTTTGTTTTAAGATATTGAGCCAGATAAGAAATTGGTGAAACAACACGCGCTTCATCTCATCTGTCACGTTTAAAATATTTTTTAACAATAAATAATACTTTGTCGCCGGGCCTGCAGAAGCCGCTTCATTTTTTGTTTCGATTCTTGATTTTTTATGCTATTTTGAACCTTTTATATCAATATACATAATATACGTATGCTCCTGGATAAAAAATGAGATCCCAATGATTATTGTTGTGCCAAGCCAAAGCTAAGATCGAGTTCCGACAGGATAAAACTTGTGGCACTATTTAATCTTTACGGTAATGTTTCAAGGCTAAACTCTGAAGGGCTGTACTGTACAACATCTTGTTATACAGGGTGTAATCGTTAAGCGTAGCCAGATGATTATTCCGTAAATATAACAGATATCAGAAAACGTTAAACTGATATCGAAAGTACGTTACCCAATGTGTAAAATCACATCAATAACTTTTTTAATAAAACCAGAAATATCCCAATTACGGTAGGTAAATTACAGCCTCAAGGAACATCGTACTAAATGTCTGGGAACGTTTAAACTTAATATTACTACTTTTATTTAAAAAAAAGGTATTAAGTAATGTGATTTTACTCATTGGGTAACGTTCTTTCGATATCAGTTTAAACTTTTCTGATACCTATATTCACGGAATAATCACCTGGCTACACTTAACGATTACAACCTGTAGAAGCCCTTTCGGACACACACAGTTCGACCTTTTGTGAAGTGGGACCTTTTTTGCGGTCGAGTGTACAGGAAAATTATACAAGAAAACCTAACAAACTTCTAATTGGAAAAAAAACTTTCATATTTTTCCTTTAAAGAAAGCTAAACAAATATTGGAACTAAACAGAACTCTACCAAATTTTAATTTATCGTGTTCCTGAAGTAAGTATCCCGTCCGTAACCAAGTACAGTCACCGGCAATAACGTATACCTACGATAACGTAACGTAATTAAGCATGTCAAATTGTCTGACTTCACTCTATTCCTATATGACAGGTGTATTCGAACATTTCGAACCTGGGGATAATTACCCCCACGAGGGTAAAACGAAGTTTTCTCAGGGGTAATGCGCAAAACCATTAAGTCCTTTCCATGAGTAGTTTCAAATATTTCCTATTTTTAAAGGGTTCACAATAGAAAATTCGATGAGGCATGTGGGTGATGTGGCAATAAAGATTAGGAACCAATGCTATAGCAATTAGATTTTATCAAATATTTATGCGTGGTCCGTTTCATCGTATGTTTTTGCTGGCGACTGCAACTACTTTCATAAAGAAAGTTTTACGAAAAATGAGAAACGTCAAAGCCATACTGAGCAGGCAGGGCAGCTATGTCACATAGCTGGAAGAAGGATCGGTGCTGATAGCGGTTGAGCTGAGCCTTTTGGTCGAAGGGACATGTCTAGTATCGCATCCAACTTCACTGCATTCCCTCGTGTTCAACTTACAAATAGTTGCAATATAGCTCTTATAGTGCACAAGTTGATGGAAACTTACGTACGGCTGTGAATTACGTGCTATGGGATCTTATATCCTGGCCGCCTTCTTTTATGTTGTCATATATCTATGTCTAGCTCTCTCTAGCACACAAAGCTTACTTGGTTTAGCAAGTTTACTAATTGAAAAAAATAACTAACCAACGCCGTAAACTAAGTGTTTGCTAACAGTGGATTCCAGGTATTGATAGTAACAAACAATTGAGGTATTTTGCGGAAATTATTTCTATTTACGTCCACGATAAAGCTCTTGAAGATGAGTTAATTATGGCTAAGTAATAACTAGTCAATAGTCATTGATATTGAAGTGTGGGCACGCATTCGCTGTGTGATAGTCACATGTAGGTATATTTCGGAATAAATATTTCGATGTTATTTGCTATGGAGTTTGTTTGAGACCCTGGAAAGGGTAGTTTTTATCCCAGGAATCATCAGTTAAGCGAAAAGGGAGTGGATGTCTGTATGGGGAATGAATCCTTTCTCGACTAAGTGCCTAATCATACTTGCGATTTGCGGGCGAATTAGAAACGAAGTTCTATGTCGCTCGCGGCGAAGACTGATTTTGTATGGAAACTCGCCTGTAGCTTGCCCGCAAATCGCAAGTGTGATAAGGCCCTAAAACTAGTTCTATGCAGACGAAATTCAAAAATAAGTACCAGTGCACAGCACGTGATTTCACAACTTCCCCAATCATAGCGCATTAATTTTTCACGGCACGCGGCAATCCTAAAATAACCAGTCTGATAAAATATTTGACTCTTCTCGGACTGGCACATACACTTTTCGTTTCACAGTGTAAGTATAACATATAGCGGAATAACAAATAAACGATTACTAAATTCAGTGTATCAGTATCGTTATATGCCAAAAGGGCTATTTTTAGGGTTCCGTACCCAATGGGTGCCAACGGGACCCTATTACTAAGACTACGCTGTCGGTCTGTCTTTCCGTCTATCAAACGGCTGTATATTGTGAACCCTCTATGAAGAACGTTTGCCCATCAGGCATACATTCTGTCCATGCCGTTAAATCCCTAATAGAAATCATAGCGCCTGACTTGGTAGTCGTGTTTAATAACTGTGTTGATTGCGGTGAGTTTCCTGATCTAATGAAATATAGTAAAATAACACCTTTATTTAAATCAGGTAGCACTACTGACCCCACTAACTTTAGACCAATATCTGTGCTACCAACTTTCAGTAAAATTTTCGAGAAATTAGTTTTGTCCCAATTAATGAAACATTTTAATACAAATAACTTAATGCATAATAAGCAATTTGGTTTTACTCGGGGTCGCTCAACAACCGACGCTGGTGTTGAGCTAATTAAACATATTTTCGATGCCTGGGAGGAGTCATGTGATGCTTTAGGTATCTTCTGTGATTTATCCAAGGCATTTGATTGCGTTTGTCATGAAACATTGATCGGGAAGCTGCACTACTATGGAGTTAGAGAATCGGCACTGAATTTGTTTAAGTCGTACTTACAAGGTAGAATACAAAGGGTTGACGTGAATGGACAGCACTCACCGGGGTCACTGGTCTCGATGGGTGTACCGCAGGGTTCAATATTGGGACCATTCCTGTTCCTTATTTACATAAATGACTTGCCATACCTCGTAAAGACCCACCATGATATAGTATTGTTTGCAGACGACACCTCACTTATCTTCAAAGTTAAGCGACAGCAGCAAGCTTACAACGATGTTAACAATGCTATCTCTAAAGTAGTAAATTGGTTCAATGTTAACAATTTACTCTTAAATGAAAGAAAGACTAAATGTATTAACTTTATCACGCGTAACGTAAATCGCGAGCAAGCAAGTGTCACTGTTAAGGATGAGGAATTGGAACTAGTTGATAGTACAGTTTTTCTAGGTATAACATTGGATCATAAACTCCAGTGGGGTCCCCATATTGCTAATCTCTCGAATAGACTTAGTTCTGCAGCTTTTGCAGTCAACAAGATCCGACAATTAACAGACATCAAAACAGCTCGATTAGTATATTTTAGTTACTTCCACAGTATTATGTCGTATGGTATTCTACTGTGGGGCAGTGCTAGTGCTTCAGAGCTTAATACTATATTTGTTCTGCAGAAGAGGGCTATTCGAGCGATATATAAGATGAACTATCGAGACTCACTTAGAGATAAGTTTAAGGACATTAATGTAATGACATTGCATTGTCAATACATCTATGAGAATATTATGTATGTACATAAGAATATCATGAATTTTAAGAAGAACTGTGACATACATAATATTAATACTAGAAATAAACATAAGCTCGCAGTGCCCACCACTCGGCTCCATAAAATAAAAACATCATTCATGGGTAATTGTGTAAGGTTTTATAATAAACTGCCACAAAACATAACTGAATTATCTATTAACAAATTTAAGAATTGTGTAAAGCGTAAACTCATGTCCAAAGCTTATTACAGCACACAAGACTACATGAATGATGAAACACCGTGGGATTAACTGCGACATATATTTTAAAACAATGTTTAATTAATTGTGTTTTTTTCTGTTTTTGTACTTGCCAATTGTTTTGACACTTGGAGACCATTTACATCTCTAAGGAAAATTGTTTTTAATTTTAAGTTATATCGTGAGTCACAGATTTTTTTATATTTCTGTAAGATATTAAGTAAATATTCTCAGTTTGTATTTTGACGTTTGGAGATCCTTTACACCTCCAAAACATAATATTTTGACAACGGAGACTCTTTACATCTCCATTAATTTTACTATCAATTTATTTTCTATAATTTTATTTGTATTGTTGGACGCATAGAGAGACCCTTTACATCTCTATAAATGTAGTTTTAAGTTTAATGTAATGTATTAATGAAATCTTATATTAACGACATATTGTTGTAATACTCGTTGGTCAAAAAGAGAAACTGGTGAGTTTCTTCCGGCGCTTCTTCTCACCAGAAGGTCAATTACCCGAAGCGCCAAAAGAAAAGAATTAGAGATGAGACATGTAAAAGAGCCCTTGAGGGCCTACTTACAGAAATAAATTATTTTATTTTATTTTATTTTTTTATTTTCATAGTATTTCTATAGGTGTACTGCCATCTGGCCGAAATATTTTTCGCCTAATTTCACTTCCCAACCAACTTATTGCAGTACTTTTAGTTGGCAAACCAATGCTTAGCATAGTATTATTTCGCATACTTTTTATTTGATCACAATAATATTTAGCAGATATTCATTTTACCAAGATTCATTTAGAAAAATAGTCACTAAGCAAATGTTTTATTAAAGCTAACTACCTATTTATTGTCAAATAACGTTTGCCCAAATTTAAACTTCGCATACCTACTTTTTATTAAAATTGGATTATCTAAAATTGGAAAAGACGACAACTCCGAGGGAAACGAGTTGGTATAAAGCGAAAAAGGGGGGACGGGGGGGCGAAGCCCCCCAGAAGGGGGGCTCGGGAGGCGGAGCCCCCCGCATGGAAAAAACCTTTAAAACCATATCTTGTTTAATTTAGGTAGGTTGGTTAGGTCGCTTGCGTCCCTTAGAAAGAAATAGAAGCCCCGCGCAGCGGGGCTTCGTCGACTTGGTCACAGCCCTTTCAGGTTGAAACTGTGACGCTAAGGAAAATTAACCACAGCCCAGTTAGGTTAATAGGTCAGTTTAGCTAAATCTAAGGCCTATTCTCCCACTTTTATTGAGTCGGAAATTTTATTGTTCGGTGTATTGAATTTCGGAATTTTAAAAATCGGTACATTGACTATCGGAATTCGTATTTTTGATGTATCGGGTTATCATAGAGTCGGACTTTTCATTGTTCGGTGTATAGGTTAGGTTAGAACTGCGACCTGCGACAAGATGGAATGAACAGCCTTATAACAGCGTATATTAGTATTATGCGTCATAATATTATGAGTAAAATAACTTATGCCATTCAATACATTCGACAAAACAATTAAAGACATTTTGAAACATGACCAACTAAATATTTTGCTAACTAATAATATTCTAAAAAATAATTTGCGATATGTTATATATGCGAAACATTGGTTTGCCATCAGATGATTCTGCGAAATGAAACTATGGGAAAAATAGTTTGCGAAGTGATAATTTGCCTTATAATTTTCGGCCACATATTAGTAAACCATTTCTATAGTATACGAGTATACTGATAGATACGGTTATTACGTACCTACTATATATTATAAGGTGTACCTACGTACATCGTACCGTATAGTATTGCAGATAATTGTTTTGTTCGCAGCAATTTTATCAGTGACGTGTGTATGTAAAATAAATCACTGAGCATTCTGCGACATTAGTGTAATTCACAACTCCGCAACAAACCTCGTCCCTTGTATAGTCTGACCCATGACGACGATTACGAACTATTGTTACTAGTTCAATGGGTATTATAATATAATATCAAATTATGGCTTAGTGAAAGCCGTTAAGGAAATAAGTACTTATTTCTTGTTTTTACCTATCTTTGTACAATCATTTCTATTTGTTCATCAATAAATAAAATAATATAGTTGGCGAAGTTTTGAATTAGCCTACTATTGATAAGCAGAATTGTTAAGCAATTTACTATCAATCGTTTTTCTTTAAAGAATGTCTACCTAATGGAAACAACACTACAAAGTGATGGGCTGCTGCCTCAGAGCAGTGCGGTTGCTATGGACTGGACTGAACAGACACCTAAGGATGCTTCTAGAGTACTTTTCATCCGACTGGGAAGAAAAGTTACCGTATGGTACTTTGACCCTGTGGGGTAACTTTGGTTCGATTTCGGGTTTTATTATTGCTTTGAAATTATGGTGCAATGTCATGTAGTCGGTTTTAGCTGATTGTCCATGTTTTCATGTTTATCAAAGAGGTTAACAAGCCCTTTTTATGTGACTTTCATGTGGGCCAAAGTTACCATTCATTTGGTCAAAGAACTCTAACCTTACGGTATGATTTTATCTTTTTATCTCCTTTGCTGAGGAAGTTTCGGGCGTATTTATATATAGGTATTTAGCTCATACTACTTCGAATGACGCACATGACACTAAAAAACCTAATTATCCTACAGCTAAGATTTTGTTTGTCACGTCCAATTTTCCCGCAGCTGTCTTTGTGTTTTTTGTCTTGGTGTCGGAGTAGTGCGGGCCGCTGGGCCTACTCCGGCTGTTTGCGTCAGTGACGTCAATGACCCAAATTGTCTTTCCTCATAGTATAACTGGTTGATGCTTTGATTTTTGCTGAGTAACTCTCTCGCGATGTTAATCAAAATTCTGAGTTTTGGTGTTGCGTCAAAGGTAAGTATATTTTGTATCATTTTTCGTCAAGGAACTAGATTTGGATGGGTTTATAAATATTTCAGTCTCGTTCGCTACTATATTATGTGATTTCTTATTCAGTGGAATAACGATTTAGCTTAAAGTTAACCGATTTGACTCCGAAACCCAGGAGTTACCCTACCCACACCACAGATGTATAAGCTCTTACACCCACAGGTTGTATGTCTATGATAGCCTCGTCCTTACTGTTTCTAGTCTGTTTGTTGTCATTCGTCTTACTTATCAATTGAATTGGCACAGTTGCTCGATGATTGATCATGATCACGGTGCCAATACGTCACAGAGGCGCGGCTTCCACACCGTCGCAGTTTATTAACGAACGAACAAAACAAATTAAACGTCTATTTCGATCGCTAAAGATTGTTCTTCATTATAATCGTCATCGACGTGTTGACGGCACTGCCTTGGTTCCTTCAACTCCAATGATTTCAAAAGTAACAATGTCAGTCAATTCAGTTTTTGGAGATTTCTAAAATGGCGTAGCCATGGGGTCAGACTCGCGAAGTCTATACAGCTCACCGAGTCACCAATCCTATTGATGTTATGTTGACTTATTTTCCCCAATGCTAAAACAAAGCAGACAGTTGTATTGGAATTAAGACATTTTATATTCGTCTGTGGGACTAAAATTAGTTTTTTATTATTAATAGCTTTATAATTATATTTCAGACAATTTAAATGGCAATTTTAAGCTTAGCGTTTGTTGGGAATTTCTACACTGGTTTTACCTTCCGTCCGTACCTAATTGTCGGTTTCCTGTCCGCCAATTGATTGTAACACTATTCGCTTGATGTTGTTGCCTACTTCAATTTAGACCAGCGGTCGGCAACCTGCGGCCCGTGAACAGCTCACTTGTGGCCCGCGAGCCTCCCAAGCTATTTTGTATGTAAGTAAAGGTCGCTATATTCAGAATTGTATAAAATCACATATTACTAACAAAGTGCGGCCCGCGTCAATTTCGTTAGCTACTATGTGGCCCTTGGCTACTAAAAGGTTGCCGACCGCTGATTTAGACTATGCTCTCTATGATTCAAGACGGCGCTGACACCACCAACAGGAGTAGATTTAAAGTTTTAAATAAATATAAATATTAGGGGACAATCTTACACAAATCAACCTAGTCCCAAACTAAGCAATGCTTGTACTATGGGTACTAGACGACGATATACATACTTATATAGATAAATTAAATATGTACATACAATACCTAAACAGATAGAAAACGTCCATGACTCAGCAACAAACATTCATGTTCATCACACAAATATTTGCCCATACGAGGATTTCAACCCGGGACCTCTAGCTTCATGAGCGGTGGCAAACGTATCGTTTCATATGACTTATTTGAGAAATGATTGAAGTGTGTAAACACTTCCACTTCCATTCCCCTTTTCACGCTCTTAAGGGTTGATTTCCGGACTAAATGTCCTTTCCGGGATCTCAAACTATCTCCATACTAAATTTCATCCATATGGGTTCAGTAGTTTAAGCGTAAAAGAGTTATTGACGCATACCTATCAGTGGCGCAGCGTTCAAGAACTCGATTCCTACCGGCTTGCCTAATATCAGGCATTTGACCACCTTATTCTACAGATCTTAAGGAAAATGTACGCCAAATCTGCACCGGCTTGCCCAAGGATATCTTTTACCCCACGCCACTGATACCTATATAATATTTATTTGTATGGTTAGATGCAGGCGCGGAATTCAAAAAAATGTGTCGTTTCCTCGTAATGTCATTATTTCATTATCATTGTCACCGCAGCAATTAAACGTACGAGTTGGTGCCGCGTGCCCGATAACCTGATAGATAATGGCGTCGGTGAGTTTGCAGCTGTTATTGCGTCGCCAAAGAATGTTTATTTAGTGATAGTCATTAGGTTATGCTCTCCTTCTACGGTCATTAATAGTATAATTAATTATGCACCCAGGGTTATAATATAAATAATGAAACAGATCGTAAGTGTTGCGGGCATGTTCTGGAACTTTCTTGTTACCGTGGTACCTAACATAAATAATTATACACGTCGTATTCTTTTATCAGTCTTAAGGATATCATTTCTGATTCTGGTAGCCCAAATTGATATTACAAAGGAATTTTCCGTATAAAAAACACCAGAAATAATCCTGCTCCCCTATAACAGATCGTTTGTACACCATTTTAGTTACTGACACAAAACAATACGTGTGATATGTCAAAGAAACGTCGTACTCTAGCTAGCTCTTATGATGACAGTATGCTATACGACATTGGATTTTAGGTGGGTTGGAAAATTCCTTGACAGTACATAAAACATCCGGGATCCAACATTAAAAGTTTGGGTAATCCCGAAGGTTCGAAGGACCAAAATCCGTTGCTCTTACATTCTTTTGTAAGCCAGGGTACTCCCTCCACTGGGAAAGTCCCCATCAGGTTCAGGACATGCTATTGTTTGCTGCCAAGTAAGGACCTTGTACCGATGCCTTGTGCAATCCTCGACAACTATTAACGAGGACTTCAGAACAAAGTAACAGTGTATTTATTAGAGCCAATATGTTTACAGGAAATATCTTGATATTTAACAAAGTGGAAATACCACCATTTTTATTACGATTATTGATACCTATATCCAACCAAATATGTACCCATATTAAAAAAATTAACATGATCTACTAACATACTGCAATCTAATCAGGGTGGGATTCGAACCAGCGTCGCTGTTTTGCCGGGACAACGTCAGTAATTTTTCTTCCGACACAAGGTACATCGCGCGCTAGTATGTGCGCGCGCCGTGTGCGGACGTACCACACCACAAGCAAACATTTAGCACTGCGTATAGAAATTATCCGTTCAAGAGAGCTAATGCTGTTAAAGAATACAATGCCATTGAGCGAACAATGCCATTGATAGAATACAATACCACCAAAAAAAAATAACAATGCGTAACACGAGTAAACCCGGGCGGTCTACCTGGCTCCCCGTTAAATCTGTAAAAGCAAAATGCATTATTATTTTTTGTTTGAAAGTATTTGCCGCCTTATCATTACGGTCATAGAACCGATAATCCGTTGAAAGCTCATAGTATCTCTAAGTCTTTTCTCTACGGAATACGCACTTGCAGACCGTCGGGCGAATGTGAAATGCAAAACAAATTAAGATCGCAGTTATCTATAACTGCATTTACACTTTACTGTCTAGTAAATAGAATCTAAAATCTAATGATCTTTCAAGGCAGTTATACTTTTTTGACACTATATTCTCGTTATCCTAATTTGTGGTTTACCTCTCAATGGCATTGTATTCGTTAACAACATTAGCCCAGTTGATCGGATAATTACTATAAGACTGTTCCAGTAGGGATCGCACTCACACAGACTCGCGATCGCGTCGCGCGCTCCTAACCAGCCGAAGTTGTGTCCGTCAAGATAGCGTACACCATAAAGATATTCAGAATCTGATGCAGCCAATAAATAGTACCGACGAAATAAGTACCCTTAAACTTTCTGAAATATAAGGCCTGTTCACGGTGTACGCTACCGGGCGTCAAGCTGGCGTACACCGTTAGTATCTCTGGAACGGCTTTGTTTTTGGAAACGCTTTATCTCTCAAAAAATAGTACCCAAATAGTACCCTAGGGCCCTACAATTTCATTTCTCTAGCTATCGTAGAAGCCGAGATATAGTGAGCTCTTTCTATAAGAAATTCCCGGGTACGCCAGCTTGACGGTGTGAAATTTTGTACACCGTTAAGTTATGGAATATCTCGGCTTCTACGATAGCTAGAGAAATGAAATTTTAGAGCCCTAGGGTACTATTTGGTTACTATTTTTTGAGATATAAAGCGTTTCCAAAAACAAAGCCGTTCCAGAGATACTAACGGTGTACGCCAGCTTGACGCCCGGTAGCGTACACCGTGAACAGGCCTTATATTTCGAAAAGTTAAAGGGTACTATTTTTTTCACCTAGGTATTTCGTCGGTACTATTTGGGTACTATTTATTGGCTGCATCAGATTTTGAATATCTTTACGGTGTACGCTATCTTGACGGACACCCGAATTTGGACTACTTTGACAACGTGCGACGTGCTAACCGCGAGTAATCACAAATAAGGAGTGTTTTTTTTTCAAAAGGGGTTTTCTTTCTCTATGAAAGCCATGCAAAAATAAGCCATTTTGAAAACCGTTTGTATGTAGATCTCTTTAGAATTATCTCAATGTCTTGTACTAACATGATTTGTAATAAAAATATATCATGAAATCCGTAACGATACTTATTCAGCACAGTGAACAGTTGGAAACCAAACGACACAATACCGGAGGACCCTGTCACAGTAAATTATATATATTCTGTGACCCTGTGCCGAATTCGGCACCAGCGCAAACGTCACGTCACCCAGCGCGTGCGCCGGTCAGCTCAAGTAACAATCCATTAGCTCTACAAAAAAAGCTGTTTTCTATGAATCTCTAAATTCGACTGTAATCTTTGAATAACAAGGTTCATTCACTATCAAATCAACGTATAATCGTAACCGAGCACTTGGTTGGTCTGCTTGGTGTCCACGTGACGTGACGCATGGCACGGACACGCATGCCAACCTAGTTTGGAGGTGAAAGGTTACACAATACTGTTTGTCGCATAACACATAGATAAGAATACCGTTAATATAATATATGCTGTAAATCAGAATATTATTGTTTACTGAAGCGAGGACAGACACAAGATATGCCTTTCTGAAGCTAGCCTAGTAATTAAATTGTAAATAATAAGCATACATATTTTAAAATGCATTAAAAACACAAGAGTTCGTCATTAATTCCCTTATTTAGCATTTGATGTCTTGTCTTATACTTACTTACCTATTATTTACGATAAAAATATAAGGAGGAAGGCAACTTTGGACAATCCCAATTCGAATTATGACATTATCTCCGCATACACATAGGTAAGGTAATCAAAACAGAGTGCCTTTTTTTTTTTTTTTTTTTTTTTTTTTTTTTTTTTTTTTTTTTTTTTTTTTTTTTTTTTTTTTTTTTTTTTTAGAAACTGACAAACTCGCAGCCCCTCCTGGGCGTAGCGATTGTCGGACCGGGTGGTTGGCCGTGGCGTTCCCTGGGGTCGAAACAGGTCGCTAGCCAGACCACCCTGAGTTGGTCGGACTGGGTGGGAGCCGGGAGTGCCTGGGGTCGAACCAGGTCACTTAGTCCGGTCCACCTCGATATGATCGGGCTAGGTGGGGGCTACACGCCTGGAGTCGAACCAGGTCGTTTGGCCAGGGCCACCTTGACTTTACGCTGATTGCTCAGAGTGAGCAACGGACCAGCGGGAAGGATGACTCGGGTCATCCTGTCCTTATGTGAACTTGTGTATCGAACTAATGGGAGTTTTAGTTGCCGGTTCGCTAAAACCTAGCCCAGCTAAGAAGACTCCGGCAAGAAACTTAGCTGGGCCCGAGCGAGGTCGGAGTGAAGTTAACCAGGACATTCGGGTCCTGGGGCAAATCGGGACGCGGCCCTTGTGTGGTGTGGTCGCGGGGAGGTCGACCCCGCCGGCGGGGTCGACGCTGTGTGGGTCGGACTCCGTTTGACGGCCTCACAGCAAGGATTCTTTCGAATCCTGCTGAGATGTCGTCATCCGGATCCGAGAGGACGTTGCGGGGACGCCGGGTGAAGCGGCCTCGGGTGAGGCCGGACCGGCGCAGCACGTCGTCAGGACCTGGAACAGAGGGAACATAGTCAGCCGCTTGTCTGATAAGTGGATTCCTATGTTGGGGAGCCGTCCTAAAGTACCGTTTCGAAGCCATCTTAAAGAAACCTTGAATCGAGGGAAGCTTGTATTCAAGGTGAAGGCTAAGATTCCGAACATACCACGGGGTGTCGGTCATCCTACGAATGAACCTATTCTGTACGACTTGTAGTGGACGCAAACGTGATTTAGGCACGTGAGCGAACACTACACTGGCGTAGGACATTATGGGACGAATGCAAGTTTTGTAAAGTGTCAGCTTATTTCTAAGCGACATTTTACTCCGCTTGTTAGTCATCCCACCTAACCTATTCATAACGAAGAGAGCGCGACCGCGAACGCGTTTGATATGTTTGCTGAAGGATAAGAATTTATCCAGTATAACTCCTAGGTATTTGACCTCATTGACCCAGGGGATGGGTAAGCCGAATAGTTGGATAGGAGCTAACCTTTCCATTATTTGCTTCCTAGTCGGAGAGAATACAATTGCAGCGCTTTTCTCAGGATTAACTTCGATGCGCCAGAGATTGAACCACCGCCCGAGGGCGGTTATCGCCTCCAGGAGCAATTTCCGTATAATACTGGGTTTAACGTGCGATGTGTATAAGGCAGTGTCGTCCGCGAACAACCCCAGATGCACTTTGTTGTGCCTGGGAATGTCGTTCGTGAACAGGGAATAGAGCGTGGGGGAGAGTACAGAGCCTTGCGGGACTCCGGCGTGAATGGGATGCGGCGCCGATAACGTTCTCTCCAGTCGGTAGCGAAAGCTTCGATCCCTGAGAAAATCTTGTATTATGAGTACAAGTCTGTCTGGCATATCCATCTCATATAACTTGTATATGAGACCGTTATGCCAGACCTTATCGAAGGCTTTCGCTACGTCGAGAAAGATCGCACCGGTCGGTACCCCGGAGAATTTGGCGAAGTTGCCCAACACGTGATCCGTAATACGTTGCACTTGTTGGACACACGAGTGTCCGGCTCTAAAGCCGAACTGCTCGTCTACAATGATCGAATTGGCATTCGTAAACGCGAGAATGCGGGACAAAACAATCCGCTCATACAGTTTCCCGAGGGAGCTGAGTAAGCTGATTGGCCTATAACTGGACGGGGAGGTGCGGGGTTTACCCGGCTTCGGAATCCCTATAACCGTGGCGTTTTTCCACGCGGCTGGAAAGTGACCGTTGGTTAGGGCTGCATTGAAGATGCTAACTAAAATTAGGAGCAAAGCTTCAGGGAGAAGCTTGAGGATACGGTTGGAAATACCATCCGCTCCCGGGGCTTTCCTAATTTTACTTCTCCTGATTAAGCCTTTTACCTCATCCAAGGTAACAGGCTCAAGCGGAGGCGCGGTCGGGGGGAGTTGAGACCTTCTAACCACCTCTGAATCCACCATTCTAATGTGGGGTTCATTAATGTGTAGAAGGCTCGGGGTACATTGAGACTCTAAACTAGCCGCGAGGCATTCGGCTTTTTCGTCGTCTTCAAACGCGGGAGTTGGGTGATCCGGGCGATCCAAGGGAGGAATTGAAAGTGTTTGATCAGATTTAAGAGTTCTCGCTAGTTTCCAGTACGCAAGGTGACTGGGCGTTAACTCTTCTAAATGATCACAAAACTCGTTCGCCCGAAATTCAGCCACGCGCTGGTGGAGCTCGCGTTTTGCAGCTGCCAGCTCGCGGCGAACTTCGGGAGAAGGGAATACTGAACGTTCTCTGAGAAGTCGGTTCTTTCTCGCTTGCAAGGCCTTAAGCTCGGGAGGCAATGGGCGGCTTTGGATATCCGCGGCCGCCATTTCCTTCGAAGCATCGTCACGAATGACGTTAAGGTGGTTTGCGAACGAGGCGATCGCCGTGTCGGTCTCGTCTGTTGTTGTGATAATGTCGGGGATTGAAGTTAAGTGCGGGGTGACTGTCTCTAATAGACCTACTTCCACCTTTGCCCAATCCACGATGGTCTTGGTTTCGGGTGGAAGACTACCAGGGTCAGGCCCGAGCCTAATAACGACCGGCAAGTGGTCGGAATCTAACCTGTGTAGTACTTCTATAGAACGCAGCTGTAAAGTTACGTTCTGTAGAAGTGCTATGTCTAGTATGTCAGGTCGTTTGTCATGATCGAATGGATAGTGCGTAGGTTCAAGAGGAGCGACAACGTCAAACGCGGTTTGGTCATTGACCATTGCGTTGTAAAGCCGAACGCCATTGGGATTGTTTATTAGACAATTCCACGACTTGTGTTTGCTATTAAGGTCGCCGGCTGCGATTACGACGCCTTGACTATCTAACTGGGCGAGGAGATCTAGGTCAGTCTGTAAGAGTGTGTTTCGTGGAGGCAAGTAAACTGATGCAATCGTTACCGGGTGGTGACCTGATAACGATATACGACAGATAGATGCCTCCATCTGAGTCAGGGCTGGAGGTTGAAGGGCGATACAGTGGAGTCTACGGCGGAAGAAAATCGCAGTTCCTCCCGCGGGCCTATCTACTCTATCGTTCCTAACCATTTCGTAACCCGGGATTCGGAAAATTCGGTGGGACGGTTTGTAAAAGGTCTCTTGGACCAGTAGGATATCGACCGCGTGTTCCCTAATGAACTCGACTAACTCTTCTTTTTTGCCCTGTAGGCCATTGGCGTTCCAAAAGCCTACAATGAGCGAGCGTGGTTTAATTTTTAGGCTAACACTATCCATATTAGTTTCGAATTAAACCGCTCTGAGAAGAAGCGACTAACTGGTTAATTTCGCGTAAGATAAGCGGGGCGGACACACTGCACGCGGTAGCGAGAGCTCCGTTAAGAGCAGCAAGGCGTTCACTAAACGAACGCACTTGCCTCTCGAAACTTTGCCTGTCTGCCGGCGCAGCGAGAAGCGGGAGGGGGGCGGCCCGGGCCGCGGAGGTGGCAGCGGCGTAAGATGCCGTTGCCTGGGGACGGGGCGCTGAGGGCGCCGGGCGCGCAGATTGCGCGGGGGGCGTGGAAGACGCAGAGGCAGGGGAACCGCCTGCCGCAGAAGGCGGCAGGTATTTTCCCTGTTTCGGGGCCGCTGAAAGGGCCGGGAAGTTGCGCGAATTGCGCTCGGGGGCCACGCGACCTTTGTTGCGATTGTTAGAGGTCGCAGGAAGGGCCTCCTTAGCCTTGGCTAACTGCTTTGGTGACTTAAGGCAACCCTGCCAGTTGGCAGTGTGGCCAGTAAGTCCGCAAAGTATGCAAGATGGTGGCGTCTCCTTCGGCTTCTTACAATCGCGGGTCGCGTGGTCGCCCGTGCATTTCACGCAACGGGGACGCAAGTTACAGCCCGTTTGGCTGTGACCGTAACGCTGGCAGTTGTGACACTGCCTAGCGTATTCTAAATGACGCGGCTTCTCGACCCGGAAGCCCGTCAGCATACAAATCTCCTTCAACTTCCAGATCGTTTTTGCTGACGGGTGGTTCGGGTCGAGTTTAACTAACACTATATCGAACCGTTTGCCACCGTTTTTACGATAGCAGCGGTGGACTTCGCGAACTGCTATCCCCTGTCGAACCAGGTCCTCCTTGACGTACGATTCTTCGAATTCCTTAGGAATTCCCCGAATCATAAGTCGGAGGCTTTTCTCATCGTCTAAAGGATTCCGCAACAAACGCAGCTTCCTTTCGTCGAGGAGCCTGACCAGGGCGCGATAATTTTCCGAACCCCGAACGGTGATTTTGATGCCGATGCTGTGATCGGACGCATCTATATAAGGAATGCCCCGCTGTTGCATGATTGCTGCAACGGTGGGCCACTCCTGTTTGGCCTCTAGGTAGAGGTGGTCTTTGCGGTTTTTATACCGCTCGGTAAATGACGACGTTTGACCCCCGGGGGTCTGAGAGGAGGGAGCCCCGTCAACTTGTGCCCCAGGGGCAGCGGACGCCGGAAGGGCGGGAGAGACGGGGTTGTCGGGGCTACGCGGGGCCGGCTTCTTGGCAGCCGGCGCTTCGGACGCTGTGGGGGACGCGGGGGAGGCGCGCGATGAAGGCCCCGGGACTCCCGGAGGCGTCTTCGATCGCGTACGCTTCCCTTGCCTAGATGGACCTACAACGGTCCATGGATCGGTGTCCATGGCGTCAGACGAGTCCTGTGTGGTGGCGGCGGCGGTGGCAATGGGGACATCGGGCCCCGAGGTGGGCACCGGCGCTTTTGCGCGTAGGGGGGAACGGCTCCTTTTCCGGTCCACGGCAGTCTCGCTGCACGCGGAGCGTGGGCGGGACTGACGAACACCGGAACGGGAACGAGAGCGGGCCTCAGAAGGGGCCGGGGTTACTGGGGCGGGCGCGGCCGCCTTTACAGGGTCCTGCGGCTTCTTAAATGAAGCCGCCGCCGGAGGGGCGGAGGGGGCGGGGGTTGCCTTAAGGGCAAGGCTGGAGCGGGCCTTCCGGGCTTTCGCCTTTTTGGCCTCCAGCTCGAGACCCACTTTCGGAGCGGGGGTTGCCTTAGGGGCTTCAGGTGCCTTACTAGCGGCGACCTGGGGTGCCGGAGGGGCCTGGGGGGCCTGAGGGGCCGGGGAGGCCTTAGGGGCCGACAGAGCACTTTTGGGGCGGGCGGGGACGCTTTTCATCTGCTTTGATGCAATGAATTTTTCTAGCTTGGCCAACGGGAAAGCCTTCAGGCCCCACGCTGAGTGTAGACGTTCTCTTTGTCCTGCGGACTCAGTTAAGTGCCGCAGGAGTTCGTGAACAATCATCCACACCCAGTGGGGGACGTCGGGGTCCTCTATGTCCGAGCTGGACTCATTCACGTCATCAGAGTCGACGATGACGTCCTCGACAGCCTCGCTGGTGCCTGTCTTCGCGGGGACTTTGTCTGACTCCATGTTACCGAGTTCGCGGGTGCGGTCCTAATCGATGTCAGTTTTATGTCTTGTCAGATTGACGTCAGAAGAAGTCGTGTCCTACTAACTACTCTAAACGCGCCTAGGAGAAGCCTACACGGAATAGGGAGGGGACGTCTCAGGAGAGACGACGAGTGGACACTCTTCAACGTGTCGACCCCACACAGTTTCGGTTGTCACCGTTAGGTATCCACTGTGCGACCACAACGAGTGCGGATTTCCAAAGGGGGCAGCGACACGCGGGTCGGACTTGAGAAAGTCTTAACTAACACACGCGATGCTTCCACTAGCGATGAGAATCACTGAGTGGGGGAGCGGACTGAATGCGAGAGCTAGACGAATCGAGCGAGCGAGCGAGAGCGCGAATTCAACGCGCGTCAGCGGTACGGAGTGGGGAGCGAACACGAGGCACGACCTCACCCGAGCGCTGCCGCGAGCGGAATGTTGAAACCAGCATAATCAGGTTACTGTAATAGACACAGTATACCGCTAGCTGACACACTTTAGCTCAGATATTGGACAGTCCAAGAAGCCCGCCGCGCCGCAGTACGCAGTGAGTGAGTGATATTAGTAATACTACTGTTTGTCCTGGACCGGTCATGCGAGTTTCTCGGCATGAGGTCGCCCCTACCTGGTTCCACCGGAAGACCAGCGCTGGCTCTAAGGTCGGCATCTTGCTGAGGTGGGACCGTTTTGTGGCAGCGTATCTTAAGTTTAATTTATAATGTTTTTTTGTTGTTTTTACCTTGTGCTGTCATGAATAAATGTATTTTCTTTCTTTCTTTCTTTCTTTCTTTCTTTCTTAGTACATTACACAACTAGGGTGGTAATACAAAGAGAGGCCGAGATCGCAGATGTTTGCGGCCCCAGCTGCAAGCGACGGACGTAAATATGCGATCGAGGGCTTTCTTTATTACCTCCCGTGTTGTGTACATCATCTTATGTCTACACTTGGCCAGAAAGCGGCTTTTTACGTACGCGTAGCGTGCGGTAAAAGCCACTTTCTGGCCAGGTGTGGCATAAATATTTTTATGCCACACCTGGCTGGCCATAAAGTGGCTGCGATCTTGGCCTTTATTTGTTTTACCACCCTAGTTGTGTAATTTATTTATTTATTAATACATGTTAACATGACATTACAGTAAAAAAAAACCAATGCGTCATGAAATGTGCTATTCGTACATCTATTTTTGTGTTATTTTATTACTTTTAGGTTGCATAAAAGCAGTGAAAATTAAACTTATCAACCGGTTTGTCATCTTACAGCCGAGGTCACATGATATGGCAGGATGTAACCGACTCACAGTGGCTATCAACTACTGGGGAATGGTGCCGGGTGGAGTCCCTAAAATTACACTGAGTCATAGTCATATTTTGGTTAGTAATAAATAAACTCAGATTATAGAAATAAGTAAAAAAACGACTACAATAATTGAATCTACGACACTAGCAAATTCATGAGATGCTGTAAAATACTAAGATTACTATACTTACCCATGTGCCTATATAGGTAATATTTGAGAGTTTGCTCAACTTTACATGAATGAAAAAAAAATTAAAAGCTATGCTTCCAGATTGGTCCCATTTTTTCAAAATCAATTTTTGATGTTGGAACACACGAGAAATTGAGGGAAGTCAGTTATTTTTTTAGAAAAGTTGTTATTTTTCTTATATCTTCACATTCCATTTCACAACAATCGTTATCGTGAGCGCCGGACAAGTGCAAACATCGCTGTCGACGTGACTCACCCTTGTATCTAAATCCGCTTGCAAAACATCTGCTGCAATCTGCTTCGACGTTTCCTCATCTATATGTTTGGACTCTGAACACATTTTTATTTAGCTTCTTGTAGAATTGTTACAGGCTAAATGAATGCTGTTGTATTTCCGTCAAACTAGATTTTAAGACAGCACGCGTAATTAACTGTCAGATGTATAGGTACTATAAGTACCTGCTAATTTTTCATATTCAGCCAAAAGTTACAATAAAAATGGAAAACTTTCCGCCTCGATCTGAGGGACTATTTTCTTCTTAATTTACTTGATACTCGTATAATGTACACTACAGTCAAGGGTTACAGTTAAAGGTTCCAATAGTACATTGGCCTAGGGCGGTCAGTAAGGAATTACAAACGAGTGTTTGTTATAAGCCCGTGGTGAAACCGAGGGCTTTAATAACACGAGTTTGTAATTCGTTTACCGCCTGAGTACCTATCATATATATATCTTTATCTTATTTATTCCTTGTTTTAATTATGTGCATTAATTGTTATGTTTGGTTATCTAACCTAACTAATTGGGTCAAACTGGGATATGCAACAAACATGTATTTTGACCGCTGCTCGCTCCTGTCCGGTGGCGAGACGAAGGTAAACGTACTTACCATAACATGGTCATAACATAACGGTGGTTGAGGCCCTTAGTTCGATACACAAGTTCACATAAGGACAGGATGACCCGAGTCATCCTTCCCGCTGGTCCGTTGCTCACTCTGAGCAATCAGCGTAAAGTCAAGGTGGCCCTGGCCAAACGACCTGGTTCGACTCCAGGCGTGAAGCCCCCACCTAGCCCGACTCCTATCGTGGTAAGCCGGGACCGGTGACCTGGTTCGACTCCAGGCACCCCCCGGCACATACCCAGTCCGATGTCGGCCGTGTGTAAGGCACACGGTCGGACGCCCTTGGGTGGTCTGGCCAAGCGAACTGGTTCGAGCCCAGTGACCGCAACGGCCAACCACCCGGCCCGACAATCACAATGCCCGAAAGTGGGTTGTGAGTTTGTCAGGTTTAAAAAAAAAAAAAAAAAAAAAAAAAAAAAAAAAAAAAAAAAAAAAAAAAAAAAAAGGTTGAGGCCCGACGCCGACCGGGTCAAGGTGGCATGACGACGCCTCGCCAGACGACGACGAGGACTCGCGTCTGCGCGGTCTGCGTCACGAGGCTGCCGGACTAACAGATGAATTTGTAATTGTGGTTAATTAAAACCACTGACAATGTAACTCCCATGATGAACCATTGCGTAATATTATTATTGCATATTATTATGAAACAGTATACATACTTTCCTACTTTATAATAGACTCGCGGCCAATGAATTCGGGTCACCCTAATTTAAATAATAGAAATAGGTGTTTTTCAATACACTTTTTTCATTTACATAATATACTATTCTTCAATACCTGGCTGTATTAGCAATATCCGCTAACCCATCATAAAAATATTATTATCTAAAAATGGTGATTTATGCGATATCTCACTCCGTTAAGGTCATTATAAACCTGAAATTGCTATTATTTTCAGTGTTTTTTTTGCAGATAATATCTAAAATTAACTAAAGATCAAAACGGGATACAATAATTTCACAACCCTGGAGTATTTATTTTAGAAAATGTGGCGGTATTTCACCGACCCGAATTGATCGTCCGCGAGTATAGATGGATTTAACCCCCGACGCAAAAAGAGGGGTGCTATAAGTTTGACGCCAATGTCTGTTTGTCGGTGTGTCTGTCTGTGGCATCGTAGCTCTCGAACCGATTTCGATACTGTTTTTTTACGTGAAAGCAGATTTTATATTTTGGAAACTTAAGTCCCTGACTGAGTGTGCACGTGCTTTGCTTGCTTAGCAGACTTAGAATATTTTAGATACTTAGTGGTCTATATTGACAAGCGGCAATTGTGACTTGCCTGAGAACGACACATCGGCACCTCAGACAGTGTAAGAAACATACAATCAGCCGACGGGGACGTTTAGTTAGGCAACAGCAGTACGGGGGCCGCGGGGTGACACGCGGGAGGGCGAGTCCGAATTGCAAACATCGCTGTGTTGAGCGATTTGGTAAAATGTTCGGTCACTCGTATAACAGAGGACACTTATTATTAGTATCATATATGTATAGCGGCCATTCTCACGAAGTATGACTGCGTCTAATTACCGCGTCTCCATACATTTAGTATGAAAACAGCGTCCCGGTAATGGGCTAGACGACTAAAAAAAACTGTTTAGTCCGTCAGTTAGATTATTAAAAAATATTGTACACGTATTTTTTCTTTTGTTTGACAAACAAAAAATGACGAGGATACAGTGCTTAGAAGTTTCGAGTGACGTCACTTCTAGGTACAATTTTCACCTAGGAGTGACGTCACAAGCCCCCACTCCAGAAGTTTGATGATCAATAACTTTGTCGATTTTTAATATTTTGATAAACCAAAAAATACGTGTCCCATATTTTTCCATAATCTAACTGACGGACTAAATAGAACTATATAGTTTTTACCCAGTCGTCATCCCCATTAGGTGACCGCAGACATACTTCGTGAGACTGGCCGATAGCTTTCCAGCATTAGGCACGGGTAATATGGGTATGTATGGGCGTTAGCCATCTGTAGGTTTTTAGAGGTTTAAACTGCGTCGCGCCGCGCGCGGTATTCCCGGCGTTATCTGCGGCGTGCCAGCCGCCGCCATCCCGCGCCGGCACCGCAGTCGCTGTACCACCCAACCAAAACTCTAATGCATAAATACTGCTCTCATGTTCTCTGTACACTTCACTGTATTTACACATTTATAATTTTAACAGAACCGAACAGAGACTCGACATGATTTCCTCCGAAACTCTTAATTTAGTCTGGTCGACATCAAGCTAAGAACTAAGGCTTTCTAAGACTGTGGTAGGTACCCCAGATTTGCTTTGCGTTGGAGGGGCCCAGTTTGTCGAGTATTTTTTTTAAGTGTTTTGGTAGTACCATGCCAACAGTGCCAACCAACAACCTAACGATTGTGAAGTACGAAAGGTTATCTCTTCTTTATCAGCACTAATGATGACTTTACACAATGAAGTGATGGACACGCTTCATTAAACTGTTTCGTTCGTGGTCGTCGCACAACCGCCGTCAGGCGGTTGGGGGAGCCGTTCAGGGCGTTGCCCTCTTCGGCGGAAGCTACCGCAGCCCGTAACTACGGGCCGGTGGTTGGGGCGGGCTCCTGGGGGGCCCTGCGGATGCCTCCTCTCTTCTTCTTGCCTCGGCGAAGTCAGCCCTGCCGGGTGAGACCCTTACGGGAGGCCCAGCGAGCGACACTCAGCCAGAGGCTGGGAGAGAGGGGACTTCGGCTTCCTTGCCGCTGAACACGGTCCTAACTGCTCGACGGGGAGTAGTGGAGGTGTCCAGCCAGCGGTGGTATTCTCTTCTTATGAAGGAGTCTTCTTTGCCGGTGGTAGGAGCATCTGTGCGGCCTGGCTGGTCGGGTCGGGTGCTGCCTTCTGCTGCCTCGTGCAGCCTCGAGGGCGCCGTGCTGCCTCCCATGAGCGCTGGTCACTTGGCGGGCGCGACGACACGCGGGCGCGTTACCGCAACGCTGGCGCGTTGGCAGCCTGGCGGCGGTCCGCAGCCTCGCGGCGCTGCTACACCGCAGAGCGCCTGCCGCATCACGGGGGCGCCGTCGCCTCTCTGGCGCGGGCGCGGCGCAGCCGGCCTCAGCTTCAGGCTAGATGCTTCGGCGATAGGATGGTGTCGTGTCCGGTTTCAGAGGGACAGGAGCCGCGCGCCTTCTGCAGCTACGGCTCCTGTCGCGTTGGTCGTGGTCGTGGTCCTGGTGTCTGTAGCCTCGCGGGCGCTGCTGCATCACGGAGCGCGTTGGTGCGGCTCAGTGCGCTGCTGCCTCGCGGGCGCGGGAGTCTTCTTCGGGGGTTGCGTCATTTGTTCGTGCTTCTTTATTGGGTTGTAGCGTGCCAGGTGTATGCGGAGGGGCGCACTGCAGGCGGGAATCCTACGCTCTGCAGCGCGCTTCTAGAGGTCCAGTGCGTCCGTGGGTCAGGGTTCACGAGAAGAAGGGTCTCCAAGTTTTTTCCTCTCAACGCCCCCTGCCAAGCCCGGGCAGGGCGGGGGCGGAGTGGTGGCTCCAGGTGGTGTTGGGCGAGTGGTGCGCAGTCGGTGTTACTGCGCGGCGATCTGGTGTGTCGCGAAAACGCGATCGCGCGGCGACCAGCCTTACGGCGGCGCGGAGTCGGTGCGGGGCGATCCGGGCGTTACGATCGCGTAGCCAATCCATTAAACTGTTTGATAATACGTAGTAGGTGATATCCCTATCTTATCAGTTCAGTTCGTGTGCCTGTCCGCCTTGCGCCGGCCGGCCTCTCAACCACTCTTCGGGCGCGTGCCAATGCCTACATGTTAGTCTCTTTTATACCCCACGGCTAGAAGAGATCAGTCGTCTAGCTAAAGAAGGTGTTCATGCACAGATCAGCCTAGTAATATTTTTCGCTGTCACTTCTACTTCTTATTAACCTGTCTGTCTGCTATTAAGCCGTCATTGAGACCGAAGTAAGCTTTGAAACCACTACTATAAATAAAATTCGTGGTCAAGCGATTTGCTCTCTTTTAAGCTTGATTTTGTTCCTCGTTGTCACAGAACTACTATTAACTTTACCAGGATAATTATAGACAACCTTTAATGTTTCTTGATAGTTAGATAGAAGAACAATAAGTTACAGTCCTTATCAATACTTAAGTCTTTTTCAATACTTTCTCAAATTATGCAAGCTAAGGAAATTTATTCGTAGAGTGAGGAGACTTAAAGACAACTATACTTACAAATAATGAATAAAATGGACTGAACTGTACGCCACTTTATTTTCTACGTAAAATCCGACAGATTTGCCTGCTATTGCTTTTATCTCTAAAGGGGGAGGTAACTGCGACATAGTTAGCAATTGAACAAGTGTCCTATCCAATGTCCATAGTCCAATAAAATTGATCGGTGTGACATGTTTATAGTTCGCTAGGACGACGAATAACAATAACAACCACAAACCAATCATTAGGACAAATAGCACAAATCAAAATCAAAACTGACGCCATTGGACCCATTGATGCTAATCATTATTTTCAAAACTGGACCTTATTTTCATCTCGATAAGAACTAGAGCGATCGTACTAGTAACTAAGCTAATCAGAATCATCTGACTCATTTACGCAACGGCCGTGTCATTGACCTTCTAGGTCGCACGCGACAAACTCACGGTGTTCTACTCGCAGTATCTTCTATCTCGTTCTCCGGTGGGCTGTGCGACGGAGACGGCGACGCGGGTAGCGCTCGGGCCGGTGTGAATGAGCGGGTGACTCAGCCCGCAGAACATGTCTTGACGAGTTTCGACGAAGAATGCCATGGTGAATTATAACGCCCCTCTATCAGTACGACTGACACTGCACCGAGTTCTTAACCTGAGATAGGGTTGCCAGATTCAGGCACTTCATTTCCGGGACCAGTGCCAAATTTCATATGCGATTGCATATAGATAATAAATGAAGTACTTAAATTAAATCCATCAATCAATCAATTTATTTTCTATTATTTTTATTTGTCTTGACGCCTCCAGCAGGGAGTACGTCCTAAACACAGAGTGTGGGATACATCGCGATGTAGTAGCAGTAGACAGAACCCTTACCCCTCTGTCCTTGGCAAACGAGAACTGGCGTAGACCTAAGGTGCTTAGCACCGATGATCGCAAGGACATATGGAAGAGTAAAGAGCTACACGGGCGGTTCTGCAAGACCCTCACGGGGCCCGATGTAGACCTGCTCGCGTCGGTGAACTGGCTACGCTTCGGTGATCTCTTCGGGGAAACTGAAGGTTTTGTCTGTGCAATTGCGAACGAAGTTATGATGACGAACAACTACCGGAGATATATCCTGAAGGACGGTACGGTCGACATCTGTCGGGCATGCCGCCGTCCCGGAGAGTCTACCGGTTGTTCCCATCTAGCTAACGGCGAGTACTTGCGTAAACATAACCAAGTAGCCAGGATCATTCACCAGCAACTTGCTGTTCGATATGGTCTTGTGGGGTCTGAGGTGCCGTACTATAAGTACTACGCACCGATGCCGGTTCGCGAAAATGGTCGTGCCACGCTCTATTGGGATCGATCTATCATCACAGACAGGACTATTGTAGCCAATAAGCCTGTGCTAATAGATCGATCCAAGCGCCGTGCAGTGCTCGTCGACATCACCATCCCCCATGACGAGAACCTTGTGAAGGCCGAGAAGGACAAGCTCAACAAGTACCTTGACTTGGCTCACGAGGTTACCGCCATGTGGGATGTTGATTCGACGATCATTGTTCCGATAGTCGTTTCGGCAAACGGGCTTATAGCGAAGAGTCTCGATCACCATCTCAAGAGACTCTCGCTAGATGGCTGGAGCAAGGGTCAGATACAGAAGGCGGTTCCGCGGCGGGTCAGGAGGTTCCTCTCTCTGCAGCCCTAATCACCGGTAGCTTGGGCCTCGCCCCGCTGCCGGCGGCACCCTAGGTAAGGTTTTTTATAATGTGTTTATATTTTGTAATTTCATGTTGTATTTTACTTTTTATATATGTACTATAAAATACCTAGCCTAAGAAAATAAAGATATACAAAAATAATAAACGGCCCGCATATTAAACAACATAACCCTTTAAAAAGGAGACAAAAAGAGAAAAAATATATAAATAATAATGATAATAAATACGCAGGGCAGCTTGTGGCGAACTGTTGGGGAGTAGCGACCCCACGTACCCGAGTGCTCCTGGGGGTCCTTAGGGAGGGTCATGGGATTTAGTGAAAGGACCTCCGCCTCTGGCTTGCCTTAACCGGCCGTCCAGAGTGGAGTCGAGAGAGCTATATGCTCCAGGCGTGGAAGTGTTAAAGGGCATAACGCCGCGAGTACCCTCGAAGAAAGCGCAGTAAAAAATATTACCAAGTACCAAGATTAAAAATCCTCTTGCTGTAGTTTCATCATATTGCCATACATATGTATTTTTTTTTAATAAAACCTTTTTTCGATCTCTGCAAACAGCGTAGTCCGACTACATTCGTGCGTAGATTGTTATATGGGTGGAAAAATGCATTAGTTAGGGTAGGTCTCATTGTCAGACTGTTTAGAAATTAGTTAGACGTATAAAGTGTGCGATGTTATCCGAACTCTGAAAGGCTGAATGCTTCACCTACGTGGTGGAATATTACGCCGTGTCGTCAGTAACGTTACACACAGGAGAACCACACATACCTACATGGCCTTAACGAATCACACGCACACGAACGTATTGCTGTCCTAATTTTAGACCAAGAGCGTCAAAGTCAACAGTTACATGTACATATAAGAAGTGGGTGTGTCTTGCGCACGCGTCAGCCGATACAGAGTCAACAGCCTCGCTGATAACTGCGCCGCAGGAGGATTCCATGACGAGACGCAACAATGTTCGAAGGTTCGAAGAAGTTATATCTTCTTCATCGGGATCACTCTTGACAGAGTGTTGTTCAGGTGTTGGTGACACGCTTTACGATGCGGCGCTATTCCTCTCTAAGAGCTACTTTGCTGGTTTCCATGGGCCTGATTCTATTCGGAACGGATTCCCACATGTTTCTATAATATTTGAAGAGTTTCCTCAATTTTTTATGGAGCCCATCATCAGAAATGAATTTGGAAATAAGAGGAACCGATTTAAAAGGATTACCCTTTCAATTGAGCAAAATCCTGTTCATTAACAGACCCTCCTTTTAGAGACTCCAGATTTCTGTGTTAACATCGTACCCCTTTTTTGTGAAGTTGGTCAAAAAGACGCTCAAAGTATGTGCCAACCGTCTACATAATTATAGTCCTTAAACCCTTTGTCTGTATAATTGGTTAAAAATCGCAGAATGAAACCCCATTTACGCCGCATTCAGCAAAAAAAATATCAGTAAAAAAATGCAAAAATACTGTAGGCAGTCTTTTTGCATTTTTATGGTATGTGATCAGGATCCTTATCCAATACAGGCTAGGGGTTAAACCCTTTGGTATTGTTGCAGATGGCAGCGGCGTTGATCCTGCGGCACACGGCGCCGTCGCGCGCGCACCTCACGCCGGAGCTGGTGCTGCGGCTGATCACGCCCGCGTGCCCGCTGTGGACGGCGCGTGCAGAGGACCTGCCCTTCCCCGACCCCTTCTGGGCGTTCTACTGGCCCGGCGGTCAGGCCACCGCCAGGTACGCCTGTTACCACAAATAGTCATATTTATTAGCTAAGCCAGGGCTCACCAATTCATTTCTTCAGGGGTCCGGTTTTTAAATAAAATTACCATCGCGGTCGTTTCTACATGATACTGTTTACTTAAGGTCCGCACAAAATAAGTCGGAATGGTGCGGATCCGGACCGCGGTCCGCCATTTGGTGACCCCTAAGCTAGGCGCACAGATGTGTGGCGATATACGGCGCGATTAATATTACAGACTATTTGGCGAAGAACACACCGAAATCGCCCGTCGCCGCAATTTTTTCCGTGTATGCGCAGCTACTCGGAAAAAATCGCCGCGACGGGCGATTACAGTGTGCGCCACCCCGCCATTTTTCTATACAAATCGATGATTCTACATACAAAGTTGAAAATCGCTGAGTCGCGCGTCGCCGCGATTTTCGCTGCGGTGTATTCTTCGCCTTTGTTTTTTTTATTGTGCTTATACAATGCTAACTCTCGCAACTTCGGTCTTCGTGGCGTGGCGGTAGGCATAGGGAGTTATTCATCGGCGTGCAGGGCCACTCGAACCGAAGTGAGGAGTGTACTTAGCGAACATGTGATACAGTAGTTCGTCTTGTAAGTAGTTCTAATAAGCTAAGTTGTTTATTTGCGATCTCGAGAGGATTTAGTATGAGACTACCGCGGTGGCCGTCCACGCCGGCGGAGTCGACGGTGAGCACGTGGAAGGAAAGACTATTTGTTGCGGGCTTTAGGGAACGTGCAGGAACTACCTGTAGATGGCAGCACTATATCGATATAAGAAACACGGTCTGAGAAAAAGATACTGGTTATAAATGTCAATGTCTAGTATAGTAACTATAGTAAGTCGTGTCCACACTAATATAATATGTTAATCGTCCATCATCGTGGTATTAACGGCGTTTCCCGTTAATATGGCCCAGCGTAATAGTCATGATAGAGTACACTAGTTGGCAGTTCCTTCGTTGTGCACGTCCCCTGTACGGCTAGTACAAGACGGCCCGCGACATCGACATTCGACACGTCGAAAGTCTCAAAGGCCGTTTCCACCAGTCCTGCTGGTCCGTTGCTCACTTTGAGCAATTAGCAAAGTCTCGATCGTCGCGGCTAGCGGCTATGCAAGAGTATAATTTTGCATTAGTAGTTTTGGTATAGTTGCATTCCAAGTTTAAAATCACATTTTATATCGGTTTCACAAATCTGGAAATCGTGGTGTCATAATATTGCATAACTCTGTTTTTAATCTACTGGCGCCCGATAACTGTCGATTAGTGTGCGGTTTATTTTTAAAACGTTTGCAAGATAAACATTTCTGGATCAGCACGTACAGATAAGCTGTAACCTATAAGTGATAACCGACTTACGCGTGGACTCCGAATTTGACATTTATCTTACAAATACAACCAGAACACCTAAAAGATGTCAGGTGTGAAAACCCACGACGCACTGCACCAAACCGAAGAACAATCGGGGTGAGATGAGGTCGCAGAATCGATGCCTATAGCTAGTGGCAAAACCCACCAAGTTTACCTACTTTTTCAGTTCAGATACGTTGTCCTTCACAAAAAAACAGGCAGATAACATAATATATATGAAAATAGGGAATATGCATGAATTTTTTTTAACAGATTTCTTAACAAAATATGAAAATACCGTAAAAAATAATGAAATACAGTCAAAATAAAATTTAAATCGACCGAGAAATGCGGAAGATACAAACATTTTAAAGCACTAATCAGACAGCGATTAGAGAGAGAGATCCGATATGGACTATGACGTCATAGTACACGGCCGCCATACAATCTCTGTACTATATTCTGTTTTGCGAGAAAGAGATAGAGATAAATCTTTGTTGTATTATATCTTGGTTATTTTTATAGTTATTCGAAAAATATTTTTTTCCTACTGTTTTTTAAATGAATGAGCTTTTATTAAAGTAAATAAAAAATATAATGCATATTCCCTATTGACAACCTCCGTAAAAAAAGTGGGTTTTATCTTTAATTAGAAAACAATATACTTACGACTTAGTGGCTTAACATTGAAATCTCCTAGCAACTGATCATTAATATTAATGTGGGAAAATGAGGTACGAGGACCTCCCCTCCCACCGTAAATGCAAATTAACTACGTCGTCGTTGATAATATGACGTACTCGTATGTAAGCGTGGATGAAGTCGATAATGTTGACCTACCAAGTTAGTGTAGTGCCTATATATTCACTCTCGACTTGAAGAGATCTAAGTTATATTTTTCCGGGAAAAGGTTTGCTGGAGGAGAGTTCCACTCGTTGCCTGGCCTAATAAAGAAAATAGAAGCAAAACGCTTTGTGCGAGTTGTTGTTATATCGACAATGTAAGGGTGAAACCCCAGTCCATGTCAAGTCCCATAATGACGAAATAGAGACGGCGGAATCTATTTATCCAACCAATCCCAACGCATACTCGCGACAATACGCAACACAATCTGCATATGTGTATAATAAACTAAACGAGAAAGTTAACATTTATCAACTACAGCAATATGAATGCAAAAAAGTTTTAATTGAATGGCTTAAACGGCAAAGTTACGAGGAAACAGAATCCTTGTTATATAAAGTTACCACTTAACTGTCTAAAAATAGGTGTACTGGTATTAATCCATCAATTACATAATAAAAGAGCGCGCACATACATACACACACACACACACAACCACTAGGAGTACCTAACCCACCCCCCACGTATTTGTACAAGTTTACTTTTTCTTACTATCTCATTTATCTTATTGTAAAAGTCTACTTTTTAAAGATTTTATTGATATATTAACTAACTGTCTTTGCTTAATCTGATATAAGACTTTTTGTTATGGAGGAGCGGGACTACCTGACACAGGTATTATTACTTACTAGGTAGTCCCCACCTGGTTGTCATATTGTCAAAATTTTTAAAGCAATTAATATTTTTCATTTTCATTTCATTTTCATTTCACTCGCCGAATGTATTCTGCAAAAGACCGCTAAGTGGCGACATCGCACATGACGACCAAAATATTGGAAATATATGGTTTTTCTTCCAACTGTAAAATGGAAATGCCAATAAATGTGGTTAGATTGTAATTACTTAAATAAAATTATCATTGCCTGAGCAAAACTTCTGTAGAAATTTCGCACTAATGTTGCCAGACTCACACTTAACTAGGTACTTGTTTTAGTTGTTTTGCTTTATACATCAATATGTGGTACATATTTGAGTTCTGATCACCACCGTGAATGGGCAGCGTGCGTCGCCGACTTCAAATTAAGTATAATAAGTAACTTACCGCCGTCTGCGCATAACTTAACGGGTTTTTCCGACCGATTTCCTCTTTGATCTCTATCTCAAACATATCTGCATAACACATTAGATTCCACTTGCGTAGCCGTGACGTTTGTCTCGCCTCTTTACCCGCAACTTGGAAACTTACTTGCAGATTATCCTTTATGGAAAATGATCAGTTAACAAGGCTTTAAGGAAACTCTGCACATGGCGATTCTCGGGCTATTCCCAACTGTTAGGGGCCATTCATTTATTACGTAAGATGGTTTTAGGGGTCCGGTCAACCATGTCTTATTTTTTCTTACAGGGGGGTGGGAGGGGGTTTTGATCGATCTTACGTAAGATCATAAAAATGCGCTAAATAATCTTACGTAAGATCGATCAAAACCCCCTCCCACCCCCTGTAAGAAAAAATAAGACATGGTTGACCGGGGGGTCCCCCCCTAAAACCGTCTTACGTAATAAATGAATGGCCCCTTACCACCAAATTGATTTAGCGGTAAAAGCTGGGAATTTTTTTCCCATCTCTTACCACTAAAATAATACATTTAGTGGTAACAAGTGGGAAAAAAATCCCAGCTGTTACCACTAAATCAATTTGGTGGTAACAGGTGGGGATAACCCCGATTCGCGTGCCTGCCAAAATGCGTATTTTGATTTATACGCATTTTGCTAAACTTTTGCTACTGGCAATTAGCGTACCTAGAAGAGTGCGTCTAAACTAAAGGATGCTGTTATTGAGAATTAGCCTAACCTAGTAATTTAGCAGCGGGTTTGCCTGCGTTATTCCCGTTACTATTCCAAAAGAAGTCCTTGCCGGGATAAAAAAAAACAATCTAGGACTTGGTCTACTTGTATGACCATAGTCTCAAATCAATTGTTGTCGCATTATTTTGTAACAAACAACTACAAATCTAAACATCTTTCAACGTAAAGTTTGTAAAACTTTCACATTTATAACATTATTATAAGTAGCAGGATTTAAGTACTGAATCTACTCTAATATTCGTGTTTTGAGAGTTTAAAATTATCGTTTGGACGTCTTCGGATAGGTATTTTGTTTAGTTAAATTGTAACATAGGTAGCAAAATGGTGATGGTCGGTCATTGGGACAAGGTTTTGTTCTTTGTAAATTTGTAATAAAATATTATTGTCAAGGATCTATATTGTCTGCGCAAGTTATTATCGAGATCCATTCAAGCGCCAAAAGTTTTCCTATTTGCCCGAGCTCACAATTCACCTGTATTTTATCAATGAACGGCAATTCTTCGAATAATTTGCATCTCAATAGTCCGTGTCAACTATATAACCAAATCCGAACCCAATAATCTAATACGTATGGTTGAAACTGTACGGGTATTGCCACAGCCTTACCTACAATGTTGGTATAATTTGTTCGATCAGACAGAATTTGATCTTGTTCTTATGATCGTAAGGTCAGTAATCCATTGGATACGCTCTGTGACTCGTTCACCTGGGGTTTCACGGATTGCCTTATCAGTTGTGAATTATTGATAACGGAAGAGTTCAGCCATTACTAATGAGGGAGTTCTTCGAAGCAAACAGATTGTTTATATTAGCTTGGTTTTAATATTCCGTCCTATCAATTAGCAATTTAACATTAACGATTAACTTATCTGTAAGTGAAGTTAAATCCAAATCACAGAAGTTATAATTTAACCTTAAGGGATTAACGTTAGTTCGTATATGGCAGTGTTTTTGAAACTATTTCATGGCACGACGCCCCTTTGTATGCAAATATATTTCGCGACCCCCTAACCTCCACGATTTCTATCTTGAATTTTATTCCGTTACACTTTTGAGGTGTTCTGTTTTTTTTTCCTTTTTGCCTGAGGTTTCGTGACCCCCTTCTTGAAGCTCTGCGACCCCCAGGGGGTCGTGACCCACACTTTGAAAAACACTGATATATGGTGATTCCTGTCGCCCGGTTCTTCGTCTTCATAGGTCCTTTTCCATTCATAAGAAAGTCCCTGTTTCGCGTTCTCTAAGTAAGTGCTGTCCTAAATGGGCGGCGTGCTCAGGGAAGAGCACCAGCAAGATGGTCTTTTTTCATTAAAAAGTTGTTTGGCGGCAGCATACGGCCTCTGACCGCACCCTCTGGAGACAAACAATATGTGGCCGGGTCGTGATCCTCAGTAAATGAGAGAACGATGAAGAAGGAGTGCTGTCTTGAATTATAACCATATGCAACTGCGCCAAACAACCTCGTATTAAGCTGTTTAATATTAAGTAAAACCGTCAATGCATTAACCGAAAATATTTTAGTCTCATCTATCTTCAATACAAGTACTTTCCATTCACCTTCAAACGCCAAGTGTTTGTTTTACGGCCATTCGAGTCATCTGGCACATTGATAAGATTGATAAGATAACCCAAATTCCTGGATTCCAGGCGATGACTCACTGCAGGATTCGCGACAAGGACAGACAAATGCTTTTACTTGCAAGAGAAAGGGACGGAACTATAAGAATAACCCAGAATTTCGCGGAACAGGGATCGCTATACAACTTCTCTATGACAGAGAAAGAGGTCTTCCACGTGTGTGTTAGTAAATTGTGAGGTTCTGAAATTCGGGAATAAATTATGTTATTTGGAGTGAGTCATACTGTTAATGAGGAACTTTCTTGGAAGGTATGCGGATGCGTTGAAAGTGTTCGTCAACAGTTCATTTGTGGTTGTAAAATAAAACTGTTTTCATATTTGTTTGGCTTATGTATATGTATATTCTGTCATAAAGCAATTAAAAAGACCTTAGTCGCCTGCCACCTCATTTTTCAGTAGGCTTAATTTTTTTCTGACCGTTTTCCAGCGGTCTTATCAGTTTCTCCTTTTAGATGTAAGGTACAAACAGCAACACAGTTAACTATCCACTTCAAAAATGGGAAATACTGCAAGAAAGAGAATCACACTTGAAGGCGTCGTGTTATGCATGTGTGCGTGTGTTTATGAGTATAAATTGGCTATTATTCAAAAGAGTTTTGAAACAATAATTTTTCTTTTATGGCTGATCCAACGTCATTATTGACATTAATGCCATATTATTGAATTCGTGGAAAATAATGAATGAATAATAAATATAAATTACATTATATTGGTGCATCATATCAAAAATATGAAGCACCAATAAAAACATTAGCAATATAATTAGTTTATTTCATCCCAACGTTCGTCTGAAAGCTAAATCATAATTTTGACAAATTCACCTGTCTTGTTGAAATAAAACCTTTATTTACAGTATGGAAAAAAAAACTTTGCCCAAACAACTACAATGACAAAGCTCAAAGGCACATTACACATACGCAAACGTTATTTGATTTGAAGTTGACATAATACAAATTTATATATCTCTTTCAATCTCTGTCTTTAATGGGCAGTTAAGTGTGTTGCTGTTTGTACCTAGAATAAAACGGCTTTACACTTTATATCTATTCCTACATTGGAACAAATAAAACGTTATGGGACTCAAACTAAGGCAATATTTTATGATCCACGGCATTTCTAAGGAAACGCTTGTTAAATACCTACAACAATTATGTATTTATTCGAAACACAATAAAAATATATCCATTTATGGGCAAGGGCAGGCTTTGTAATTGTAACTACATATATGTATACTTAGTACCTATACTTACTAATTCAGGAAGTACATTCTCATATTACTGAACACTAAAACTACACTCAATACAATAACGCACAACAGATTTGTTTAACCTCTAGGGCCCTAGGATTGGACAGACTACATGTTTATTTTGTCAGACTTCGCCATTCAAAATCTCTAAATCTAAAATTTCACGGAGATATAAACATATTTAAGGGTAAATGTACTGAAACGCATATTCAATATTTTCAAAAACACCCTACGGTATACATACAATACTATGAAGAAAATCACGACATTTGTATTGAACGATGTCGAGTTATGAGTTCCACGAAACTCAGATACAATCTACCTAGTGGCTGGACCGAGCTGCCACAGGGCAAAGAACGCGCTCACAGTAGCGCAACCAGCTCCATCGTGCTGGTCTATTGGTGTCAAACAAAATCATAAATCACTTAATAAGGCGAATCTATTAAAAAAAAAACAATTGAGATAACTTAAAATAAAAACAAATAAGGCGAGTTGTGTGCCAATGAAACCACTAAGCAGAATCCACATCACTCGAGACGACAATGTGGCTGCTCATGGCAAAATTGGCGGTATGAGTTGGACACTTTCATTAAGAACTGGCCAAACATAGCAAAAACAGGGAAGAATGCAAAAGAAGGGAGAAGGCCTTTGCTCAGCAGCAAATAATAAAAATAGCAATTACACACATCATGTGACATCGATGCACTGCAGTTTAGATTCCCATAGGATTTAAAAGTGAGGAAGTAAAATTCCACGCAAGTGCGATGCGAATGCGATAAGTTGGGTTTTAGTAGTAGCAGTACTGTGACCCCAGCAGCTCAAGGGCGCGGGCGTTGCCCCGCGCGGCCTTCACCTCGTCATCAGCTGACTAACGCTCCCCTCACCACCCCAGAAACTTTATAGTATACGTATACATGCACTACAATCAACGCTACGTAGGATACCTACAAAGTGTAGGCAATTAGGGTGTGTCCCCTCTTGCACACTCTACACGAGACGTGGAGGAAGTCTTAGTCCATAGGCTACTGGAGGTGGGGTTGAGATGTGACACTGGACTTTATCAGTCATCCCCAGTAGAGCCAGGCTGGCGGTCAGGCAGACTCATGTGAGAAGTAGTCTTAAGAAAGAACGAGACAAACATGTTACTTTCCATCCATCCGTCTCCTTTGAGTATGGCAAGTGATATTTGTATTAAGCAGCAGAGTCGTCCTTCGCATTGTTAATGTCGAGATTTGCGCTGTAGCTGTGACAAGTTCAGGGTCCCAGCTTGACCGGAGACAAGGTCGCGGCCTTCGGCGAAGTGTGTCACAGTCACCAGGTGACTAATCCCTTTGCTACGAGTAGGGGTTGGTCGATGAGAGTAGGCCAAGTGTCGGGTAACGATTACTCTTGAGTTCTAAGTGTGAAACGCATTACATGATGAAGGTGAGGAAAATTTGTCGTATCGGCAACGTTACCGTAAATTACATCGCGCACCCAGTTGCAATATCTCGATAATAAAGTTATTTAGGGCACATTTCCTCTTTAAAATACCGTTTAATACGTAATCCCGCCATGAGGGACTCTACACATGTGGTTGAGATTGCCAGAGGCCGCACAAAATCAAATCAAAATCCGACAAAGAAGAAAGACTTACAGGGATATTAGACATACACCAGGAATTTCCGAAAGCAATCCCAAAGCAAACGTACCTACATACGATTTTTCTAATACCATAAAAAGTTGGTTTCTGAATGCGTTCATAACCTTTTTACCCGACTGCGGCGAAGCCCAAAGGAGGGTTATGTGTTTGACCTGTATGTATGTATGTATGTCCGTTCCTGTGTCCGCTCGTAACTACTCAACGGCACACCCGATTTTGATAAATGATACATCATTAGATTCGTCTTGATGGTGCGAGTGTCACTGGGTATGAAGTTCGTTAAAATAAACAAAATGGCGGATTTTATGCAGTTTCAAAGTGCACCGCAGTCGGGTTTTTTTTAGTAAAAATGTGGTTATTACTATCAGGGTAGGCAACTTTGACAATATTTTTTTTTTAAATAAAATCAAAGGTATTTATTTGGGTTTAAAAATCGATGATAAATGTTACCCCGTGAATCAAAGTAACCAGTCCACGGTACCGCTGCGCTTTGCAAACGACTAAATAAATGATTCATCAGAGATCCCCGGAAAATGCTATTTCTATTATGTACGAGCACATCTTCATGTAACTGTTATAATTAGGTTAGGTTTCAGAGAAGCGCCTACGCTTGGCTGAACTAGCGCGAAAAGTAGGATGATTCTCAACTGTGCCGTCTATATCGTTCGTGATATAATCACCCGGAAACCAGTGCCAGATTAACCCATATAAGCAAATTAAGCAATTGCTTAGGACAACACGTCTTGCGGGGCATCAGAAACAGTACCAATTATTTGGATAGGGGGGGGGGGACTCACGGGGAGCGTGGATTGCTTAGGGCATCAAGTAGTTTTAATCGAGCATTGCCGGAAACCCGCGAACACCGGGCAGGGTCTATCTATACAGAGATTATATTGTCACTATGGCCTGTATATGGTGGTTTTGCTGCGTGGCCGTGCATGCCGCCCAAAGGTCCGGACTCCGGTTAACACTATGACCCCGTGCATGGGAAAGAAGTTAGTAATCCGGGTCAGAAGTGGCTCACTCCGCGATTTCATCGCGCGGCCTTGAGGCTCCCGCCTTAGCCAACGACCAGAAACAGCATACGTTAGCACGCGTTATGCGATAGAGAGAGACCGATGGTCGGACCCGAACGAGAGTTGTGTTAGAGAGAGAGACTACTTACATACTTATTCTGTGTCCAGTTTAAAACATGTCGACACACCACGTGTCCTCCGATTACGAACTGTGACTTATTCACGGGTCAAATTATATTAGGGGCCAGGTGGCCGGCGTAGTTGTGACTAGCCTGATTTTCGGCGAAGCTTTCGTGCCGCTTCAGGTTCGGAGAAAGTCTCAAGTCGGCCCGGGAGCTCACGGCGGCTGTGGAGCACCGAAGCGGATTGGACGGTCGACCTAGTTTATTATAGAATCTGCCCGCTAAAATACTTGGAATTTCGAAAATTCGCTAAGCCGAATTTGTTTCCACATAATCGAAACATAATTCGTTTTGAGATGAGCCGCGGTTATAAGTTACGTATAATATAATATCCACAGGAAAATACTGAGCATATTATACTTTCTAGCTTTCCTTTTTATGATGACAATATTTTATCCTAGCAACTTCATAAATATAAAACAGCGAATGTTTAACCAATATTGAAGATGATGAAAAATGTATGATTAGCAAAAAACTCTTGAAACCTACCTACAAAATTCAATCTTTACCTAGTACTAATTTTAATCTAAATCTAAATAAAGTCTATTCACAACGCTAAAATTGTATTAAAAATAGGTTTCTGTTGTCGTGTCTCCGTCTATATCCTCGGAATTTTCTTGTAAGGAAAATTAATATTAATCGAAAAAACACATTGTATTAATACAGTACAGGCAACCTGGAAAACTCCAGCGGAGGTTTGACGCGAAATTAAATCTACGTAGAACAATACATGTTCAATTGTTCAGGCTTGAGTGTTGCCTTCCGTGAAATTCGTCGCGGGTCTGACCAGCCTCCGCGGAGCCTCTTCACAGACCTCGCCCGCCGGGGAATGAACGAAACCACTGTTCTGCTGAGGAGCTAAATTTGTTGGTAATTGATATATTCGGCAGCTGCTAAATGAATTAGACAGACGCGCTTCCAGGTTTTTACACAATGAATTGGTTCAAATTAGGATATTGCTCAAAAATTGCGCAAGGAAAGCACCAGCATGGTAACCACGTGCCACATGCTACGAGCCACCTCGCATCGATTAGTACATAATTTGCTAGGTATAGGCAAATGTATGAGACCACAGAAATAAGTATATCGAGCGAGATAGAATATAATAGTTCATCGATTCGTATGGGAACCAAGCGTGTAACGTTTCCCTGCACTTCTTTTTAGCACGGTACCCATACATACACTTATTTTATCGATCTTGATATGTCTCTGTGTTTGAGACCATACGTTTATAAGCTGTTATCTAAACAGCTTCACTTAATTCAATAGATGTTCAGATGTTTGGCAGTGGCCAGCTAGTGATAAAGGATTATCTTTTAAGTCACATAATGTTTTGTGACTTTTGAAATAAGATTATAAACGTATGGTCCCATACACAGAGATACGAGCCACCGATTTATTACTAATTAACCCGATAACAAGTAAATGGATTGAGATGAAATTTGGCATGCAACTAGGCCACGCTCGGGATTGAAATATATCCCGTTAGGAAACTCCCTTTTAAAAATAACGGGAATTAAGGTGGTTTTCCAGGGTTGGGTCCGGAACGCCTTACTTGCATTTAGCCTTGGTATTCCAAACATCTCAGTTGTACACTGGCCAAGTATGCAAAATGACTTGTTTATCTAATCCCATGATTACAAAATGGTCCAAGTTTCAAAAAGACTTAGGGAGCAAAACGCCTAGGTCGTGAAATGCACAAGTAGGCAGAATGTCTCAATTGTATAAAGTCTTGGTTGTGATAAGGACTACGTAATCAAAAGATCTTGTTTGTTTAATGTCTTAGTTATAAAATGAGGAAGTGGATGAAACGTCATTATTGCTAAATGACTACGTTATATTTATGTAAAATTAGTAACTGCAGATTAACATTAATATCTGCTTAATTATCAATATAAGTGGCCTGTAATCGAATTTGAAGTACTATGAAGGTGATAATAAAATAATGTTATGTCATAATATTATACAACCTGGACAAATTGCTACTTAAGATATTTTTTTTATACTTTACGATTTAACTACATAGTCTTTATACTATAAAGATATTCTACAATATTGGACGTAAAGATTATTCAGACCATATACCTATTAAAACATTATGACGTTAAGACGTTTTGCAGTCAAGTCATTCAGTCTACTATGTCAACAGCAACAGTGAGGGCGTTTTACAGACCAAGACATTTTACTCCCCGGACAAAAATACAACTAAGGTGCTCTGCTCTCTAAGGCTAAATGCAATGCAAGTAAGGCGTTCCGGACCCAACCCGTTTTCCACCGCCAGGGCGAGAAGAGACGAGACGAGGATTGCATTGAAATCAAGTTGCGCGATGCGCGAGGAGAGGATTGAAAACTTTATACCTAGAGATGTGCCATTCCCGGGAATATTCCCCGTTTGTATGGGGAATATTCCCACCGCGGGAATATTCCCCATACAAGTGGGGAATATTCCCGGGAACGGCACATCTCTATTTATACCTACAAATTTCAATTCAATCCTCGTCTCGTCTCGTCTGGCCCTGCCGGTAGAAAACCACCTTGACGCAGGCGAAGCCGCGGGTATACGATACGTTTAGCTCAGTGGGGGTGCCACCGCCTACGAAGCTAGAGGTTCCGGGTTTAATGTGTTTGTGAAGTTTGTTATCTGAGAAAAAAAAAATTCGTCGTCTAGTACCCAGTTTACTACTACTACTACACTGCTACTACACTGCTACTACAGTGTAGTACTTAGTTTGGGACTAGGCCGATTTGTGTAAAATTGTCCCGCAATATTTATTTATTTATTTTATTTTATATGTGAGTGTAATATTTAACGAAATGTTATTAGAGAGTGTTGACATCTTGTGTTTTATTGATAAAAGTTTTGCAGCGCCATCTGTCGTTGAGTAGATTATTTACAACATACTTAGTAATGTACCTAAACCTCTATAGATGGCGCAAGATTTAATGCATTCGGGCTAATATGGTCGAAGTATAACTACTTGTGTGTCTTTATACTTTGCTAATAATAATCTAAGTTTCAGCAAGAAATCGTATATATTTTAATATGTCCCTTTTACTAATATGGTTTAAACTAAATCAAAGAAAATGTTGATGAATGCACGATTCAAACTCTACTACTAATTATTGCAAAATTCAATGCAATTGACTATTAGTAACATAATATAACATTATATACGTAGTGTAATAATTATTTATTAACATTTAATATTACTGACCGAGAGAATAATGAAAATCCCTGTTTTACAGATATATTCTGGACAATCCGGAGATCGTCAAAAATCGAAGAGTTTTAGACCTAGGTTGCGGATGTGGGGCAGGCGCTATTGCAGCAGCAAAAATGGAAGCAAAAAGCGTAGTAGCAAATGACATCGACCCTTGTAAGTACAATAGTAAAAAAAAAAGTTGGAGATGCCGGGGATCGAACCCGGGGCCTTTCACATGCAAAGCGAACGCTCTACCACTGAGCTACATCCCCTATTGACTAAGGTTGCAAAATAGGTGCATACCTGTTTTAAAGTTAATCTTGTAACAGAACAGATTCCAGTCTGAAACTATAAGACATACGAAGATCTGTTCTTAGGAACCATGTCGAAAAAAGAAAAATTGCATACATAGATTTGACAAAAAAACCGGTCGTTTCGGAAAATATTAATGACAATGGATTTTGTTTTAGATATCGTGTTTCCTAGTAACATTTACTGCTTATGACCTACACAAACTTTTTTTTTCAAATCTTTGTATGCAGTTTTTCTTGTCCCTAAAATCGATGACATGATTCCTAAGAACAGATCTTCGTAGGTATGTAATATGTATTATAGTTTCAGACTTTCCCATACTGACCGATCTAAATATTGGACCACCCTGTAGATGAATTATCGAGAGCTTGGAATTGCATTTGTAGTGGTGTACAGTTCGCATGAAAAGGAGAATAATTTAAGTATTCCTCTTAATTTAAGATGACGAATCGGAAATTTTGGTGGCAGGGATTTCGATTTTTCTCGGGAATCATAAAACATATGAAAGTAACATTTCATAACCTGATTATTGGGATCGACTAAGTACTCCATTTTGAAAGATGCAGAAACACGATTTGTTAACTTTTGTAACAGACAAAAGTTTGTCAAAGATACTCATACTCATACTCATACTCATACTCATTTATTGATAATATTATAAAATATTACATGTCAAGGTTTTGTGGTTATATTTATGTAAATTAGGTACAATTATTATTTTATGGAGTAACAAATTAGATTACTTATCTTAAGGCGAGGTGAGACCAGAATCGGGCACGGAAGCCTAGTTTCCAAATCATTTTTAGAGCACTTATTTGACTCTTAGGTCACTGTAAAACATATATAATAATATTCAGAACTGTATCTAGGGCTTCCTCTCACTTAGAACACGATAGCGAACACTTCGCTCGATAGAAAAGTAGCGCGAAAACACTATAAAATAAAGTATTTTTTTATTTTTTTTTCATTTTGTTCATCACCAGTTACCTTTTCTGACAAAATTAATACCTGACAATCATGATTTCACAGTCATGCAGGGCATCCTCTCGTGTTTGGGTTGATAACGTATACTTTTATGTTAGAAATCGAAGATAATCTGCAATAATCTGCATTCCGCCCGATTATGTAGATATTTAGGGTTAGATTATTTAATAATGTTATTAGTCACATCAGCAGTTACAATGAAAGTATTCATGTATGTCGTAATAGGCTTGACTACTAAGCCATTTCTTTAATTGATTATAGAATGAGTTTGTGCATTCCAGAAGTTTAATGTCAGGTAGTAATGCATTATAAATGTTGGGACCCACGACATTCATTGTCTTGGAGGACTTGGTCAGCCGGTGACTCGCGGACAAAAGGCGTTCCTTACTTCCTAGACGGGTGCGAGTTAGTTTGTTGGTGTTAAACCTATACCTTTTCCTACCATTTCAAAAGCGGAATTTGCATTGTACAGGCAAACCAGACCTATTTAAGCCCCTAAATTCTCTGAGTAACATAGTTTTAACCTATACTTTAATATCTAAGATGAGATTTTTGAAAATTAATTTTATATTGTAATTGAAACGAAAAAAACCGTTTCTACGTATACGACCTTTTTATATAAGCTACCTAGCACGCGCGCGTATTTGTATAAAATCAGTCTCATTTCATCATTGGTCAACGAAGGGTCTATGATAGTTGACTTACCGCGCCGTAAACAAATACCGTGAGAAATCTTGTAATTAAGAATGGGAAAAAAGCGTGTTTGATTTTCGAAAACGAAAAGGAAAGCACTTTAATTGAGAAATGTAACAATATGACTAAGAGAAGGTAAGTAACCGTCATATTTATACCACAAATCAGTGAACGGAGATAAGACATGGAAGGAGCATGCGAGAACATTACCTTTCAAATTATCGGGACAATTTGCGCACAGACACAAATACGCACACATTTAAATTTGACGTTATGTATACAGAGCTTTTATTCGAAAATAGTAAACGAAATAATAGTCATCTCTTTCACACTGTTCTAAATAATAAGGTGTAAGAGAAACGCATATTTAGGCAATATCTACGAATCACTAAGTTCACTAACATTTTGGCCAATAAAATGTTGGACTGCAGCAGAGATATTAGCCAATCTTAGTTGATCAGGGATCCTATTTTAAAACTCTACGTTCATGCATTCGTCTATCTTTCTCTCTATTATTCTTATATGCAAGAGCGATAGAGACAAACGAAAGAACACGGTGATTGACAATAGCGCCTCAGATGACATGGATAGGTTTATGCAATACATTAAAGTGCCAGTCAAATAATGAATCAAATAGATTAAAATGTGTTTATGAAATAATAATTTTAAAAACAATTTTACATATTTACAACACTTGTTTCTTATTGGATACCATTAATTTTTGTATACTACGACTAAAACTGTACAATTGAGAATATTCCCTGGGATACACTATATCGATTATACTTATAACCACATTTTATTTTACTTACAATGAAGTTAAGTTATTTAAATTTAGTGGGTTTAGCTGCTTCGTCATGTTTATTTGGTCTTGTTTGGGTTGGTGTTGGGTATTGGGGTGGGTTGGCGGCGATTTTTCACTTGAAAATACCATCTGAAATTATTCAGGCCAATTAAAATAATGTGTAAGTTTATTGTGACGTATTAATGAAATCGAATGTAATAATGTCATACCTGAAACTGGTGAGTTTCTTGCGGCGCTTCTTCTCACCAGAAGGTCACTACCCGAAGCGCCAAAAGAAATAATACATAGAATCAGACTTGTAAAAGAGCCCTTGAGGGCCTACTTGCAGAGATAAACTATTTTATTTTATTTTGTACAGGTAATACATCTCAAAAACCGCCATTTATTCCAAAAAAATTCTGGGTACTTACTGTACAAATTGGTATGGCGGTTTTATTAAGCTGTGTAAACCCCTTTTTTGATAAATATAAGTCTTCATCTTTGAAATGGATGGAACATATCAAAGTTTTTTTACTAGGCATCCAATCATTCTCCTGTCTCTCAAATTGGACAGCTTTTTTCCATAGATCTCTCCTAACAGGATCTTTTGGAAAGCTAAATAAAAGAAAACATACTATCATAATTATTAATTATAAGTTCAAAATCCAAATCAGTAGTTAGGAATTTGTAACAATATACATATTAAATATGAAAATCCAATTACGCAATACATTAATGTTCTTCATTTGGCATAACATCATCCCCATAGAGAAAATGACATAATATTATTTTTGCATATTAATGTTAAATTAGCCATTTACTTACATGTGAAAACTGACTCCACTATCCTTCGAAATATCGGAATGGCTTTTGCACCACTTCACTGCACAGGCAGGCATGTTTAATCATGTTATATACGTTAAAACATTGTATGAAAATAAAAAAATTGCCATCCGTCACTCACTGTCATCACGATCGCACTGAAGTCGACGCCGGTATAGATTTTAAGCACCGCCCACCGCGGTGTACTTTGCGAGGTGCCATTATTGAGGGGACAGAATGCTTCCATGTCTTATCTCCGTTCACTGACCACAAATAAGTCTAATTCAGTTTACGCGGGATGACAACAAATGTTGACATTGGAACAGCGACGTCGTCGAGTCTTTCAATTGTACAATTAAATATTATTTTGGTGTACATAAATAGAAACATTTGCAATATACCCATTGTATTAAATTATATTATTTTTAATTATTAAATTAAAATAAGGAAAACTATAATAGTGTAAATATACAGGAGTAACGGTTTTTCTTTAATGCATTCGTGAGTAGCCAATACTTTATAGGGAAAATGTATAATACATATCACTCTTTCGTTTATTAAATCAATGTTTGCCTCATAAAAATCTCAATAGTTTAAACACGTCTGTGATGGATTCGTAAAACAATATGAGAACTATCCGCTTTCAAAATGTAAATATGTAAGAAGGGTATACTACTAATACATAACGAGAGGTCTTAAAACACGATAGCTATTTAACATAACCATATAAGATCACACGAGTTTTAAGGCTTAATTATGTAAAGTTGCATACATCTACTATCTACACATGTTATTATAAATACTCAATGACCAACTAGATTTTAATTATATCTAGTATCGATAACGATCTTTTAATGACATTTTTATAACACTGGCATAGCACAGACAATGCATTGATCTTCTTACATATATGGCTAATGGTGGTCATTTTATACTGTTTCCAAACGTATGACAGAGGATTTTTGTCATGGACGTAGATTGAAATATAAAATGTAAAATTGTAAATATATTGTAAAATTAACATGTAAAAAATTGTTAAATATATTCCCCGTAAAAACAGCATGTTCGAATTAATTTTTGTTTGTGTTATAATTTGCGGTACCTATCTACATTACCAGTCCTAAACCAAAGATTAGCATTATTCGAATAATCTTTTGTCCTAATAACTATTCGAATAATCTTTCGTTCTAATAATTATCCGAATACAAAAGATTATTCAGATAATTATTAGGACTTATAATTATTCGACTAAACAATAACACGATATTTTTATTGCCGAATTATTTATTCGCGAATAGCATATCCGCGAATAAATCATTCGACCACTTTTCAAATGATTAATTATTTATTCTTTACTAGCATTTACCCACGGCTTTGCCCGCGTTGTTCCCGTTATAGTCCCAAGGGAACTTATTACCAGCATAGATCCTATATTTCAATCCAGTACTTGATCTACTTACCTATATGCCAAATTTCAGATCAATCCATTCAGTTGTTACCGCGTATTTAGTAACAGACATCCAAACGTCTTCACAAATTTTCATATTTATAATATTAGTAGGATTGTATTCGGAAAATCCACGAAAATTATTTAAGGTTTTTTGGTTAATCCATTCAAATAAATAACACAAATAATATTTAAAATTACTCGTTTTTACGGTATATTTATCAATGTCACCTTACTTGTTCCCATACAAACAGTACAGAAAACAAGGTAGTATTTTATTGATTTGAGTACATCTGTAGATAATACATTATCATTAATAAGTTTTGTGTATCGATTTAACAAATAACAAATTTAAAAATATGGGAAGCGACTCCATTTATTTTCTGTTAACTTTTGACATAAACAATGTAGGCACTTTTCGATAGGTAATGGTAATACTAATGTGAAGTTTTTAATGTGTGTTTGCAAATTTGACATTATAGGGTTATGGAATTGAGTTCTCTTTTGAATGTCAGTTTTTAAAGACACAGGTTATAAGTGAGCGTTATTAGCATCGATTATAATGACTGATTGTGTGTGATATATATACGGTATACCGCGTAAGGGGTGTGTGGGTTGCGGGGCGCAAATGCTCCGTTTTCGATTCATAGTTTAGCGATGCGTCACCTATTCATTTTTATAGGGACATTTATTCGCAGATACTAATAGTTTTTATTTTTTTTGTAAAATGCCTATACGCAACCGAGCACGTGCCTACGCTCTCGCGCGGATTTGCGCGCTTTTTCAAAAGTTAAAATTATTTTGCGCATTTTTATGATCTTACGTAAGAACGATCAAAGCTCCCTCCCACCTCCCTGTAAGAAAAAATAAGACATGGTTGACCCCCCAAATCGTCTTACGTCATAAATAAATGGCCCCTAATGATAGTTGTGTGATGTTTTAAATAAATAAAATAAAAAATAAATGTATGTAAACACTTTATTGCACACAAAGTTATACAAAAGCAATACAAAAATCAATGGTTATGTATCTACAAAGGCAAACTTATTCCTGTAAGGGATCTCTTCCAGCTAACCCTGGAGCAAATGAGAAAGAACAACCAACATCGAAGAAGATAGACAAACTAACAAAATACGGATCACTAGAGAATACATATCTATACATACATATCTACATATCTTCGAAACGTACAAACGTTTAAACCAGCGGTCGGCAAACTTTTAGCAGCCAAGGGCCACATAGTAGGTAACGAAATTGACGCGGGCCTCACTTTGTGACTTATACGATTCTGAACATAACGATCTTTACGTACAAAATAGCCAGGGAGGCTCGCGGGCCGCAAGTGAGGGGTTCGCGGGCCGCGTTTTGCCGACCGCTGGCTTAAACAATCAAAATATAGGTATCAGTGAATGGTATCATATTCATCTAAATATTTTTTCATTGGCGCAAATACGGCCTGCCTCCAATATTGGCTGTAGACCTGATCCGCATGGTTCCACAAGGGATCTTCTACAATGATGTACTCCAGCACATTTGGCAGCTGATTCACGCACCAATCCGAGTCTCTGTCCACGACGAGCGAGTCCGACAAACCGTGGAAAACAACTGCCGGCATTTTCGTCCCTTTCAAGTTATACTCCGGCGGATGAGGAGTGCCGTAAACCTCCAAATTTCTCTCTGATCCGTAATCGAAATTTAAAAATTTGAGGCTATTTGCACTCTGCCCGTACCAGGCTAAGTTTTTTACAGACGACCCAGCGAGCAAGTGTTTGTATAATCTTTGTTCAGTTTCTGGAGTGATGGACCCTGGATGTGGCGTATCTAATAAAGATGTTGTCAAACCACATACAACCGCTGCCAACAGCTTTTCTTGGCATAAAGTACCCAAAACGCTTTCCAGAGGTTGACCTCTAGAAAATATCTCCCACACTCCTGCGGCTTCGAGAGGATGTTGCAAAGCATTCATACTTTCAAATATTGCTCTAAATGGTACGGATTTAATATAATTGATCCTTGCAGTTGGCGCTAAGCCGATGAAAAGACTGATTTTATCAGCGTATTCAGGTCTCTCGGAGTTCATGATGAAGAAGGTCAAAGTTCCTTGGGAGTAACCTAGGTAGAATAGTTTTTCTTTATTTGTCGCAGTCAGAACGTAATCGATCGTGGCGGGTACATCGTACAAGCCCATCTCATTTACTGAGAACTGCCAATATTCAGAGTCCGTATCCGGATCCAAATGGACATGTTTCCGGGAATGAAAGTTGCCACGTACGTTACCAAACCAGAGGTCGTAGCACTGCTCTGCTAGGACGAAGGCGGGCGCGTCCGGCCCCGCGTCCGCGAAACACTCGGCCGACATGATGACGCCGTGCATCAGCAGCATTGGGGTTTTCTTGACCTCGGTACAGTTTTTTCCAGGTGGTATTCTGAAAATGGTCAGTATATATCCATCGTCGGTTGTGACTTGATGTTTTTCTGCACGGTATCCGTATTCATTGGCAATTTCGATGAAATCCTTATCGTCGGTGAGTAGTTTCTCGAGTGGACGCGTCGTTAAGTTCGACACCAAATTCAGGACATTCAAGCCCGCCAGGCACTTTGATATGAAAATTAAGAGCAGGAGCCCGTTTAATACGATTGAAGCCATATTCGGTAATGCAACTACGCGGCGCAATTTATTTGGCACGACACCTCGCTGGTTTGGTTTGGTGTCGTGTCATCGTGTGTAGGGATGTTATTATACGGAAGTGGTTTTATCGAAATCGGAATCGGAGTTTTTATACCTGGTTTGTTGGAATCGGAAGTCGGAACCAGAATTGGGACTGAAATCGGGACTGAAGGCGGAGGCAATAGAGAGATGCCTCAGGTGTTAAAAAACTAGAGAACTCGGGGGAATATTAGTATATGCACATATAGCGTTTGCAATTCGAATATTCGCCGGAAATAAACTTCGAATAATAAAGTATTAATTATTCGAATAAAACGAATATTTCGAATACTAAAAGGTGGGATTAGTTCATTTATTTTTTGTTTAATAATCGCTAAGGGTTCATAATTCTTTACATGAACACTATCCTAGCCAGACCCATCTGATCAGTAAGACAATAAAACAATATTTTTGTGAAGTATTAAGATCAATCAGTGAAAACATCCAATTGGTCTAGTCCGTAGTTTAGATGGACGTAACCATTACAGTAACATTGAAAATGCACAGATTAGTGGTTGAGTGTATGGATTTTCAAAACAAATATCATTATAGATAACATGTTACTTTATTTTGATACTGTTTACATGATTACTAATATTGGACGAATATTGCATATAAGTTTAGCGTTTTGGGCATTGTTCACAGTCACTCGTGCATTTCTTAACAAAGTAGGTTCATTGAAAGTCGGTTATTTAAAAAAAATAGTATATTACACATCTCGGGTGGTAATACAAAGAAAGGCCGAGATCGCAGAAGTTTGCGGCCCGAGCTGCAAGCGAGGGACGTAAATATGCGATCGAGGGCTTTCTTTATTACCTCCCGGGTTGTGTACAGCATTTTATGTCTACACTTGGCCAGAAAGCGGCTTTTTCCGTACGCGCAACGTGCGGAAAAAGCCACTTTATGGCCAGGTGTGGCATAAAATGTGTTTATTTTGTGGTGATACAAGGCTTCTCACAGGCTTCTTATGCCAGCGTTTTCATTATCGTTTTGTGTGAGTTGCTATGGCGACACACTTGTTTTACAAGAATTCCTAAAATAGGGCCCTGGGTCTAATATTCAGAAACGCTTCGTTCGATGTTCAGACCCTGTCGTCCTGCTCACTTAAATCTTCTTTAACAAGAGAGCAAGAGGAACGGCACGAGACAATAAGAAGACACTCGACTATGTCTTATAATAAGCGAAAGCGTATAATCAGCAGAAAGAACGTGCCCACATGCATGACAAACGAAGTTGTTCGTACGCACTAGAGCCACAATACCGGTAATTTGTGTTTGGCTAATACCGGAATCCCGATATTTGGCCATACAAGACTGCTTCGCCTTTTGATTACTTTATACTTATAACCCCGGAGTCCAACAGGTGTTTGAAATCAGGATCAAATATGTAAGTAACATTAAGGGCCTTATCACATTTGCGATTTGCGGGCGAGCTGCGGGCGAGTTTCCATACAAAACCAGTCGCGGCGAACTCGTATGTATGGAACTTCGCTTCTAACTCACCCGCATAGAGTTGTGCCGTTCTGGCGAATTCTCGGAAACGTTCTCAGTTTTGTATGGGAAATGTTCTCGAGAACGTTCTCTAATATATACAAAACGGAGAACGTTTCCGATAATGGCACATCTCTATCACCCGCAGCTCACTCGCAAATCGCAAGTGTGATAAGGCTCTAAATAGCAAGTTTTAACGATTCTTTCGCAATCGGAAGCGAACCTCCGGAACATCCCTAGTCGTGTGTATTCAGGTGCAACACCGTGGCAACACCGCTACGTACTTCACGCACGCATCCACGTCAGATGGAGTGTTTGCATTTCGTTTAATATACAGGGTGTATTCGTTAAGTGTAGCCAGGTGATTATTCCGTGAATATAACAGATATCAGAAAACGTTAAACTGATATCGAAAGTACGTTACCCGTTATTTTACTCATTGTAAAATCACATCAATAACTTTATTTTAATAAAACCAGCAATATCCCAATTACGTTAGGGAAATTGCATCCTCAAGGAACGTCGTAGAGTTTGTGCGGAAAAAGAATAGGCGTGGCGAAAAACGGAACTAACCTAACCAGTATGGCATTTTTTTTTTGCAAATACGCAAAAACCATTACAGCGCCCCTCCCCCCCCACCTAAATCCTATTCTCTTTCCGCACAGACTCTACTAAATGTATGGGAGCGTTTAAACTTAATATTTTTAATATTACTACTATTATTTAAGAAAAGTTATTAATGGGTTTTTGCTCATTGGGTAACGTACTTTCAACTTTCGATATCAGTCCCTTAAGTTAACGTCGGGTCACCCGTGATACGTACATGAAAAAAAAATATAGCAAAAGAAAGAAAAATAGTTGTGGTGGAGGTGGACTAAAGGCTGTCTAAAATGTGGTAAATCAATACAATTGTCAGTTAATGAATTTAAAACCCATTTTTTACAAAAAGGTAAATAATTAGTACCGTTTAATTCTTTATTATTATTACATTAACTATTAATTATATTTAATATTGTGTTTCATCGCCAGCTTGGCAAGGGGACTCACGGGGGACACAGAACGTATGCTACGTAACTGGCAGCGTACCTCGTATGGTACATAGATTTTCCGGAAAACTGGTGGAACTGGATTTTTATAATTATTTTTCTGTGGCCCCAAAGACCGAACTTAAGTCACCAAATCCACAATTGCAATATTTTTTATAAATTTTGTTGCTTGCCAACCTAAGGGTTAAAGTTTTCCGATGTAATAATCGCCTGGCTACACTTAACGGATACAGCCTGTATATTAAACTGAATAAATGAATAAACGTAATGCAAACACTCCATCTGACGTGGATGCGTGAAGTACGTGGCGGTGTTGCCACGGTGTTGCACCTTAATACATGGATCGAAATTAAACTCGGACATAATCTTGTTTCGTAACAAGATATAACGACGCTATAGAACGAGTTGCTATTTATTTTTACCCGACTGCGGCGAAGCCCAAAGGAGGGTTATGTGTTTGGCCTGTATGTATGTATGTATGTATGTCCGTTCCTGTGTCCGCTCGTAACTACTCAACGACACATCCGATTTTGATAAATGATACATCATTAGATTCGTCTTGATGGTGCGAGTTTCAAATTGCACCGCGGTCGGGTTTTTTTTATAAAAATGAGGTTATTTACCTTGAGTTTGCCTGCGGGATGTTTTGTTTTTCGGTATGCGCACAATAATGTTGTATTTTTTGCTTTTGTGCGTTGCTTAGGTTGTTGTGTTGTTTTGTTACGGATTCAGTCGGATTATAAAAGTCATTTCAGACAATTAACCATTTTAGTTAGCAAGTGCCAAGCGCGATGTATTTGGTATATGGTACCTATACATATAACGAGATTAATTACACTCACGGCCAATGAATTCGGGTAATTTTCTAAGGACAATTATAATAGAAAATGACCAGAATTCATTGTCCGTGAGTGTATTTAATTTTAATTTATATTACCGAGTGAAAAACAAGCATTCGGTCGACCTAATACAACAAAGTAGGTATAACGTTCAAACTGTTCCAATCAAAAGGTTACACATGGATGGTCACTCGTCACACGTCTTAGTCCCCATAAGATGTATAATATCTGATGCACTGTTATAATACACACTTATATTTAATTAAATGTGAAAGTTTGTGAAGCTGTTTAGATGTTTGTTACTAAATAACGGGGTAAAAACTGGATGGATCAAGCTGAAATTTGGCATGCAAGTAGACCAAGTCGTGGATTGAAACAAAGAATACTTTATATCCCGGTAAAAAGTTCCTTTGGGACAATAACGGGAACAACGCGGGCGAAGCCGCGGGAAATTGCTAGTCTTTTATATATTTAGATAGAGTTTGAGTCGGGGTGTTTACAATTTTAAATGTAATAGCTTAGCATTGATACATTGCAGTTGCACTGGAGGCGACCGGCATCAACGCGGGGCTGAACGGCGTGCGTGTGCGCACGTCGGGCCGCGACCTGCTGGCGCCGGCGCCGGGCGCCGCGCCGCGCTTCGACACGCTGCTGGTCGGCGACATGTGCTACGACGACGCCTTCGCCGACGCGCTGTTCGCGTGGCTCGCCGCGCTGCGGGGAACCACTGTGAGTCAACTTGCGCTGTGGCAATCTGACCGCCCGGCCACGACGTTGCGCGACCAGCGGCAGCGGCGAGCGGCGGCCGTCGGCGAGAGCGAGAGACCGCGCTCCGACCTCCCGCTCCCACATATGGCCGCCGCTGCCGTTGTCGCTGAACTGGATGCGCATGTCGTGGCAAGTCGTTGAGACTGTTTGGATGGGCCTAGTTTCAGTAGTCCGGTGATATTCAGTCCGGTTCGAAATTCGACAGTGACATAAACCGAACGACTGAGACTATAATTATATTATATCATATTGAATTAAAAACGGATCAGTCGCCTTGTACCACACCATACCATTTCAATATTGTAATTGATCCAAATCCCAAATAAACATTTCTTTCTTTCTTTCTTTGTACAAAAGACGAGACATCTGTACGAGCACACTCGACATTTTAACATTAAGCTTACGATGCACCCGCGCGTGCGTCATCAAATCGTTTACTTAATAAATTATGTTATTTTATTATTTTAGTGCAATAAAGCTACTCAACGGGGTCGGTCACATCTTTTACTTAACATTCCGTTCCTATCAACATAACAACCCAACATAACATACAACCTTCGTACATGTAGGGTGTGGTATACTTACTACTGTACCCTACATTTTTGGTCCTTCGAACCGGATCATCTTAGTGTACTCGACATGTTTCGGGCGCATTCGGCATTCCCTTAATCATGAGTAGTATCCACGAACGCTCCCCGGCGACCACTACTGCGCAGTGAGTGGGTGTCTCGTCTTTTGTGCAATGTGAGTGATCCGTATTTATTTCGATATGTTTGAGTCTCACGGTGGCTTTCTAAGTATAATGATGTCCTTCGTACATGACAGAGCGGGAGGGATGAGGCTCATACGTTTATTAGCCGGGCGCTCTGAGCTACTCAATAATATCCCATATTACGTATTTTCGACTTGATGCCTTGAAATCATAACGACCTGTGAGTAGATAAATTAATGGTGGAAAGATACCTACTTCGCGAGCAATAAAAATTGCGCATCGGAGTTCAAGAATTTGGAAACATCTGTGTATGTACCTATGTGAACTATTTCCATTACTTATTAACAATAACAACGGTAACTATTTTTATTTTGTACCACCATTGTCTATATTTATGTAAATATTGTTCACTTCCTTTTATAATAGGTATCTAGGTCAATATCACAATAACATACTTTATGCCACACCCACACCTGGCTATAAAGTGGCTATTAGCTCACGCTACCTACGCGTATGGAAAAAGCCGCTTTCTTGCCAAGTGTAGACATAAAATGATGTACACAACACACCCTCGATCGCATATTTACGTCCCCCGCTATACTATATAGGTTATGTTTGTAATTCGTATTTATTGTTTTACTCGTACTAGCTATTATAGTATTTTATGCAACAGTTGTATAAGAAGGTTCAAAAAATGCGAATTGCGTGAGTTGCGATACGAGCCGCGAATGCGGCGAGTATCGCAAATAGAGACGCAATGAGCGTTTTTTGACTTAATTATACAACGTTGCATACAATACTTTTTCTACGACTAGGTTAAAATATAAAATACATGGATGTCACGCGTGTCTCGTCCGGTCTCTCCGAGTGTGTACAGCCGGCATGACAGTTGTGTCTATGGTAAACTTTTTTTTGATATGGCTGGTGACACGATGTGACGATAATTAAAATACTTTTTTTTATGTTGGCATCAATTAATTTAATTCGGAAAGTTTTGTTTTTCTTATGAATCGTAGGAATTTAATTGTTTGTTAAGTTGGTAGTTGTGAATTTTTATCGTGAAGTTAGAATTGAGCGCTTAATCCTTGACCTAAGTTTAACCTAGATTTAGAAGTCTGTGGATGCTAGCAATAACGTAAAGTGACTATAACGACACTAGTGCTGTTATGGGGAATAGAGTATAGACTTCTCTGAACTCATATTATGTATGTTCTTATATTAGTGTACGTGACCAAGTAAAAGACAGATAACAGTACAGGAGTAGAAAAAATAGTTTTTGAGGGGTTTTGATTGTTATATTTTGACACAACACTGCACAATACCAACCAGGACTGACTCACTCCGCGATTCCGTTGCGCAGCAATTATTATTAAATATCGCCACCCATGGCTGGTAATAAAAAGAAAAGATACGGGTCAGCTCCGTCCGGTCGTCGGACGCGAAAAGCTTTATATTACGCTTTGAAAAAATATTGAACAGCGTCCGCATACATAGAATAGAACCATGCCATGATGTTGTTGAGAGGATCGTGACGTCATAACGACGCCATGACAGAAATTCAAATTAGCGTTTTAGCGAGAAATTTTTAAATTAAATGTACGAGTATTTTAAGGCATTTAATATTAATATACGACTGATTTTTTTATACATTTCATTTATATCTACAGGGTGGGAGGGACTATACCGACATACTTTAGCCATGAATTCCTGGTGGTGTGACGAGTAAATAATGTTATATCAACATGGGTCGAATATTGTCATTTTACATTAATAGTCTTATGGAACAAAATAAATCAGTAAATTAAGCCCCTCGTTATAAACATGTCCTTACTGGCTGAAAAGTTATCAAAAAGAAAAAAAAAGCTAAAATGGAAACTAAAGGTAAATTTTTTGGCCTCGTAGTCGCTTACCATCAAATACTGCGAAGGTTAATTCCTGTTTAGTTAAAGGATTTTAAAAAAATAGTAAAGGTATCTTAGTTACATTTATTAGGGCTTGTTACACACTTGGGATTTTTCATTTACAAAATAATGAATATCTCGGAAAGTATGCGTTTTTCGACTATGTACATCACATAACATTTTTCGCTCGTGTCCCAAATACCGCATTCCCGAAATACCAGATTTTTCAAAAAACCAGATTTTCGATTTATGAGATTCCTGCCTTACCACATTCCCGTTACACTAGATTATAAAATCGTAAGTTACTAAAGGATCTAAATCACTTTGTTGGGTGTGTTATTTTGGGAATCTTGTATACGGAGAATCTGGTGTATCGAGAATCCGGTTTTTTTTAAATCTGGTATTTTAGGAATGTGGTATTTTGGGAATGAGCGAGTTAAAGTTTGTCGGTATAGTCCCTCCCACGCGTATAAAACATAAATACATATAAAAAAACATCTACAACTCTATTGCTTTCCTTGTCAGTGTCTTTTTTCTGCGTGTAGTAGGCGATGATAAGCCGCTTACCGCCTGGCCACGACATTGCGCGACCATAGGTGGGAGCGGGAGGTCGGAGCGCGGTTTCTCGCTCTCACCTATAGCCGCCGCTGCCGCTGCCTCTGGTCGCGCAATGTTGTGGCCAGGCTCTCGGGCGGTCGGGGCTGTGGCAGGGATGAAGTAATATACAGCTGTTGCGTCCAGGTCCTGATCGGCGACCCCGGGCGGCAGGCGCTGGCGCGGCGGCGCGGGCGGCTCACGCCGCTCGCCACGTACCGGCTGCCGCCGCACAGCTGTCTCGAGAACCGCGGCTTCGCCGACACCACGCTGTGGCGGCTCGACCAGGCCTAGTGCACGCCCCGAGTGGACGCTCGAGCGGGGCGGGGCGTGCGGCGTTCATGCTAAACATAAACTAATGTATGTGAGCGTCCTGAGTGCTCGCTGCACAAACCCATAGACGCTGCCCGCCCCGGACGCGACGCTGGACGCTCGCTACTCAAGCCTTACACTTAGTCCTGTTCATCATGGCCGACGATCGTAGTTACACCATTCACTGAAGTATACAGGATGGAAAAAATCTGTATGCCCTGGAGGGGAACTACCTTAAATCCTTTAGTTAGCTCATTTTACTGAAAAGAAACATTCCTTTATTTTTAAAAAGAAACAAAACTGCAACTGAAAACTGTAACGGAAATCGAACCAGCTAAAAATTCAAAAAAGAAGCACTAATCGATAGGACTATTGGTCAGGATAAAATCTCTCGAATAAACATTTGGTCTTACAAGTAAAAAAGACCGTGAAATCAATCATTAATTTTATTTTACCATTAATTCCAATACAAAGGCCAAAAGAATTTAAAATATATTTGAATGCAACTTTGTTTCTTTTTAAAAATAAAATAATGATTATTAATATTGATTGAATTAAGTAAAATGAGTCAACTAAAGGATTTAATTTAAGGTAGTTCCCCTCCAGGGCCCATAGATTTTTTCCACCCTGAATAACGACTTATGCATGTGCATTTCTCAAATGTGCATTTCTCAAATGTGCATTTCTCAAAAAATTGTACATCATTAACAATTTCTTAATTGATTCCCATTTTTTTATCGATATATTTGATGATTATTAATGACTGGTTCATGTTTTGTTAATTTATTTGGATAATTAGGGTAAAATATTCTCAATATAATTTTAAATTATGCAAAATATTTAATAAAATTTTTGTTTATCATTAAAATAAATTGGTAACAAAATAGGAAAGTTAACGAGTTTTGTGGCAATTAACGCATCCTTACAAATTTATGTACAAACTTTTTGAGAAATGCTCAGTTGATGTGTTATCTTCAAGTCCGGGTTAAAGTCATGGCGATTTACTGAAAAAAAATCCTTACTTTACTCAAAAATAATATGACTGTATTATAAAGGAGTACGCATAATGCAGTACTCAATGAAATGTGTATTTTCATTCCGTTCAGAATCGGTTAAAATAATACAAAAACTAAAAATAAACTTACTTTATTCACTTATTATTTCTTTTGTAAAATTAATTTAAAGTTATGCATTCAGGAGAAAAATGCGTTCGTTGTAAGTTCGTTGTTAGCTTAATTAAAATTGATTAATTATTAAGTATTTGTATTGGACGGTAATATAAAGGCGAGGACAACTTGTCTATCAGTTTTAAAACCATCTCAGAATAAAAATATGTATTCACAGAGTTACAATGCAAAATACCATTAAATAAAGATAAGAAATTAACTACTTTGGCGGATTATGTTTTGTACTAACGATAGACAAATTGTTTTAATATAAAATGTATGTACATGATTACCCATTACATAAAAATAAAGTAAATAGAAAACTAATTACAAAATAACTTATAACAGCGCCATCTAGCATACGACGCTGAAACTTCCACTCTATCCTCAAACACAAGCAGTTATTTATTCAGCGACATTGGTGGCGCCACTAGAGTACAGAGAATAAAAGTAAAAAACATAAGAGGTGCAGTGTGTTCCCGGCATTATAAATAGAAAACATACCATGTTTGAATAATATACGAAAAATAGTATTATACCTATAAAATACAAAACATCATGAAAATTACGATATAGTCTGTTATTTTATTTTGTAGCTTTTTGCTGGTCGTCGTCAGCAGTCCAGCACGTCAACATATACGCCTTACATAAATTGTGGCGCCACTGTTGTGTACTCGTGCTATGTTATGTACTCATACATGTATACATCTTTTCCATTTTACAACATGCGCTACATCGCTTATGACATGATCGTTAACCAATGGAAACGTATTTTCTTGTTGTTTGTTGAGAACAAGCATGTCAAGTTCATCTCAAACCAGAGTTCAGGATCCGCTATTGCCTGCTTTAGGCGGTGTGCGAGAAAGAAATGAACGCTGAGTGAGGCTAGGCACGTTGCTTGGTGGATTTTTTCCTTGCATATAGCTCCGCTATCTCGTCCAGCTCTGGTGGAAACGCAGCCTTATTCACAACTTCCCTGTCAGTCTGGTATAATTTGATTTGTGTACTAGTAATGAGTCCATAATAAGGTCATTCAGGTCACGCTGCCGCGGTCCGACTAAGTCGAAACGACGAGCAGACATACATACACTCGCCGACGATGAATTCGGGTCGATGAAATACCGCCATATTTTCTAAACCTTCCGGACCATCAAGTTGAATTCCCATTAAGTTGAATTCCCCGAAAGTTGAATTCCCATTAAGTTGGATTCCCCGAAAGTTGGATTCCCATTAAGTTGGATTCCCCGAAAGTTGGATTCCCATTAAGTTGGATTCCCCGAAAGTTGGATTCCCATTAAGTTGGATTCCCCGAAAGTTGGATTCCCATTAAGTGGGATTCCCCGAAAGTTGTGTGGTGGTAGGACCATCCGGGTAAGTAATCTGGGGGCACGGCAGTGCCCCCGCCAAGGCGAGCAAAACATAGGCACGGCCGTACTATCCTTTTCTCGAAGCCATTCAGGCCATTTTCAGCCTCCCGTAATTTTGTACTGGCTTAAGCTAGAACCCTGAAATTTCAGGGATATTTAGGGCACAATAAGTCTTATACATATATTCTCAATATCATTCAATTTGAAAGTGTAGTTTAAGAACTATTGCATGTCAAAGCTCCTTAGTTTTGTCACTGACTCACTGATTCACTGACTGATGATCATCATAATTCTAAGGTACTTCTAGCAGACCTACAAGCTCCAAATTTTAAACATAGTTAAAAGTACGTATCAGAATGTCTAAAATTAAAAAAAACTAACGTTAAATAACCTACGTTCAAAATACCTAAAATCGGAATACCTAATGTTTTCGAAAATTCGCATTTATCTTTTGTTAAACGGAGGCCAGCGTCACGTAACCTGCGCAGTACTTCATGCAGTCTAGACATATGTTGATCTCTGGTACTGCCAGTGATGCATACACCATCTATCCAACACGATACACCTCAATACCAGCCAATAACGTCTCCATCGTCCTCTGGAAAATACCAGGAGCATTTGCCATGCCGTACACTAGGCGAGAATATTTGAAAAGCCCGCGCGACGCGTTAATGGACGCGACATGTAATATTTTTGATGGGATACAAATAAATCTTTGGTACGATTTTTGTTCAAAACAATTGTTCGTTGATAAGAAACATTGAATATAAGAAAAACTTTTCAGTTTCGAGCGAACATCGACAGATAAGTAAAAAAAAAACTTATAGCAAAATGTTTTGGCTTTGAGTACTAAGTGCAAGAGTACAATACAATCATACTTTATTGCACACCAAAAGAAAATTACATTGCAAACTTATACAAGGTGCTCGTGAGGAATCCAAAAGATTTTAACCACGAATTCCTGAGGTCATAAGGAGTAAAAAAATGTTATATGTATAACATAATGCAAAAAAACACAAGAAAAAGTTACGAGGATTTTTTTTTAATTGATTTTTGTACGTAAAATATATTTTTTTACTGTCGAATTTTACGTTTTGGGTTCCTCACGAGCACTGTCAATAGCTGCTCTATCTAAAATAACCAAATCGCCTATAAAATTCGGTTGCGATGGGACAACCTCAGAGATGTACCCTTCCAAACAAAAACGAATTTCCAGCCATCTTCGAGTAATCTAAACAAACGTATAAATTGAATACCGTTTTTCTTTGCGGAAGTCGGTTAACACTGGATGCGTCCAGGGCTCGAAATCGGTATTTTTCAAAAACCCTGATATAGCCAAATATTTTGAATTATTGTATGCTTTTAATGTAGAGCTCAGTAATGTATTTAAGTCATGATTTCGTATTATTAGATTGTCTGGTTAAAAAACGAAATAATAAACCAAAGAACGATAAGAACGGAAAGAATACCGGTATTTTTGTATGGAGCAAATACCGGTTTCCGAGCCCTGATTACGTCAACTGAAGCTATTCAATAAGTAATGAATGAGACCCTATGAAAAATACCCAAATCACCATACGTGTGCCTATAATATTTGAAGAGTTCCCCCGATGTCTCCAAGATTCCATCATCAGATCCTGATTTGGTTGCAAAAGGACTACCTCGAAGGTATACCCTTTTAAATAAAAAAATAATTTCCCAAATCGGTCTAGCCGTCTTGAAGTAATCGGGGAACAAACTTACATTCAATTTTCTCTTTATTTTGAAGTCGGTTAGCACTAAAAATTTGGTACATATATTAAGGTAAATGACCCAAACATGGACATATCAGGAAAATATATGAATTTTAATCATGGGGGCACTTTTGGGAGGTCAACTAGAAAATTTAAAAAAAAGTTAGCGAAGTTAGCGACATATTAAATGAAAGGGTTCACTGTGAGAATATCAAATATATTTTTATATTAATAGTTTTCAAGTTATTTAAGAAAATAGGCTAAAATTGACCATTCCCCCATTCTCTACCAGTCAACCATCAGAATAGCTAAGTCATAAAATGACTACGTCGCGTCGTCAAAAGTCGGGACAGTTGACGTATTAAAAGCAATATTAAATATGTTGGATAATTAAATATCAGGGGTTTCACACAAGTTGACGTATTCACAAAAGAAGTTGTATAGATTTGTATATTAGTAGTCCTAGATAGAGGTACATTTACGTGAATAAGTAGTGCCTAGGCAAACCGAGTTTTATTTCAGTATTTTTTTTTTCAAAGATGACACCTATTTAACTAGGAAAGTAAAATATTATCTAAGTACAAAGTTTTATCCTAATCGTTAAAACCGTTTCCGAGAAACCGATGAAACAAATACAAAAATAGCTAAAATAACAAAGAAAAGTAATTTTTTGGTCAGCCGTTATTAAAATTGATCCGCAAAAAAAAATAAGCAGTTAAATCATTTGGGCAGCATACAAAGCTTTGGCTGGCAATAAATAAAAATCGGGCGGCAACTCTTGTTCAGCAAACAATTTAAAAACGGTTAACATTTTAACCAATATTAATCTGCTTTTTTTATCATTTGGCTGCCTAATAACCAGTCGAGCTGCAAAATAATAACTTGGGCAGCAGAGAGTTTAATTGAGATATACAGGGTGTCACTGTGATAAATACAGGGTCACTGTTATAAATACAGGGTGTCACTGTAATGTATACAGGATGTCACTGTGATATATACAGGATGTCACTGTGATATATACAGAATGTCATTGTGATATATAAAGGGTGCCATTGTGTTATATACAGGGTGTCACTGTGATTGATACAGGATGTCACTGTCAGCAGAGAAAACATGTCTGTAAGCAATTTAATTGAGATATACAGGGTGTCACTGTGATATATACTGGGTGTCACTATGATATCACTATACAGGGTGTCACTGTGTTATATACAGGGTGTCACTGTGATAGATTCAAGATGTCACTGTGATATATACAGAGTGTCACTGTGTTATACAGGGTGTCCAGTAATTAATAGCCAATCTTCTAACCACTGAGAGAAAATCGACTTTTAGGTTTAGTAAAAGTCCCTTGGTTTTCGAGATTTTCACACTTTTCTTAATTTTCAGTTTTTGGTCTCGTGTTTCACTGTAATGATCGTCTAGGTCACAAATGACCTGTATACAGGGTGTCACTGTAATGTATACAGGGTGTCACTGTGTTATATACAGAGTATCGCTGTGATAGATACAGAATATCACTGTGATATATACAGAGTGTCACTGTGTTATATACAGGGTGTCACTGTAATGTATACAGGGTGTCACTGTGATAGATACAGGATGTCACTGTGATATATACAGAGTGTCACTGTGTAGGAATAGAGGTGGCGAAATACTGGCAAAGAAAAATTTGGATTAATATTTTTGATCCCTTCACACGAAGAAGAAGAAGAAGTTACTGTGTTATACAGGGTGTCCCATAACTGACACGTCACAGTGACACTGGAGGTAGACCAGGTCAAGAGTTACCAAACCAACTTAACATGACCCGCCGACCGTAATTTTTTTTTTACTACTGGTGGTCAAAGTCGAAATTAAATTTCGCTGTGAATTAATTCAAGATCAAACTAGTATTTTTTTCAGTTTTACTTAGTTTTTGTATAAAATACCATTTCTGTAACCTTAATTAACAATTCATGTTACCGTACACATAAAAAAAACTAACCTTGACACCTTTCCGAGTGCACACTGGCACTAATAATGTTAAAAACGGTCAAAATTCATGAACAACTTTAATTCGACAATAACTCAAAAACCGTGCCTCTTTTACCACATTCGTTGCCAAGCTCCCAAATTTTCATACAAAATGAACCCGATGGGCGGGTTCTTGGCACTGAATGTGTTACTGGGGTCATGTTAAGTTGGTTTGGTACCTCTTGACCTGGTCTACCTCCAGTGTCACCGTGACGTGTCAGTTATGGGACACCCTGTATATATATTTTTTTGATGACCCTAAAAACGAAACGGCTCCCAAAAATAGGTAGGTTAGGGTTATTTTTTTAATGGCCCTAAAAACGAAACGGCTCCTAAAAATAGGTAGGTTAGGGTTATTTTTTTTTGATGACCCTAAAAACGAAACGGCACCCAAAAATAGGTAGGTTAGGGTTATTTTTTTTTGATGACCCTAAAAACGAAACGGTTCCCAAAAATAGGTAGGTTAGGGTTATTTTTTTTTGATGACCCTAAAAACGAAACGGCTCCTAAAAATAGGTAGGTTAGGGTTATTTTTTTTTGATGACCCTAAAAACGAAACGGCACCCAAAAATAGGTAGGTTAGGGTTATTTTTTTTGATGACCCTAAAAACGAGGCGGTTCCCAAAAATAGGTAGGTTAGGGTTATTTTTTTTGATGACCCTAAAAACGAAACGGCTCCCAAAAATAGGTAGGTTAGGGTTATATATTTTGATTATATATCACAGTGACACCCTGTATATATCACAGTGACATCCTGTATCTATCACAGTGACACCCTGCATAAAATAAAATAAAAAAATAAAAAATAAAATAATTTATTTCTGCAAGTAGGCCCTCAAGGGCTCTTTTACATGTCTTACATTATTTTGTCTTCTTTTCTTTTCTTTTGGCGCTTCGGGTAATGACCTTCTGGTGAGAAGAAGCGCCGGAAGAAACTCACCAGTGTCTCTTTTTATCCTTTGATGAATATACATGAGATTTCATTAATATCTTACATTAACTATATATAACACAGTGACACCCTGTATCTATCACAGTGACACCCTGTATATATCACAGTGACATCCTGTATCTATCACAGTTACACCCTGTATATAACACAGTGACACCCTGTATATATCACAGTGATACCAGTATATATCACAGTGACACCCTGTATATATTACAGTGACACCTGCTACTTGACAGCTGACAATTACCTTATGACAAAATACGCACACGATTGGCGACAGAATAGTTGCGCCCATTTTGTGAATGACCAGTTAGGTTTTATTGTCCCCTTTTTTTTGATGAACAAAATGAAATATTTTGCTTACCTACTGATTGCTTACCAAAATTTGATTAACCGTAGATCGCTTAATGCAGCTCAAATATTTAATTTGCTGACCAAAATAATTTAGAGCTGTTCAGTATATCATTAATTGCAGCCTGATTTGTAAATGTTTGCTAACCATAAGTTGCTTACCAACTAGCTATTTTGGCTGACCAAATACAAATTTCTGCTGACCAAAATATGAATATTTTGCTGATCGATTAAATGATACCCAATAACAAATGTAGGTATTGTATACTGCTGTCTAGGACTACTAATACTAATATACAAATCTATACAAATTATTTTGTGAATACGTCAATTTGTGTGAAACCCCTGATGTTTAATTACCTATATCCAACATATTTAATATTGTTTTTTATACGTAACAGTCTCGAATTTCGACAACTTAGTCATTTTACGACTTAGCTATTCTGATATTTTACACCTTTTGAGATGTTGTCCTGGGGCCATGTGGTCATTTTACAACTTGGACATTGAGATACGGACTAGACGAGATGCAGGCAATTTACGATTCTGACATTTTGACATGTTGACTAGGAGCGATGTGGTAATTTTGTGACTCGGACATTATGAGATGTGGACTAAGAGCGATGTGGTCATTTTGCGACCTCATCACTCTACTAGTGAACCGTTATATCGAGTGGGGTATCAAATGAAAGGACTTGATTTTTAGATTAAAACACCGTTTTTGTTTTTTTTTTTAATTTGTAGTTTTTGATTAATGGCGTAAACGTAACAAAAAAATACCATTCCCCCTATTATCTTCGAAGTTACTGAACAGAAAATTCTGTAATAATTACCAATTATTAATGTCGTCCTAAATATTACAGGAAAAATATGACGGTTTTCCTAACTTGCACCGTTTTTGAGAGCAAAAATCTTAACACATAGTTATTTGCACCTACTAAACTAATCGCCATACAGTTTTTCTTGAACTATTCATGTAATACTTATGAGTTTGTACGGAACCCTCGGTGCGCGAGTCCAGCTCGCACTTGACCGGTTTTTTCTGATGTTGCGACAACCCTGACATGACAGCGCAGATCCTGTCACAGGTGGCTGTGCCTGGCAAATGTATGAGCGTTAGACAACTGTCAATCGCGGGCGCCGTGCCGTGGACATGGGTCCGCGCCCTTAGTCCTGAAACTGTGGAGCTGTTATGTGCGTTAGGTACTGTGCGCAATAACCGGCTAGGCTATTATAGGAATTCAACATAGTGGGAATTCAACATAATGAGAATTCAACCTAATGGGATTTCAACATAATGGGATTTCAACATAATGGGAATTCAACATAACGGGAGTCAACGTAACAGGATTCAACGTAATGGGAATCCAACTTTCGGGGAATTCAACTTAATGGGAATTCAACTTGATGGTCCGGAAGGAAAATACTCCAGGGTTCTGGTTGTGCAATTATTGTATCCCGTTTTTGATCTTTAATTAATTTAAGACATTATCTGCAAAAATAATAGCAATTTCAGGTTTAGATCGAACTCGTAAAAAACAATGAAAAATAATAACGTTAACGGAGTGAGATATCGCAAAAATCACCATTTTTAGATAATAATATTTTTATGATGGGTTAGCGGATATTGCTAATACAGGTATTGAAGAATAGTATATCATGTAAATGAAACAAGTGTCAAATATTGAAAAACACCTATTTCTATTATTTAAATTAGGGTGACCCGAATTCATTGACCGCGAATGTATTTGACCCCCGATTACGAACTATTATTACTTGTGAACACATGGATTGGAAAATACTAAATTATCATAACACAAAAGAAATAAACATAAAATGTATAAAAAATATAAAGTTATGAAACCACAAAGTTAAAAAAAAACTATTTTTTTTATCGTCTTAAAGAAAAATTAAAGTCAATTTCGGAATGCTTAAATAACACTGAAAAAATAAATGTATGACAACTATCTGCTGAAACGCACTTTTTCGTGCTCAAAACAATGGCAAAATGCTATTTTTTTCATACAGACAGACTTAGTACAGCGACGGAACGGATGACGTCATAAGTTCCTACCTGTTTGTATAGATCTTTTTCAATGCTCAGTGCGATCTGCTACTTTTGATTACAATTTGTGGCTGTTATACTTATACAAATGTAGTAGGTGTCATATAGATATTTGTTCTTCACAAATAGTAGAATCGATTTACGACAGAAAAAAATCGAGTCAACACTCAACAGGCGAATTCTTCTGTGCCTATATGTATAACAGCCGTTGACCGGCTGTTATAGTATGTATAGGCACGGAAGAACTCTACACAACTTCATAGCGGTCAGCCGGGTTTCAATTTACCGCCTGGCCACGACATTCCGCGACCAGCGGCAGCGGCAGCGGCGGCCATAGGTGAGAGCGAGGGACCGCGCTCCGACCTCTCGCTCCCACCTATGGGTGGTCGTGCAATGTTGTGGCCAGGCGGATAGAACGGCGGAATCACTCCACTGCAGTGACGCGGGTCTGAACTAAAATCAGGTCGGGTATTAGAGCTGGTAGTTATGCATGGTGTTGGCGTAGACCTGATGCTTGGGGCGCGGTGTACGCCCCGAGTAGTGCGAGTACGTGTCGAGGTCGAGGGGCGCATGCGCGGCGTGTGGGTGTGGGTGTGCGTGCGCGTGTGTGTGCGCGTGCGGGTGCATGATGAGCACGGGCTGCAGCGCCAGCGACTTGCGCGACCCCGACACCGACGCCGCGTCCGTCACGTACGCGTTGTTCACCTCGCCTGCAAACAAATAAGAATACTTTTATTATCAGGCGACAATGGGCCGGGACTTCTTCGTGCTATGCCGGCGGGTTTTTGCCGCGCGATTATGCCGCCGTCATTATCGGACTGGGGCCATACTGGGAGGCCGTCTGTGATATATCCACTGTAACGAAACCCAAATGCATATAAAATCAGTTATTTTACTAAACTTGATGTTATTTATGCACAACATTGAACAAGGTCTTGGGAATAGTTTGAAAGACATCATTTTGTTTATCATAACTAATAAAATAACTTGATGTGACATTATTATACATTAATTATGTAAATGTTTGCAGCCTGCTTGTTACCTCAAGGTTGAAAATACCTATAGGTATACCTAGTTACCGCGAGGTTTCTTGATGGTTCCCAATGTCAAAGCACTCAAGTCAAGACTATCCAAGAAACAACTTGTGCCGAGAATCAGCTCTGGAAGTCATGTAGGCTTATGATGCTACGCTTTGTCGCGTGATAAATAAACGATTAAGCATCCGTGCTTGCTTTATCATTTATTTATCGCGTGACAAAGCGTAGCATCATAAGCCTACTGGATCTAAACGGGCAAGGGGAACACAAAGCTTCAAAGAGCACCCCTGCTCTTTGGAATTGCATCAAATTCAAAAACTCTATTACAGTAAAAATGAATAAAACCTAATTTATAGCAAATTTAATGTAGTTAAATTGCACTGAAATATTTCTGTAAAAAATGTAAGTAGAGAAAAAATTCAAGAAAAACATTGCATAGAAAGTATTGCTCAGCGAGTTCAACTTGTGAATCCAATTTGCAAATTTGGATTCACACTATTATATCTGGTCCATACGACGTACCAAATTTCCACGGGCCTAGTCGTTATCATGAAGACGTTATGCAGCGAAGTATCATGCACTCCCGCGCAATATAGCAGTTAGTGTGCCAAGACGTCGCGTCGCAGTTGCAACACGCGAGCGAGGCGTTGCCGTTAGTTTAGCATATTCATGAGCGCGACAGACGGACGGAGGCATTTCGCGAAGGACGCGGAACCCGTTCTTGCATGAAAGTACGCATTGTGAAAGAACTCGGCACTTTTTATAATAATTTGCAGTTATAATAAACGTTTCCGCGTCATTACTACCGTGTATTGGTTTTTATGAAATTATGCATTGGGTTTACAATATTATTTTGCTTTAACAAATTAATGTAAATTGACAAAGATAAAAACCATCAAAGGTCCGGAGTGCAGGCTTGTGACGTCACTATTAAATAAAATTGTTAGGTACCATATAGCGCCACGTCACACGAAAATTTAAAGCACTTTTCTGCCCTCCGGCCGGAAAGCGTCACTACCCGCTAAACCCTAAACGAAGATGCCGCTTTCTGGCTCCGTCGAACAGAAAAATAGTATACACACCTTGGCCAGTAAATCAAAAAGCCTCAGATCACATGTAATTGTCGGCCGACGCGAAGCTGAGGAGACATTTCTTACTGTACTGGCCTCAGTGTGTAATGTAGGTAGGTACCAGTGGCGTGGCGTAAAAATATCTTTAGGCAAGCCGGTGTAGATTTGGCGTACATCTTCCTTAAGAGCTGTAGAATAAGGTGCTCAATGCCTGATATTAGGCAAGCCGGTAGGAATCGAGTTCTTTGGACGCCACGCTACTGGTAGGTACTATTTGTCGTCGTCACCGCCTACTTCCTACCTAGGCATTAAGGTAATTCGAGTCGGTCAGTTTTCCATACAAACATATTAAAGAGGGTCATCAAGGTCTACTTTCACGGCACCAAATATGTTTTAAATGCATTTTTTCATAGCTTGATACACATTATTTGCACAAAATTACATGTACATGTACCGTGGAAACAAATAATAAAGTAAATATTTTATTAGAAGAGAAAAATTATAATGTCTCGGGTAGGATCCGAACCCGCATCTTCTCGGCTATCGGGGCCAACACAGGCGCGTTACCAACTACGCCAGCGCAACTATGCCTAAGGCATCCATTTAAATTTAAACCTTTATTTGTGACGTCATCCTATGCGAGGAGATGCAGGTTCGAATCCTGCCCGAGACATAATTTTAATTTTTTTCTCTTCTAATAAAATATTTAGAATTCGTTGGCACTTGGCAGTCGTTAATAAGGCTACAATCAAAAATCAAATAATAACCCTCTTTATGCCACACCTGGCCATAAAGTGGCATTTTCCGCACGCTGCGCGTACGGAAAAAGCCGCTTTCTGGCCGAGTGTAAACATAAAATGATGTACACAACATGGAAGGTAATAAAGTCCTCGATCGCATATTTACGTCCCTCACTTGCAGCTCGGGCCACAAACTTCTGCGATCTCGGCCTTTCTTTGTATTACCACCCTAGTTGTGTAATGTTTGTATGAAAAGCCGACTGACTCCAATCCTAATGTAATGTTTAATTACATTGCTTAGTTCCATCCACGGTACGACGCTCGCTCTCGCGGCCGCGGCGTGACGCGCAGGAATCAGGGTGGAACCCTCGTTATGTAATGTTATGAATTCATTATCAAAACAATGCAAAATCACTCGGCTTAACTTACAGTTTCCGTTGTTAGATAAAACCGAGCAAGTGCGAGTGGGACTCGCACACTAAGCTTACATTACATAACAAACATGCTGCCCGATTTTGCGCCTTATCAATGAAAAGTGCTTTGTTCATTTTTCAAGTTTCTAAATCTGTGACTTTTTTTGTGATAAAGTAAGAAATTACCACTTTTCCAGTTTTTTCCTTTATTTGTGTTACAAAACCTGGCTCCTTATCAAAGTTAATGATATAGGTACAGTAAACGGCCATAAAGAATGCACATCGGCAATCACCGCATTTCCGAATACAAACGAATGCTAATTTCCATGTACATCAATTATTAGATTAATCGTTCATCAGAATTTGAATTTAGAACTACGTACTTTATTGTTGTTTTGTTTTGATTTCACATGGAATATACAGGGTGACTTCGAATTGATAATACAAAATGAATGTTTTACATACATATCCCCTAAACTTAGCCCTTCAATTAAGTCTCATACTTTTAAAATAATCAGAAGTATGTTTTTTTAATTATTAATTTATCCCATTTTTGTTGGCTTAACATGGTAGGATACTACCATAATAATAAACAAAGAGGTTTAAAGATTTTCAAATGAACACTTTCCTCTTTGGTCATCCGTCACATGCCGCAATATTTATGAAGAAAACGTGTTTTGATTAGCAATTGTCAGTTGTCAAAGAAAATACGAGTGACAGGTATGACACTTAAGTATTTAATGGAGTGTAACCACACTTTAGGACTTTAATTATTAGTTTTGTTAGAAAATTAGCAATAATTAAATACAGCAAATTTTAACATAGGGGTTAATGTGTTACACTACATGGCATTAACTGAGCCATAATCAAGTGTTTTGTATTACCAATTTGAAGTCGCCCTGTATAGATAGAGCTGTAAAACACGATGTAATTATATTTAATTATTGCTTGTTGGGGAAAAATAATATACATACATATATTCACGCCCATATTCCTAAAAGTTGTATTCCTGAAATTCCAGTGGCATCTACAACTCTCTGTTGAACCTTCTTAAAATAATTACTTACATTAACATCCTCATGTTTTTTAAATTAGTCGGCTTCAGTTACAAAATATTTATAAACATTGTAGATAATTTCGCGTGACTGGCAAAGTAACGGCTTACCTTCTCTTCCTATAGATGCCATAGTACTTTATCTTATTATTAATGTTATTTTAAAAAGTTATGAAAAAAATGTCAACAATTCTACCTTTTTAGAAAGCTTATGAATTGAGGAACTAATTTTAGTAATTTTTACGCGAAGTGTCGTAATTTTTTTTTAAGTAATGCCTCAAAGAATTACAAAATTTTGTACAAAATCCAAAAACTTTTGACTTTAAATTCTTTTATTGGTAACATTTTCAAAGGTTTTGGCATGTTTTTTGGATTTTTCGTAATCAACCATTTATTGGCTATTAGATGATGGCTCTTTTTCATTACTAATTTAAATAGTTTTTTTCACAATAAGCAGTTTTAGATCGAAAGGCGGGTTTTAAAAAAAATAAGTTAAAAGTCAAATAACTTGATAACCATTGAGTTTTGACCCCCGGTTGATTGGACTTAAATCATTGCAAATAAGCTCTAGAATAACCCCTTTCAAGAGATAGGTCGAATTTCCAATCACCCTGTATATATATTGACTTGGATATGCGACTGCACTCTCTCGCATTTGAACCTCGACTGACAAAACAAACGTCATGGTGTGTGCGACACAGATATCGCTACACGAAGTCGAAATTAGCCGATTGCCTCTTTCCAAAGATCGATGTGCATTCTTTATCGCCGTTTACTGTACGGCCTGTGACGTAATAGTAGTAATTCCTTCATTAAAAACTTGGTTACTTTCCTCCGGCCGGGTCGACGACCACACCGCGATATTCCACGGCTGCGTCGGCGCAGATCGCTAATCGATTCGGAAGATTTCTCCGTGAGCTACGAACTTGGCCCTCAGAACTGGAAATTCATGTTAATTATTCTGTACCGGAAACACCGGTGCGATGACGCTTTAGATTTTAAATAACACTTATGAATGCAAAATGACTGTTTTATTAATAGCACCACAATTACAATTGGTTTTATGATCGCTTTATACTGGCGTTCCAGGAAATAAAATGATTACGTGTATATCGGCAAGTTGAATTTAAAACTTAACGATACATACAAAATTATCAATTCGGGAGAAGTCATTCAAACGTTTAGAAAATCAAATTGGACTTTAGACGGTAGTTGGCTTATATGATTCAGCATACTGATAGAGATGGTAGATGTTGGTCTACTCTACTAGTATTAGTAGTGTAGGTAGTATTTATTTATTACTAGCGTTTAGATACCCGCGACTTCGCCCGCGTTGTTCTCGTTACCGCTCCAAGGGAACTCTTCACTGGGATATAATGTATCCTATATTTCACTTGGACTTGGTTTACTTGCTTGCTTAATTTCAACTCAATCCCGTTAGTAGCCAGTAGTTACCCCATTATTTAGTACCTAACATACATCCAAACATATAAACATCCAAACCTCCAAACATCCGAACATTTTTACAAACAATTTATAATATTAGTGTGATTATTACTTCAGACAACTTACAGTCCATTGCTGTTAGGCAAAACCTAGTCTAGGTTAGTACTTCATAGTAAAAAGCCATTTAGTATAGTTGAAATTTCTTAGTGTCCGAGTTCTAGCAAAATACGTCATTGCAAATGGAACCTTCTAACTTAGACAATAAAACTGCTATTTGAACGCATTTTCTCGTTACAACTCGGACACTTTAAAAAATTTCAACTATACTGTCAGTAACAATTCTTGTTAATGGACAACCAGAATTATCAGCTATAGTACATCTATAATGTAACCCAAATATCAATACGCAATAAAATTCATTCATTCATTCTTTCTTTGCATCCCTGACATCTGCCTGGGAAGACCAGCGGGGGAGGAGGCAGCTGGCAGCTGGGGCTTCCGATCCCGGGATCCCGGTATTGGCCATACAGATAACCCTGAGATTGGAAGCCCTGCTGGCTACTCACCCTTGTAGAGCGAGGGCGGTGGGTAGGGGCTGTCGGGCTGCAGCCTCACGTGGCGCGTGGCCAGGATGAAGGCCAGCGCGGCCAGCACCACGCCGTCCAGGCAGCCGATCACCGCCAGCAGGTACGCCCAGCGCACGTGGCAACGACCTGGAACGCACAAGCTATCCATCAGCACACAAGACATAGCTGCACTCGGATGGACACAAGACATAGCTAAACGTCATGTCCCTCGGCTAGGCATCGGCACAGGCCTTCTCTCATTAGGCAGTGATGGCACTCCGTCTCCATCTTTGTCTGTACAAAAAGACACTGCCTACCCTCTAATTTCTACCCTAATAAAGGTAGTATGGTAGAAATTAGTCGAGTAGGTTGTTAAGATACCACCTAACCTACTAATTTCTAGTCTCCTACCCTTTGTGGGGAAGAAATTAGAGGATTGTCTTTATGGAGTGCACGCCACTGGTAACCATCAACAACACGGTTGAAACTATTGCGACTATACGTAGTACCGGCTACTTAGACACAAGACATAGCTAAATGTCATCACCCTAGGTCCCACTGCTAGGCACATGCCTACTCTGATTAATGCGAGTGGATGGGCTGTAGTCCACACGAAAGCTGAATGTAATTCACTAGATAATTATAGATTTGATAATTCGGAGTTCCAAGATAAAACGTACCTAAGATAGGAAACAGTAGTACAGGGCTGCATAGCGAGTTTCAATCTGTTCTAATTACTCTTCAAGCAATACATGCAAATGTGGTTGGGTCAACAGTAACGTGGCGTGGCGTCCAAAGAACTCTATTGCTACCGGCTTGCCCAATATCAGGCATTTGAGCACCTTATTGAAATTGCTCTCAAAATGAAATGTACACTAAATCCGCACCGGCTTGCCCGAGGATATTTTTTACGCCACGCCACTGATATACATACCTAGCATATCTTGCTTATCAAAGTGGGCTTCTGGACTGGTGAAGTCCGCTGGATGCGCGCGGCGGAGGGCCTGTTATGATAACGTTCTTTGACAGAGGCCTATGTCAAAAAATTGTAAAAAACGGGTCACGCAGTATGTGTATATTCCCTTAAATGCTGCATCTCGCGCTAGTTGTCGCAGCCGTCTTGTCCTAGCTGCGCTGAGACGACCAACCCGGCGACGAAGCTCTTTACTGCAAGTCCCACGGTACCCCAGCCTACCCAGTGGGGCCTGTAGCTTTCTTTTTAGAGGTCCTTGGTCAGGGCCGCGCCGCCCCTGTGTGCGAAGTGTGCAGCGCACACAGGCGCCAAGGCAATAGGGGCGCCGAAAGTCGAAACACGACGACAATAAAGAGGTGCTTCATAGGTTTCGTTTCGCGCACAAGCGCTGCAGGGGGTCGGCGCGGCCCTGCCCTTGGTTGTTCTAAGATGTGCTAAACGACTGGCGAGTAATTTTATACGTGACCAAATTACATAAGTAGCTTAGCCGATTGCGAGCCGGCTTTTGCATGTGCTACATTGGCCACTAGGTTACTGTTTGTATAGTTGAAATTCTTTTTCTAGAGCGAATTCACTTAGCTTTGTACCTGACGAACAATACTCATTATCTGCATTGTTAACTGTGGCCACAACTTCGACTTCGAGATGTAAGGCATTATAGTGCACATAATTTTTACACTAAATTAGTCTTTAAGTCGAGCAAAATAAGGTTTACTCTTAAACAAAGAGAACACAGATGTTGGTCACTTCGTAAGTGAAAGAGCAGCGAAGTACGTATCGATGCTTAGAAAGACGAACGATGTATTCTCTTTGTTTAAGTGTAAACCTTAATTCGTTTGACTTAAAGACTAATTTAGTGTAAAAGCTATTTGCACTTATAGTGCCTTACATTTCGAAGTGGTAGTGGTGGCCACAGTTAACAATGCAGACAATGAGTATTGTTCGTCAGGTACACAGCTAAGTGAATTCGCTCTAGAAAAAGAATTTCTACTGTACCTACCTATATTGTACTGGTCGGCGGTGGGCCCGCAGGTCTCCTGCACGGCGGTCTCTCCCCACGCGGCGGGATACACGCAGACGCCCGCGATCATGCACGCCGCTGCAACAATCACCACCACGTTTAGCGCTTCTGGCAGGTCAGGTATCCACCTGCCAAGGAGCTAGTTGTTTAGTTAGTACTACCAGCTCCTAGTCAGGTATTCTTGTCTGAATTTTATAACTAGCCACCTTGATTTTTTTTATTCTTAATTGATGAAAGCACTACGCTATGATTTCGCGTCTCAGGAGTCTTAGGTATAAGGTCATCAGCTCTTCTTTTAAGATTTTATCTTGAATGCACCTAGGAATTGTAAAGCTGTGGTCCCTATTTTTCATTACCATATCACCCAAATTCCCATCGATATTTGTATTGTTACCCCCCCAAAATGTATTATAAGCTTAAGTATAAGAAACTAAGTACTAAAAGTAAAACGACTTATTTAATATTCGTGTGAGAAAACATACAACGAAAAGAAAATCTTGTAACTGCAACGTCATCAATTAACCTATCTTGCTTGCAATTTGCTTTGAAAGTGTTTAGCAATTATTCGGATCAGGGGCCGGCCCCGTCGAAAGCAACAAAGAGGGAAAATGTTCTGAACCAGTGAAGATGGAAATTCATTCACGGTTCGATTATAGTTTCAATCTTCTATTTAGATATAGTACATTACATAACTGGGGTGGTAATACAAAGAAAAGCCGAGATCGCAGAAGTTTGTGGCCCGAGCTGCAAGCGAGGGACGTAAATATGCGATCGAGGGCTTTCTTTATTACCTCCCGTATTGTGTACATCATTTTATGTCTACACTTGGCCAGAAAGCGGCTTTTTCCGTACGCGCAGCGTGCGGAAAAAGTCACTGTACTTTATGGCCAGGTGTGGCATAAAGTATACATATATAGGTACTCATAAGGAATCAATTATCAAATAAAGGACGATGGCGATTGAATATCTTGGGTTTTGTCATTACTGCACGAGTATAGGGTTAGACAGTAGTTTTTAAATCACAATTTAAAGCAACAATAGTACTCGTACCGTACATTATAATTATACCGACGTAAGTAAGAAATGTCACAGATCACACGTAATTATCGGCTGAGGCGAAGCCGAGGACGAAAACATGTGATCTGAGGCTTTCTTATTTACTGACCAAGGTTTGTATACAATTTTTTCTTTTAAAACAAGCCACAAAGCGGCATCTTCGTTTAGCGCAACGGCCGACAACGTGTCAAGTCAACGTGACGCGTTCCGGCCGGAGAGCAGAAAAAACGAATTTTCGACATGAAAATTAGTTTTTCTTGCAACCGCAGTCATACTCAATAGGGATTTCTTTTACATTTAAAACAGCCAACAACACGGTTGTTCACGCCCCTAAGACAATGCCTTGTATTTATACCATTTTGGTTTAAGCAATAAGCAAAGCAACCCTAGTTGTGGGGCTCCACTGTTCTGTGTGGGGCTCCCACGGGTCATCTGAGACACAGTGTATAACAACAGTCATTTTTCTTCCTACAAAAAGTACATGGCGTGTTTGAATGTGTGCGCGCCGTATACAAACTCACTACAAGCAAAGATTTAAGAATGCTCCAGTACGGATCGCACTCACACAGACGCGCGATAGCGTGTGAATACGTGTCGCGCGCTCCTGAATGCCCGAAGTTGGACTACTTGTTTGTCTTTATACTTTTCCAGAGATCAGACCCATTACACACATACGATTCTGGAGTGTCTTCTAAGTCTAACAATACATACACTAGCCACATAAATGACTTCATAAATCTTTCCGCAACGATCTTAGTAAATATAGCTTTAACATTATATTCAGTGACTGTATGAATGCCATACGATAAGTAAATAACTATACCTAATGTATACAAATACAACACAACTTACAGAACGCCCGTATTAAATGCCCGCACTTCCTTCACCCTCAGACAATACACGCTGGTCCCACGTTATCGTCTCTATGTTAATTACTTTCTTTACTGATACGTAGGAAACGATTTAAAGAAATACCTCGTTTAATTAGCCGCCATTACCTCGCATGTAGTTTTTCTAATGAGTGCTGTCAACAGCGAATCGTTAAAAGACTTAATGAACATCGTGCCTTGCCGTGCCTCAAATGGTTTATAAACATACTAACTCGGGGCATGCATACTAAAGTGATCTAGCAAAATATTTTATCGACAAAAAAATATATCGGTGTTACTGTCAAGATCAAGAATATCAGAAAGATATTGTACAAATTGTACAATAATAAATATCATTCATTCTATTCATATACCTACATTTTAAAATAAATATGATAAACAAATTAAAAAATCATTTAGAGCCAATTAACTTTGCTTCACGTATTTGTATATCAGGATATTCAATTCACTAATACATGAATGACTACAATAATCGCGTGTTTTTGTTATGAGCAGCATAATTGACATAATATTTAACCTCTTCCATCATCCATTAACTAATATATCGATATTTGATTTATGGATATCTAATCCCTACAACGTGCCTTGAGTTAGCACACGTACGAGTATGTTTATGACATAAACCTCCCTTGCGCAGAGGACGTTACCTATTTTTCATCACACTTGCTCGAAAATGGTGCATTACACGTAGGTTTTGCGGGCCGTAAATGAGCTATTACGCCCTAGGGCGTAATGGTTTTCTTTTTAAATTTGAAACGCTGGTTCTGTTTTACTCTTATTTGTCATGTTCAAAGGAAACTACCAACTTACTTTTTTAACTTTTATCACTGAAATATTTAATCAAAGAGAACTTTTATTGCAAATACATGTAAACACATATTTCTGTAACATTAATTAAATGTTTCAATAGTGTATTTCAGTATTTTGCAATTATAAAATCAACCGTTTTAGGTCTGTACCGCTATGGTTTCCGAACGTTTCGCATTGTCTATGGATATGTCACTAATGTCACTGTCAGTTTTACAATTTTATTTAGGTTAAGTAAGGTTAATTTTAATTGGATTTCCTCACAAGTGTGATGAAAAACATTGTGTGTGCCACGGGCGGTAAAGGAATTACAAACTCGTGTTATTAAAGCCCTCGGCTTCGCCTCGGCCTTGTAACAAACACTCGTTTGTAATTCCTTACCTACCGCCCTTGATACACAATGTACTATTAATAGCTTTGGGCTTAAAATCACTAAATCTCATAATACCTTATTTGCCAATACACCCTATTTTCAAATTACCATGAGCTCATAAAACCTAAATGTCAAATTCTGCCGTCCTAGTGTAAAAGGCGACTTTTTACTATGAACTTCCATAATAAAAGGTCGCCTTTTACACTAGGACGGCAGAATTGTAACATTCTTAAAATGAACGAAATTCATTATGACTTTGACTTAAAACGGCATATTCTCTCTAAATGCCTGAAGATTGAAATGCACAATCCTTCAATTACCGAATGACAGAAATGACAAAATATCAAAACAACTCAACCTCAAAATACCTAAATTTAGGCATTTTTCCTACCTACCTTTCCTAAAATACCTAATTTTTTTTACGTGTGTTTATTTGATAGTATAAATTTAGGTATTTTGAGGTTTGGTTGTTTTAAGCATATGTTGTTTTGCCATAATGCTGTTTTGAAGTTTAGTTATTATGAGCCTAAGGTATTTTGAACATCGGCGATATTAAGGTTTCGGTTGATTGTGAAAAAAATTTAGGCATTCTGCAATTTAGGTATTTTGAGGCCATGAAGTTTTGAGATCTGGGAATATTGATAATGAGGTAAAATTAAATTTAGTGATTTTAAGCCCAAAGCTTTTAATACTACAATTTCACTCATTTGTGACTTGCTCCGAAGGATATTACGTATTATGGTCATGCTTTGGCCAAGCAAGCTTTAAGATACATCAAAAAATGCCCATAGCCCAAAGACCATAACGTCTACTACACTACCTATAATTGTAACAATGTGTGGATTTCATACGCGTTCGTATTCGTATATGAATACTTAATCGGCCTTATCCATTAACAGTTAACTTAACTTTTACTTTTTAACTGCCCTAATTACTGACAATGCTCCGTTTAAAGCCACCTAGACGATAAACGCTTCACGGTGTCGAACGCAATTATTTCGTCACACCTGAGATATAGCATATCACGAATTGCCGTGCCGTGTATGACAACTATGGTCCTTTCACTTTTAAAGCCTAGGAAATATCATTTATGCCACACCTGGCCATAAAGTGGCATTTTCCGCACGCTGCACGTACGGCAAAAACCGCTTTCTGGCCAAGTGTAGACATTAAATGATGTACACAACACGGGAGGTAATAAAGAAAGCCCTCGATCGCATCGCATATTTACGTCCCTCGCTTGCAGCTCGGGCCTCAAATTTCTGCGATCTCGGCCTTTCTTTGTATTACCATCCTAGTTGTGTAATGTACTATTATGCCACACCTGGCCATAAAGTGACCGGAAAAAGCGCTTTCTGGCCAAGTGTAGACATAAAATGATGTACAAAACACGGCAGGTAATAAAGAAAGCCCTCGATCGCATATTTAGGTCCCTCGCTTGCAGCTCGGGCCGCAAACTTCTGCGATCTCGGCCTTTCTTTGTATTACCACCCCAGTTATGTAATGTACTAATTAGTCGATTGTTGGAACCCGTATAAGTAAATAAAGTGGACCAAATTGTACATCCGTACTTTACTTACGCAGTTAGCAATTGGAGCTTGTACCAGACGAAACCACTAGGTGCAATAAAGTTGACATTCGTTTACAAATGTGTACGGTTCAAATTCACTACCTCATCAAATTAACCGTGAAATTGTCAGTGTGCTGTTTCATATGTTTGGTATCGTAGTCACGGACGATCTTTTATGTAAGCATGCTGCGTAAAAAATGACATTATGTCGGAAAAAGGCCACTTCCTTCCTTGCTCTAGGAAGAATGTTAGACTAAAGATTACTAATAATACCCAATTAACATTGAACTATTTTTTTTTTATATGAGGCTAAATAAACCTTGGATGGAAAGCCAATGATGATCGACAAAGACGAAAAAGACTAAGATAACAACCAAATTATTTTTTTAAGGCAACCGACTTCAATTGAACCAAGCTTTTTTCAGAGTGACTCGTGCATTTCTTATCGGATGATTAGGAATGCACGAGTCAATTTGAAAAATACACAAATCGCTATGTGTGTGCTTATTTGAAGAGTTCCCTCGAATTCTCCAAGAGCCCATCAGCAGATCCTGATTTGGTTGTAATGGATGGAAAGGTAAAGGGTACCTCGGAGGTGTACCCTTTCGAACAAGAAAAGATTTTTCCAACGTGTAGTCGCGTAACAAACATACAAAATAAGCGACATACAGACGAATTGAGAACCGTATTTATTTATTTTAAATAGTAGTCGGTTAAAAATTATAGGTATTTATTAATAATAGGCATAGGTACCCCTAGAAAATAGTAAAGTTCCCACAGCGACCGCGGACCGTGACTTAACGACGCCGAGTGATTCGTAATTACGCGGCATTTCGCAACAAACACTAATTACGCCGCGATTACTGTGCTTATTTGATTTCTTTCCAGTTTCTTTATAATTTCACGAGAAAGGCCGTGTGCATACATTGTGAATAGGAGGGCGAAATTAACGAGACAGTGGTTATGGTATCTCGATAAAAGGAAAGAGTGTATGTACCTCGGGTGCTGAAAAGACGGACCAGCGACCTTCTTTACTCGCCTTCAACTTCAGCTTATTCCAACGCTTATCAGCTTATCAGACTTGAGAAATAAAAATTTAAACCAAATGAAATGGAAAATTTATGATTCCCATCACTAAATTACACTCTTGAGTGCTCTTGACGTTAAACGTCAATGGCAAAATTTTAAACGCTTGGTTCCCATACAAATCGCCGAACTATTCCTTCTATCTCGATGTGTTTCTGTGGATCTCTACAAACGTGCTGCCGTCAACGCTATACACTTAGTTCTACGGCCACAGTTGACTCTTTCTCCTATAATTACATTGTCTTCGGTATCCACTATAGCTAATTGTAATAAAACAATTTTAACAAATTAAGTCGCTTATATTACTTACTAGCATTTTCCCGCGGCTTCGCCCGCGTTGTTCCCGTTGTTGTCCCAAAGGAACTCTTTACCGGGATATAAAGTATCCTATGTTTTAATCCAGGACTTGGTCTACTTACATGACAAATTTCAGCTTGATCCATCCAGTTGTTACCCCGTTATTAGGAACCAAACATCCAAACATCTAAACATCCACACATCTTCACAAACTTTCACATTTATAATATTAGTGGGATGGGAAGTGGGATTTTTACATCCCGACGTTTCGTAATGCTCTTCAGCGTTCCTGGTCGCGGATACAGCGCCAATTCACAAGTCTTTTTACTTTGTTCAAACGAATAGCTTGTGTTTGATAAGTCTAAGTCGTTAGATGGCGAATGCAGTTACCTAATGTCTGTCTCTGATCATGAAAATGAGCCAAGGTCATTAGCACTAAAGCCGCTTCGTTCACTGATTATGGCCCATTAGTAGCACTGATCAGGTTTCCACGCGGCCGGTTAGAAAAGCGACAGTTTTCACTGCGCGAGAGAGCCGAGCACTTTCTACAATCTCCTGTGGTCATTTCATATCAACCAACTGGAATTAGATTTAGATTTCCTTTTAGATACTAGCAGAGGGCCGACCGACACTCATTTTTCGCCGAGCACAACCTTGAGTGACGTCGCGTACTGGTAACCGGTACAAAACTCGGCTGGTTACATACAGTGTTGTAAACAAGTGACAAGGGGCATTAGAGTCTGTTCCGTAAAGGAATAGACAGAAGAAAATAAAGGTTCTTTATAGTGCCGGTTTTAGGTTGACATTCAATAAATGACATTTCTAAATTGGATGCTCAAAAGTAAAATATTGAAGATGTCCGTACTTTTTGGTTGGCTGCAATGCAACCTGTGCAACTAACAAAAACCGCCCTTATAAAACACCCAAATAGCCAGAGATAATTTGGGTACTATTTATTAGCAGCATCAGATTCTGGTCACGGTCACAACGGTGATACCCTCGCCTAGTTTTTTTGCTCCACAGCTAGGGTTGCCATACGTCCCGGTACGCCGGGACATGTCCCGGTTTGAAGCATGGTGTCCCGGCGTCCCGGCCGATAAGCAAATTGTCCCGGTTTAAAAATCATAGTTATTTAGTCGGGGGCTGGACTTGGTAAATAATAATATACCTACAATAAATACGACTAACTAGCTAGCTAGGCTAATCGTACGTGGATAGAACGACGTAAGCGCTGACACTTGTCCGTTCACTTCTTACTAATTTAGGTCAACAGTGTCAACACATTTCGGGATCGCGGACTCTCAGCGTTGACAGAGCGAGAGCGCACTGGCACACTATTAAGTTCCTTTTTTTCTACCTATACTACATTTCTAGGATTCCGTACCTCAAAAGGAAAAACGGAACCCTTATAGGATCACTCACGTGTCTGTCACAGCCAATTTGCTCCAAAAGTACTGAACCAATTGAGTTGAAATTAGGTACATACATTAAGGTTAATGACCCAAACACGGACGTGTCACGGAAATATATGAATTTTAATCATGAGGGCCACTTTTGGGGGTCAACTAGAAAATTAAAAAAATAAAGTTAGAAAACTATATCGTGTGACATATTAAATGAAAGGGCTCACTGTGAGAATCTTAATAGTACATTGTGTATCAAGGGCGGTAAGTAAGGAATTACAAACGAGTGTTTGTTACAAGGCCGAGGCAAAGCCGAGGGCTTTAATAACACGAGTTTGTAATTCCTTTACCGCCCGTGGCACACACAATGTTTTTCATCACACTTGTGAGGAAATCTGATTAAAATAACCTTACTTAACCTAAATAAAATTGTAAAACTGACAGTGACATTATCCATAGACAATGCGAATGTCAACTCACGTTCGGAAACCATAGCGGTAAAAACTTAAAATGTGTGTTTTTATTCTTGCAAAATACTGAAATGCACTATAAACATTTAATTAATGTTACAGAAATATGTGTTTACATGTATTTGCAATAACAGTTCTCTTTAAATAAATATTTCAGTAATAAAAGTTAAAAAAGTACGTTGGCGTTTCCTTTGAACATGACAAATAAGAGTAAAATAGAACCAGCGTTTCAAATTTAAAAAGAAAACCATTACGCCCTAGGGCGTAATAGGTCATTTACGGCCCGCAAAACCTGCGTGTAATGACACCATTTTCGAGCAAGTGTGATGAAAATATATATTTATAGTTTTGAAGTTATTTAAGAAAATAGACAAAAATTGACCATTCCCCCCCTTATCTCCGAAACTATTGGACCTAGAATTTTGAAAAAAAAAATATGGGAAATAGTCCTGCACCTATAGATTACAGGAAAACCTATAAGAAGTCTGTGCAGTAAAGTACAATTGTGTTATATTGTTTTGAACGTACGGAACCCTCTCCACGTGAGTCTAACTCACACTCAACTCGGTTTTTCTGTAAATGACCCGGTCTGAGTCCCCACACTTATGGCAACCCTATCCACAGCGCTTTTTTTTATTTAAGTACCTATTATTTTGTCAAAATAATTTTTAATAAATATGCTGTTAGCACGCGAATCCCAAGTCTTATACATGTTATGTTCAATGTTTAAGGTCATTCACCCGAAATGGCACTACCTAATCCACAGTCTAAGTCCTTAAACTGTGCCTCATCCGAACACTGTTTATAGAGTCTGTGCGGAAAGAGAATAGGCGTGGCGAAAAACGGAACTAGCCTAACCAGTATGTAACAACAGAACAAAAAATACGGCACGTCACGTACGGTAGAAAAGCATTACAGCGCCCCCAATCTAAATCCTATTCTCTTTCCGCACAGACTGTAGGTAGTTTTAATTTGTAAGATATAATTTGTGGTTTGAATACAAAAGGAAAAAATGTGAAAAAATCGTGCTGAAGTAATTAGACAATCTTGCAACGTTTAAGAGGAATGCCTACTTGCGATATTCCCATACAAACGCTCTCGACTGTTTCCTCTCTGGTTTTAGAACATAGAGCAATGAATTTTTCAAATTTTCAAACGGTTTTATTTAGCTTACCGTGTTTGTGTTGTGTCAAGTTTGTTTGTTTGGGTCAAATCTTGCGGCAGCTTTTTCAACTACTTCTACTGAACCGATTTTTATGAAACTTTGCACAGATTCTGTTTCCGTGACAATACAACATTATGATAAATTCAAGGTGGTCTGATGATGGAGTCAGGAGCTGGAGAGTGGAACTCTTCAACCGTTACTACTAACTCGATCGAGCGTGGGCTCATTCGCTTGGTATTGACGAGCCCGATTCGTTAAACTTGGTGACGAGGGTCTGATGATGGAGGCAGGGTGTACAGAGTGGAACTCTTTAACCGTAACCAGTAACCCCTTCGACTTTGGTCTTATTTGGTTGGTATTGACGAGCGCATTACGTTAAACTTGATGGCGAGGATCTCATGTTGGAGTCAGGAGGTAGAGTGTGGAACTCTTCAACCGTTACTACTAACTCCATCGAGGGTGGGCTCATTCGCTTGGTATTGACGAGCCCGATTCGTTAAGCCTGGTGACGAGGGTCTGATGATGGAGTCAGGATGTGCAGAGTGGAACTCTTTAACCGTTACCAGTAACCCCTTCGACTTTGGTCTTATTTGGTTGGTATTGACGAACGCGTTACGTTAAACTCAATGGCGAGGATCTCATGATGGGGTCAGGCGGTAGAGAGTGGAACTCTTCAACCGTTGCTAACAAGCCCTTAAAGTTTGGTCTCATTTAATTAGTATTCACGAGCCCTATACGTTAAAGTTGGTGCCGAGGGTCTGAAGATGGAGTCAGGATATGAAGAGCAGATAATCTTCAACCGTTTATAGTACCTAACCTCTTCAACCAAACGGTTGGTCGTTTGGTATTGACGGGCCCAATACGTTATACATGGTGACGAGGGTCTGATGATAGAGTCAGCAGTCAGCTAGAGAGTTTAACTCGTCAACCGTTTTTAGTAACCCCTTAGAATTCAGGTTCATTTGACTGGTATTAATGAGTCCAAATTACGCTTGCTAACGAAGGCAATGATGATGAGTCACGAGGTGGAAAGTCGAAATACCTCCTCCCTCGTGTTTGGGCTCATTTGGTTGGTATTGATGATTCCTTTACATTGAACGGCGAGGCGGCGGTTTGGCGATGAAGGTTTGATGAGGGAGTTTGGAGGTAGAAAATGGAAGTATTTTAACGTTACTTAATCCCAACGAGTTTTGTGTATTTCGGTTTGTATTGACAAGTCTGGTATGTTATACTTAGTACCAAGGGCCTGATGACGGTGTGAGAAAACAGAAAGTAAAAATATTGAACTGTTACTAGTAAACCCCCAAACCGTAGGCGTATATCGTCACAGTGTGGCAAGGCGAGCCCATTCGGGTATTTACAAATACCCAAATGCCTTTAACTCGGTCCTTATGCTTGCGTAGGTGCGAGCTACATTGGGATAATATGCGTAGTTGGTGATACGCCCCACGTTTCTATTTAGTATGTTAACTCCCAGATTATTAGTTATTTCGCTTATTGGACGATTTTCCACCTAACAGATGTCAAAATCTCGAAAAGATCCAGTTTTGTGTCCCAAATTTATTTTCTACTTTTTGGTACATTTTTTAACATAAGATAAAACCGTTTAACTTAAAAAGTTTTTTTACCTATTTTTATTGTTTTAAAGAAACTTGCAGCGCCTTGGAAATCGCAAAAACGGCTTAATTGAATTGGCTGCCAAAAAAGGCGCAGTATACAAATATGACAACAAATATCAAAAAAATCAAATCATAGCGGCGTAGATTGTTTCTTCTTCTTGCAGTTCCCAAAATTTTATAATAATTGTCCTTATCGCACGGCACGAATTGGAGGCGCCGCCCACAGCAGCGCGACAGAAACATTGCTTCAAACATTCGAGATTTGAAAAGTTGCTCAGCTCGTGGTTCGAGGGGCGAGCCTAGTGGAATTTTAAAAATCCTCGTGGTTCGCGGATCGAAACAAGTGGAATTTTAAAAGAAATAAAAAATCCTGATAGTCCGACATGTCGGACAGCACGGAATCAAAATTCCTCGTCGTCCGACATGTCGGACAACATTGTCGAACCACGTGGCCGGAGGGGTATTTACCACAAAACTGTTCCAGGCCGACGTGGGGTTTGGGCTTTGTCGGCTCCTTCCCGTCGGCTCCGTCAGCTTTTTCGTTTCCGTGTATATCGGAGTATCCTGGTACCCATCTAAGTGTAACTTTATTGGATATGGCCAGGGTGTTCAGGTTGTCCTTATAGTTTTAGACAAGTTTAGAATTTGACTCTAGTGAATCTAGTGCTAACAGAGCAGCTTGGCTGTCCGAGTGGATGTAGATATGTCGGTGACTAAGGTTTTTTTCAAGGATGATCTCCGCACATTTGTTAATGACGAAAACCTCCGCTTGAAAGATTGTTGCCTCTTTACCCATGCTGACGCTTACCCCGAGTTTTGGCCTTTCTAATTGATCACGGTAGAGTGTTAAAATAAATAAACGTAACAACAGTTATTATATTATAAGTTATCAAATCAAAACCAATACCTAAATCATCAAAAAAAATTGTGTTATTAATTATTTCTTGACTGAGATTGAAATGATTTAATCACGAAGCATATAATCGCCGCCATTAAGATCGTTATCGCAGTAAAACTTATATCCTGCATCAAGAAAGATTCAGTCCCTGTTTAAAAACGGATCAATATCAGAAGGCTATATTAGACTTTAATTGCATACAAACCTTAATCAAGCCACGTCAACGAATATAAAGGTCAATCAATATTCAGTCGCAGGGTGAAGACAGACTGAGTGAGTTCTGTTCTGAATCGACAAGGCAATTGCTGTAACGATGGATGAGATACTGTCGGAATCCAAGACGTCCCATGGGAGCTGGGTCACGCTGCGCACCTTACTCCAGACTCGCCTGCTGTTCGGGTTGTATAGCAGCATCAGCCGAAAAACCATCCTTCGTTTCTCTGCTCGCATTTACTGCTTTTGTTTGGCCTTTGTAACCTCCGTCGTCGTTTATTTGGCCTATGCCGAACTACATTTTGGATTATTTTTAATATATCCCTTGACTTTATTTTGTAATTACAGTTTGAATGTACTTTTTCCTATGTTTTCGGACGGAAAGGATTTTTTGAACTACTGCAAGGTTATCGAGCAGGTAGATGCAGAAATGGGATATGATCATCTGCTTCTGATTACTCCTGCTGTGCAAATTACATTTTTGTTACTATCTGCCTTCAAAGTTATATCTATTTGTGTAACCGTATATATATTCAAATTTTCAACCTTAAGTCTTATAGTTTCAGTTTTTTTTGCATTCATGGAAGCTGCAGTGAATTTCAATTGTTTGATGAATTTGCTGTCATTGGATCTATTGCGTAATCGTTTATTTCTATTACGTCATGTCTTAAAATCTCATTTAATACGAAACCGTCCAAATAATCATCAAATTGAAACTCTCAATAACTGCTTGCAGCTATATAAAACGTTAATAGATAATATGAATATCACATTGCCATGGGCAAAGTTACAGGTGAGGTAAAATTATACGTAATGCCAATTATACAGTCAGTTTGTCTATCTTATTTGATGTTAGTTATTCTTTCTCATTTGCTCAAAGGTTAGCTGGGAAGAGATCCCTTACAGGGATAAGTTCGCATTTGTACGTAACCATTGATCTTTGTACTGTTTCTGTATCATTTTATGTGCAATAATTTGTTTACATACATACATACATAATATACAGATTTAGTAAATAAAATTTGACTTTGTGTTGTTTGTTTCAGATATTTGCTAATTTCGCCACAACTTTTATTATGTTTGTTTTCCATGGCCCAAAACTTGTTTTGGATTTTAAACATGGTGTATGTAACTTTCTATTTCATATAAATCGTTACTCTTTCAGAATTTTAATACTTATGTCCTTTTTTCAGATTTTGCCCACCTTCAGGATTATTTCGGAGGTGGTGAATGTTTCCGTGTTATCTGTGCTTGCTTGCTCGCCGGGTGCGTTTGCCGAACTTGTAACTCGCGAAGTGGAACATTTCAAAGCAGACATCGGAGATAAACTTTTAGATTGCGAGGGTACGAGTATGTAGATAGATAAATCATTTATTTCATAAGAAAATAACAGCATAAATTTGTAGTACATACAAAGTTCTAAGTATTCACGTCATGATCTTCAAGAACAAAAAATAATATGTTGACTTTGATTTGATTAAAAATTAAAAAACCTACTATTCTAATAAATGCGTTAAAAATCTATTTCTTCCTAGGCAGCATGGCAGCCTTCCGCACCGCACTTTTCTCCTCTATTTTGATTATCCTGGCAATCGTCATTCGATATCTGACCAGAGCCAAATATTCTACGTTGTCGTATGGCCGTTTCTTTTTTCATAGTCAATTAGCCATACCATAGCTATAGCTGTTATCGGTGCTACACCTTATCGACGATTTTGCGCACGCTTGTTCATTCTATCACGTATCCGTTGTGAATTCATCATTATTTTAAGTACACGCCATTTTTGTCTGTTCTCGGGCATATATTTTGCTGAGACACGTTTTATTTACTTTGAGTTGTTGTACAAGTCCTTGGTCTTCCTTTCCTCTTTTTCCTTAAAATGTTCCTTTCGAAGCTGTTTTAAAGGCAACGGCGACCTCAGCAAATAACTTATTATTTTACTTTTGTTTATTTCCCCCAGAGGGATCCTAGAGTCATCCTTCTGATTTCCCCAAAAGTTGTAGTCCTTTTAATCATTGACCATTGCATCCGGGAGGCCTCTTTTCTGTTTTAAGGAAATCGTCATTTGACCTATAATTTTACCTCGTCTGTTTTGGTATTAATCAAATTTCATGTGTTTCCACCATTTGTTTTCCTTCCTACAGCTGTAGGAATCCTTTTCATCGTTCCTTTGTTAATTTTATTTATCTTCATTTATGTTTTTTGCATCTAGAGTTCGCCTACAATAACTCCTTGGTGGAGTATATGGCAACACCTCCAAAGAATGTGACTTTTAAATGGAGGTGTCCCCATATAACCCACTGCACAGTTATCGTAGTCGCACTCCATAAATTATGTTTTAAGCAGCGTCTATTAGGGTACGGCACCGACGTACATGACCAATACCTGCGACACGGGCCGCATTATTTGTTAATTTGCTACTAATAATAATGATATCTGCATTTTGACAGATGACGAGCTCCGCGATGCGCTCCAGCTGGCCGCCGACTACCTGGAACTGCGCTCCTTCAGGATCACCTTCTGCCGCGTGTTCACGCTTGACGCCTCGTTCGCTATCTCCTTTGTTAGCCTCTGCACCACTTCTTTGATCGTCCTTCTCCAAATCACCGGAGTTATTTAATTGTGCTGCTCGTTGAGTCAAAGTGTTAATGCCAATTATCAACGTGGATTAATTTTTTTAGTGGGATGATTAACTCATAAGTCATTTATTCAGTACCAATAACAATATAAATTGTTTGAAATTTAAAAAAAACGTGATAAATAAGGCTTTATAACAGTATTTTTAGTTTAAGGCATAATTTGTGATTTGAATAAAAAAGGGAAAATTGTGAAAAAATCTTGATGTCGATTTTAGGTTTTTTCTATTTTAATTCAATTTTTTTGTCCGGGAGTTGTTAGAGTTCCAAAAATAGATTTCTCGTCCTTGAGTTACCCAAAAATGATATATTACAAGTCCTATGATGTGTGGTCTTGGAGAAATATGACTCCAAATACAGCGCGGCGGCGTGGAGCTTCCTACTCCCCCTCTCCCCACTACCAGCGGCGAGGCTACCGGTGGCTACCGCTCTGAATCTGCCCAGACTGACCTAGGGATCATCTGTGCCAAGTGTCAGCGAATAGTCAAAAAGTTTAATGTTCCCATACAACGGATCGCATAAGAACCCCAGCTAAAATAAGCTAAGACTAAAATAATGAGAGTATCTGGGCTGTAGTCCCCATGCTGGCCCAGCGCGGATTGGGGCACTTGGGGACTTCAATTTTCAATTACACCTTTGAATTGCTTTGTGCATGTAGCTCAAGTTGCATAGCGGAAATTGTTTACTAACCGTACTTTTTTCGGATGCTAGTACGTATTTTTATAGAACAGCGAATTGAACATTGGCAGTAACAAATATAATACTTATGTAGGTATCATTAATTTTCATGTAATGATAAATAAATGATGATGACACACTTGATTTTATTGTTTACATAGGTACATTCAGTCCTCTCTTACCTTGTCTGTGCGTGCAGTGGTCCAGGAACGAGTATATACATAACTGGTGGAACGGAACCTCGCTATTGCCATGTTACTTGAACAATGCTATTTGTCGAGGCTGCTGGTCATCCTGACGCTTCGCGAAGCCGTCTGTCGATCGTCGTCGACTGAAGAAGTAATCGTGCTATGTTTATTTCGGTTTATAACTAAAGCCTCTGACCGGCCTTCAATGATGGCTGATAACGTTTTGATGGGGCCTGTTAATTTGCGAGAAATGGGACCGCCGCTAACGATACTTACTTAGTTACAATACATTAGATACACGTTATTCTCGTTCACTCATCATCATGTTGTTTGTAAATCTATCAAGCTATAAAATGAAACACATTTCAACCATGATTCACGTCGTGGAAGCGAAAAAGAACCGACCGAGTCGAATCACCTTAACATCATAATGCCACCCGGGCTCGTCAGTGCCTGTCCGCCGAGTCCGCCTCTGATGTCGTCTAATAGTTTCCTGTACGCTGGCGTTTCCAGGACTCATTCAAGGCGGTCCTATACAATACTTCGAGCTGCGCCGTGGAACAGCCGTGGCTCCACACCAATGTCACCGTCCACTCCGTGAGGGGGCACACGGTGCTGCGTGGTACCATCGTCGCCACGCGGGCAGTAAAGGATGTCAAGGTTTGCTTTTACGACTTGGCTTATTCCCGACTTCAAGTATCTTTATTACTATACGCATAAGCTTTGGATGTTAGATAGACTATTTGATGCTGACTGTACATTGTACAGTCAGCTATGTACAGTGTATATAGATAGAATTAGACGGCAACGCCTCTGGTGTTGCAGATATGGGTGACGAAGACTGCTATCCTCAGGTGGCTCGTCTTCTCGTTTATCAATTATCACGCATAAAAGATCCGCCTCTAGGAACTCAAACGGCAAAAATAAGAAACGTATAGTCGGACTACGCTAAGTTTGCAGAGGTCGAAAAAAGTTTTATTAAAAAAAATATATGTATAATATATGTATATATGTATACATTGTATATGGCAACATGGAGAAACCAGCAAGAGGATTATTTCATCTTGGTACTTGGTAATATTTTTTCCCTTTATTACAAAATGTCCATATCCATCTAGTTCATAGGTTCCCAAACCTTTTTGACTTGCCGCCCACTTAGGCATGATAAAAATCTTTCAGCGCCCCCCACAACATTTTTTTTTTCGACGAGGGGGGGAGGGGGCAAACGAAGCTTGGAGAGGGCTCTGCTAACATGATTTGGGGATAGTACTACCATTGCCAGGAATATACTAGTTTATAAGAAAGCTGGCGAGTCCACATCGGTAACAATGTTCCTATCGATACGTGGTTGTTTTCAGTACGCAAATTAAATCATGGCAAGAAGGAAATACATTTCTAACTTTTTAAGACTGATTGAATTATATTGCAGTAAGACTATTTCAATGATGCTGCAATCGAATCAATCATGTAGATATCTATTTGTACTGTACCTAAGTAGTTGATATTGTGATTTGAGTTTTTATTTTCAAAAGCGATAGCATCTGGATAGCATCAAAGCCCCCTTATTTCATCCAAGGCCCCTACTGCCCCCCTGGGGGGCGCCCACTGGGGGGCGGTGGGGACCACTTTGGGAACCTATGATCTAGTTCCAACCAAACTAAGCGATTTGTTCCAGGGTATTGGATAATTTCTATGTATTTAAGTGTTATATTTTGTACATGTATACAAGCATTGCTTAGTTTTGTTGGGACGGAAGTTTCTACTTGTATTATTATTTATAGCTGTTGGTTCTCCTGAATAAAATAAATAAATAAAATTGGGCGAGTAGCGGTTCTTTGAGGGCTAATGATGGGATCTTTTCGAAATCGAAGGAACTCCTCAAAAATTATAGGCCACAACATATACTTAGCGGCTTGAGGATTTTTCATAGGTTCTTTCAAAGTCGGATATTTTAATCGTTTTATTTATTATCCTCTATCTGTTTGCCAGTTCCGTATCCGCGTGTTCCAACTCACAGACGGCAGTAAGTCGCTGCTGTTCGCGCTGGACAACATGGACTGTCGCAAGTCCGTGGTCCGCCTGGTGCTGGACAGCATAGGCCTCCCCTTCGATGTGCGCAAGTGCACCATGGATCCGGTTGGTGACCCGTTTTCTAATGCTTACGTTACGGTATAGAATAAGTAATAGTACTACGTGCAGAAGTTTCTCTTTCAAGCCAAACTGACGTTCGGGGCCGACCGCCGGACGGAACGCACCGCATCCGTTCATCTCTCTCGATCGCATAACGCGTTAGCAAGCGTCGCAGTTCTCAACCGATTCCCGTGAAATTTTGTGAGCAGGTTCGATAATTAAATTACATATTATTAGAGATTTTCTTATGGCGATTCTGTTTTTGATTTTTTTTTATGGCAGAGCTAGGGGGTTTGGCAAATCGCAAGGTCCACAGCTTACAGAGGCACTTGTGGAGTGTACACATTCTGTTGTTCTTCCGTAAAAATAAACAAAAAACAACACTCAAAATGCACCGAAAAAGTAGGTACTTATTTGAAAAAATGTATCTCAATTGATCAAACAGTCTGGTATGGTCCACTGAATGTGATAGAAGGGCGAGACGGCCCGATGTTCCGAATATCCAGGCAATTAACTAAATGGAGCCGTTTAGTGAAAAGGCTAGGCAGTTAACCAAATCGCTAATTAAAATAGTTGGCTACGACAAATATGTACATTAAACGCTACGTGACTGTAAGATAGGTAGGGTTTTTCCTGGGAGCGTAGGGGGCTTACAGAGGATAAGAAACTCATGAGGTGAAGAATATTTGTGTGGAAATTGCATTTTTGTCACGACCAGTTGGTGGCAAACACTCTATGAAGACACCAAGGACCTGCCTACCCTCTAATTTCTACCCTACTAAGGGTAAGAGGGTAGAAATTTCTACCCTACTACCCTCTAAAAATACTTTTTGGTTTATGGAGTGCACGCCAGACCAGTCGATAAATAAACCTTATTTTGTGCAGGGCTCTTGGGAGTTCAAGAACCTGGATTTGGACTACATCATCCAGACGGTGCCGTCGTCGATGCGCTACATCCCGCTGCAGGCGCGCTGGGAGATCGTCGCGCGCGCAGCCCCGCTCATGTGCCTCGACATCAACTATCAGTACATCCGACGGAGCGACTAGGTCTCGAATGTTCCATAAGTGCGGTTAAACCGCTGGCTTACGCGTCACGTTTTTAACGTGTGCCTTCTAGACCGGTGCTTAAAATACACATGGATATTACATGACAACTGCGTATTACTATACTATACTACTCTTTACAGCTTGATTTCTGTAGGCAGAGCATTGCCGAGGGTCCCTGTCGTCACGACTTGTACAATCGAACACACTGTTAACTGTACATTTGTAGACGGATGTCAACTTTATTGCAGCGTGTTAAAGTCTATGGGTGGTCAGTTAACTGTGGCTTCGTTTGTACGATTCTAAGGCTGCGTTTCCACCGGAGCTGTGCGAAGTAGCTAAGCGGTGTGCGAGGAAAAATCTACCAATCAACGTGCCTAGCCTCACTCAGCGCGGCCCGGTAATTGGTGCATTTTTTCCTCGCACACCGCTTAGCTACCTCGCATAGCTGGAAACGGAGCCTAAATTTCACACCTAGGTACCGCTCCGCATCGATCGTGTCCCCACCTATCCCCCACATTGATACCGGTATTGTAAATCCTACCTCTCGTACAGTATGCGCTGACTGGTCAGAGCTCGCATCGCATCAATTTCTTTCTGCCAATTTTATGTCATTTCTAAGTAGAAATGGTATTCTAAGTAGAATTACGAGCCCTTTCCATCCCAATAGAAGAAAAAAGTGTCCCTAATTTTCGTTTGTTCCGTTATAACACAATAGGAAAAAAAGGTTCGGACATTTTTTGTCCCATCGGGATTGTAAAAGTCCATAATTCTAATTAAAAATAACATAAAATTAGCAAAAAATTGCACAGTAAGGAATTGGCTAGAATTTTTTGAAATGTTTGTTCCTCTACCTAACCGACATAAATATACCTATCGAGGTAGAAGGAAAAGAGTTTCAAATCTGATAATAATGACATGATTAATTTAAAAGTTAAAATATAATTTTCCAAGTCTCGACGTCTATCGTGAAACGATGCCCTGTCGTAGCACGACGCGATATCGTGTCGTGTTGCAACCGGACTTGGCAATTGTTAGGATTTTTCAAAAGCATTCAATTGAAAAGAAAAACAAGTGCGAGTCGGACTCGCGCACCGAGGGTTCCGTACAAACTCATAAGTAGATACGCGAATAGTTCAAGAAAAACTGTATGTCGATTTGTTTAGAAGAAGCAAATAAGTATATGTTATGATATTTGCAAATTTCTAAAAAGCATTGCAAGTTAAAACAGTTATATTTTTCCTGTAATATTTAGAACCTGACGTGTAATGAATGATTCTATTTAATAGCAAGGACCATTAAATCAAGAGGACTGTCATTCTCCATACAAAAAGCTGTTCCCCGAATTTACAACGCCATCTATGTATAAGCTTGGTAAAATAATTATTTACAATTTTTCAACTTTGCAAACGTGACATAGTATTTAAATGTTAGAATTTATTTATTATTAGCTGTTTACGAACTAATTGTTGTTCAATTATAACATCGTTAAAACCGCTAGATGGATTAATGGATGGATTAAGTTTATGTAAATTTCTAAAAAAGTATCAAAGTTAGGAAGACCGTTCTATTTTTCCTGTAATGTTCAGGTTGATATTGATAATTAGTAATTATGACACATTTTTCTGATCAGTAACTTCGGAGATAATAGGGGGGGGAATGGTACATAAACATGTATAAATCAAAAACTACTTAATTAAGAAAAAAAATAAAAATGGTGTTTTAATCTACAAATTAAGCCCTTTCATTTGATACCCCGCTCAATATAATAGCCCTACTTTCAATTTTCAAAGTCCCATTACGGAGCCTTTTAAAAAATAAAAAAAAAGTAAAAAAGGTACAAGATATTTTTTATGTCCAATAAGCTCGGGTTAGCTACTTTTAACAGTATTCCAAATTTCAAATCGATAGCATCAGTAGTTCCTGAGATATCTGGCTGTGACAGACGGACAGACAGACAGACAGAGTCGCACCATAAGGGTTCCTTTTTTACCATTTTGGTACGGAACCCTAAAAACGGCAATCTTTTTCACTGGACGACTATGCTCAATATTCAGACAAGTTAATTATGATTACATACCGGATACTCATCTATCAGTTCGGTACGAGTAGGTACATTTGTAACCTATTATTCTTTTTATCCAGATATTAGATTTTTATCGAAATTAATATGAAAATACACGTTAGCCGTACTACAATCATTAAAACCCAGCGCAGAACTAATGTATTTTTTTTTATATAATTGCCATGCAGGTATTGTGACTATTGTGCAGCACACGAGGATGAGACATTAAACAATTTACAGCTCATTTTCGTCTTATTCAGTAAAATATTCTTAACGCAATGTGTATCTATCTCATCTGCAGATTTAAAAACGGTATTCCTGAATAAAACGTTACAAACCCAGATAAAACCGCGCAGCCTTCGGCGAGACGTTGGCTCTGTCTATTCTACCGTCTGTACAATAGGGAATGTTCTGAGGACTTCTCAAATCTGATACGACAGTTAAATTTTTATCGACGCACGTCCCATCCTATATTATGATCAGTTGAGCAGTCGACACCAATTGATATGTGTATTGTGTACAATTGTGTATGAATATACACCAGTAGCGTGGCGTAAAAGATATCCTCGGGCAAGCCGGTGCAGATTTGGCGTACACTTTCTTTAAGAGCTGTAGAACAAGTTGCTCAAATGCCTGGTATTAGGCAAGCCGGTAGGAATCGAGTTCTTTGGACGCCACGCTACTGATATACACATGGGTGTCTCTGCTTATATGCTCGTTTGCCATTATAATGCCATTATACAGAAAAATTGCGCCGAATTGTGCAAATGTTTACAACCGAATACGTACAAATGATGATTAACGCGAGCTTGTGTCGGTAGCAATTAATTTTCACGTAATGGTAAAAAAATTATGATGATACACTAGTCTGACTGAATAGATTGATAAATTCAGTTCTCTTTAAAGTTCTCTGCGTGCAGTGGTTTTTGGACAGACAGTAGATTCTGCGACATGAGAATGTTCCAGAACTATATTACAGTGGTGCTAGTTGCTCTGAGGCTTGTGTGCGCCATCTATGGACTTTCGACTAAAGAAGTGGGTATTTTTCAATTTTCATGTTACATAGCGGTATTAACTAAGCTAGGTCGTAACCTAAAACCAAAACCTCTAACCAACCTCGACGATGGTTGATAATGATGTTTTTGACTTTGTTTATTGAAGTGACATAAAGACATCATTGAGAATATAGTGAAAATGTAAAAGTAATATAAATTCAAATTTTGATTAGCCAGTAATACAACATACTCCCCCTTAATCAAAATAAGATTATAAACATAAGCCTATTCCTTTTACACAACTCTGATGCTTTATGCGAGTTAATGGCTTAGTGAGCACGTCAGCCCACATCTCCAAAGTAGGAGTATAAACGACACTAATAATAACGTTCTTAGCTAATAAATCACGTATAAAATGAAATCTAGTGTCAATATGTTTGGTTCTATTGTGGTGGACTGGATTCAGTACCAACTTCTGGGCAGACTGCGAATCATTATAAATGGGAACAGTAATTGACTCACCAATAAGTTCAAACATCAACCGCTTGAGAAACACAGCATCCTTTGCCGCACTCGACAAGCACATGTATTCCGCTTCACTAGATGACAGTGCAACGGTAGTTTGCTTCTTACTCTCCCACGAAATTGCTCCACCAGCCATAGAAAAGTAAAATCCAGTATAGGAACGACGATCTACAGGACAGTTAGCCCAATCCGCATCCGCATAGCCAACTAAACATCCACCGCCTTTCCTGTAAGTAATGCCCAAATCGATAGTTCCTTTTAAATATTGTAACACTCTTTTTGCTGCAATCCAATGCGTCTTATCATATTTAGTATTAAACTGGCTTAAACATGACGTTGCATAAGCAATATCAGGCCTGGAATTAACGGCGAGAAACATCAAGGATCCAATCAATTTCTGATATGGATATAATGAAGACTCATCAACATTACCTTTCTCACACGGCAACAACTTTTTAGTATCCAAAGGAGTGGGCATAGCCTTACAATCCGACATGTTGAACTTTTGCAACAAATCGCGAATATAGCTTTCTTGCGATAATTTGATCTCGTTAGGTTTACAGTGTATATTTAAACCTAAATAATAACTTAATGGGCCTATGACTTTTAGGCTGAAATAAGTCTTTAAGTCAGATATGACATTATTGAGCGTTTTATTTTCTTTATAGAATATGACAATGTCATCAACATGGAAAGCGAGTATTATTAATTGCTTGCAGCGCGGCCTAGACTGCTTTTGCAGCGGCGTCGTGACTTTGAGTCTCCTTTGGAGGAGGACCTGTGGGTTTCTTGCACCATTCAGGATGTTACCTGTTACATATGTGTTGTGTATATTCCTCCTAGTGCTTCGGATGACGTATACATGCGTTGGTTTCAGACTGTAGAATCTGTGATAATGAACTTAAAAAATATAGTAGTTATTGTTGGAGACTTAAACCTAAATCCGCGTTATATGTCTCAAAATGTTATATGCTATTATGGTTATTTTCTATCGGTTTGTGGTTTGACTGAGAGGAATGAGGTGATGAATGCTTATGGTGGTAAGCTAGATGTGGTGTTGGTGTCAGAGGGCACGTGTGAGGTCGGTGTCGCTGAGATAGAGGGTGATGGTCTCGTGCCACGGCGAGATGCTTACCATCCCCCATTAGAAATCTCTGTCCCTCTACTCACTGCACGGCACTCTCCTTCTGAGGAAATAGATCCCAGTAACCTGAACTCGAACCATGATTGGAATTTTAAAAAAGGAAACTACGAGTTATTATACAAACAAGTCTCAGAAGAAAACTGGCAGGATGTTCTTGAGGCCGTGGATGTTAATTTAGCGGTAGTCTCGTTTTATAGGACCCTATATAACATTTTCGATGAATGTTTCCCGAAAAAACATCGTTTCGAAAGGCGCGTCCGTCGCTATCCAGTTTGGTTCACAGCCGACCTGATTACGGACATTAAACAAAAGTCGAATCTTCATCGGGAATGGAAAGCAACAAAGAACAGTGCCATATATAGTACTTTTTCGAACCTGAGAGCGGATATCAAAAAGCGAATAACATTAGCTTATAACGCCTACATCATTCAAATTCAGGGAAAAATTAAAAGTAACCCACGCGCTTTTTGGCAACACATAGACAGCCTTAAATCCAAAGGCGGCTTCGTATCCCAGGTTAGTCTTGAAGGCAATAAGTTTGAAGGGTCGGATACAGCTCAAGCGTTTGCTAGTTTTTTCTCAGGTGTATTTTTACCAGATGTTCCACTTCTTGACGGTCACTATCGTGAGGACACCAGTCAGAAGCTCTCCTCAAATGATATCCGCCTAAGCACGATTACTATGCAGGAAGTAATAGCAGCCGTTAAGCGCCTGAAACCCAACAGCGCCTTAGGACCTGATAATTTGCCGGCATACATAGTGAAAGGATGTATTGAACACCTTATAACACCTATCTGCTATATGTTTAATCTGGCTCTCTCCCAAGGCAAATATCCTGACAGATGGAAGATCACTAGGGTGAGGCCAATCCCAAAGACTAAGGATACTGGCAATGTGGAGAGTTACAGGCCTATAGCCGTCCTTTCAACACTTGCGAAACTGTTTGAATCCATACTCCACCGGGCATTATCTGCACAGCTAAAACCATTTTTGTGCGACTCTCAGCATGGCTTCAGAGAGAACCGCTCTGTTAACACTAACCTCTTAATCCTGACTAACACCATTTCAGAGTTCCTTGACAAAGGAATTCAAGTCGATGTCATTTACTTTGATTTTCAAAAAGCCTTTGATCGTGTGGATAACGATGTGCTACTTCATAAGCTTAAAATAATTGGATTCGCTCCAAATCTACTTACTTTCTTTGCAAGTTATCTACGCGATCGACAACAATATGTACAGCACGGTCATTTCGTTTCGGCCATGTACCATACTCGATCTGGTGTTAGTCAGGGCTCTATTCTTGGTCCTTTGCTATTTGGATTGATGGTAAATGATCTGGAATCAGTCGTTAAAAACGCAAAGTGTCTCCTCTACGCCGACGACTTGAAGTTGGTGTACGGAGTGCAGCGAGTCATGGATTGCGAGTCACTCCAAGAGGATATCGCGGCTGTGTGCCGGTGGAGTGCGGACAATAAACTTCGTTTTAATGGGGCTAAATGTTGTGTGTGCACTTTCAGTCGTGCTCATGCTCCTATTCATGCACGATACATGCTAGGTTCCGAGCTAATTAATAGAGTCTCCTCAGTCAAAGACCTAGGTGTAGTATTTGACACTAGTGTAACTTTTCTTGAGCATATTCGGACGCTCACCGCAGACTGTTTCCGTAGGTTAGGTTTCGTTATGCGTAACGCCAGAGCTTTTGATAACCCAGTTGTTATAAAAATTATTTATAATGCTTTAGTAAGAAGCAAGTTGGAGGCGTCCGCAATAGTCTGGAACCCTCACGAGTCAACCTACAACCTACTCTTGGAAAGGGTTCAAAAAACCTTTCTAAGGTATTTTTATAAAAAAGTTTATGGCTATTACCCTTATTTATATCCCACCAAGTTTCTTCTTGGAATGTTGGGTTTCCAATCCTTAGAAGTAAGGCGAAATTTCAGTTTGCTCACCTTCGTCTGCCGGGTTCTACGGGGAGAGTCGGATTGCTTGGAACTCGTGGAGCAACTAGTTCGCTTGTATGTTCCAGAAATCCCTCGTATTACTCTTAGACCGCGGACTCGCTGCCTGTTAGCTGTACCGGCGGCTCGCACTGTGTCACACAGGAACTCACCGCTGCTCCGGGCCTTGACACTGCTGAATGCGCTTCTGACATCAACACCTGAATGTGACCTGTTTGCGTGGCGATGGACGGCTGTGTATAGAGAGTGCCTCAGGTTTTGTGAGATGATGGATGATAGGCCTTCTAGTGTTCCGCTATGATTATATTTACATAATTATCTAGTTAAGTTTTTTGTATTTTTTTTTATTGTTATGTAGTTTCACAGTGCATTGGATTTTAGTCTGTAATGCTGTGTAAATATGTTTTTGTCATAAATAAATAAATAAATAAATTAACTCTTTACCAACCTTCTTGGTATAAATACATGCTTCGGAAGGAGTTTGACTAAAACCAATGCAATTTAAGATTTCCGTCAACTTCTTATACCAAGCTCTCGGAGCTTGTTTTAGACCATAAAGCGAACGCTTCAGCAAGAGTACCTTATCTTCTTGACCAGGTATAGAGAATCCTTCTGGCTGATTCATGTACACCTCTTCCTCCAAATCTCCGTTCAAGAATGCCGTATCCACGTCGAGATGGTGCATTTTCATTTCTGTTTCTACGGCCAACGCGAACAATAAACGAAGCGAAGAGTTTCGGACGACAGGAGAAAAAGTTTCCGAATAATCAACACCATAGACTTGATTAAATCCTTTCGCGACAAGCCTTGCTTTATGTTTAATAATATCACCATGCGCGTTTTTCTTCAACTTATATACCCATTTGCAAGGAATGACCTTCTTATCTGGTCTGTTAACGAGAACCCACGTATTCTTCTCCAGCAGTGACTCATATTCATCCTGCATAGCTTGAAGCCATTTATCCCTATCTTCTGTATTCATAGCCTGTGAATAGCTTGTAGGTTCATCCATAACCTGAGGGGATGAAGTCTGCATGCATACACAATTGGCAGCAGAATTGGGTTTTCTAGGTCTCAAATTGTACCTTGGTTCTGCGACTTCAGTATCGGAATCAATTTCTTCTGATGGAGGTGCAGTACTGGATTGAACCGACTCATCTTGAGTAACAGCATTATACCACGGTTCTGCAGCATCAGGCTCAAAATCTTCTGATACACGCGCAATATCGGGTTGAAGTTGAATTTGCTCATCTTCGATGACCACGCCAGTCGATTTAGAAGTATTCGACGAATTTTCTTGTGAACTTAGCAAAAGAGGTGCAAATGCTGGTTGAGTTAAATCAACATCAGACTTACGAACACAACCTTTACTTTTCAAATCTTGAAAATCATGTTCAAAGAAAGTAATATCTCTGCTTTTCACAAGCCGTCTGGGATATTTAACGTCCCTAAAATAATAACTTCTTGGATCATCAGAATATCCAACGAAAATGTGTTCAGATGCTTTCATATCCAATTTCTTCCGACTACACTCGGGGACATGGATAAAAGCTCTACATCCAAATACACGCAAATGAGATAGATTTGGTATCTTACCATACCACTTCTCGTACGCTGTCTTGCCTTCGAGAGCTCGGTGAGGAGATCTGTTCTTGAGATACACAGCCATCTCTGCAGCATCTTGCCAGTAGGCCGAAGAAAGAGAACTGTCAGAAAGCATTGACCTTACTTTCTCCATAATAGAACGATTTGTCCTCTCTGCAATTCCATTCTGCTGTGGACAATAGGGAACTGTTGTTTGATGCTGAATTCCTTGACTTTTTAAGTAGCTCGAGAATTCATTGTTGACATATTCTTTCCCGTTGTCACTCTTCAAGATCTTAACTCTGGCTCCCGTTTCCCGCTCTACTGAGAGCTGGAAATTACAAAACATTTTCTTTACTTCCGCTTTTGAAGGAATAAAAAAGACAAAAGTCATACGAGAAAAATCATCTATAAAAAATAAAATATATTTATTGCCTTGAAATGACGTTTCAGGCAGGGGTCCACAAATATCAGAATGAATGAGTTCCAGAACTTCTGTTGATCTTTTTTGTGAAACTTTCTTAAATGGTTTCCTGTTTTGCTTACCTTCAATACAAGGGATGCATGGCTCCTTGTCAACTTCTGTGTAGTCGACGCCTACCGCGTGTCCTTTCTTGAGCTGATCCATACCGATGCGGCATAAATGACCCAGTCGCCTATGCCAAAGCTTGAAGCTAGAAACATCGGAGTGTGTCTCAAAAGCGGATAGTTGACGCGTTGGGTTGACCGTACAATCTAAAGAATACAGTCCGCCACAAATAGAACCATGTAAAATTACATCACCTTTACAAGAAAAAGCATCAGAATCATAAAAGTTACAACCATTTTTATCAAAAACTACGCTAAAACCTTTATCTACCGCCTTCTTGACTGAAATAAGATTAGATTTCAAGTTCGGTACGTGAACCACATCTGTAATCTTCTTTACATCTGTATTCTGACCGCAACTGTTAATAGAAATATCTCCAACACCTTTGCTAGGCAATACTTCTCCATTTGCAATGGTCACAGTTCCAGAAGATGAATCTCTCACATTCTCCATCCAATCATCTCGTGACGTCATATGGGCAGACGCTCCAGAGTCAATAAACCATTTGTCACGCTCTAATCTGTCATTGGCATTCAGTGCACACAGAGAGTTTTTGTGATTAGTGGGTTTCTTCTTCTTGTCCTTTTTGTGGGGACAATCTGGACGCTTATGTCCTGGCTCCATACAGTCATAACACACTATGGGTTTCTTGGATTTGGATGTAGAAGGTCTGGTTTGGTTCATTCGAGTACGAAGAGCAGTATCTGGGTTATCTAAAGCTGGTTTATTCAATTCATTCAATAATTTGGTCTTTATCAGATCTACCGTAATGTTTACATTGGAATTTTCCAAAGCCATTACTAAGGGTGCATATTGAGGACTTAAACCTCCTAGAAGAATCGCAACTATTGAAGCATCTTCCATTATTTTGCCAATATCGGCTAAATCTTGCACAGTTGTCATCACAGCATTTATGTATGTCTCAATATTGCAGCCAAAATCTTCAAGACAGTATCTATACAGTTTTCTCTCGAGGCTTATACGTCGCCCTAATCCTTTGTCCTCGTAAGCGGACGAAAGAGCATCCCACGCCTCTTTGGCTGTCTTACATGATCTCACATGGGTGATGGCCATACCGTCTACAGTGAGGCATATTTTCGATAACGCCTTTTGATCGTTACGTACCTTTTTATCTGCAGAAATGTCGTTACCATCAGGGTATCCGACGATGGTCTCCCATAACTCTTCATGCATAAGGTACATACGGATTTTGAATTTCCATACGGAATATCCATCTCTGTTTATAAGTGGTTTTATACCAGAAATAGAATTAGTTGACATATTTACATATACAACAACTGTTCGATGTCACAACAAAAAAATATTCGAAAATATACGTGAACTGTTAAATATTTTCACGGATTTTCACAAATTTTACACGTACACAAAATACAAACTTGCCTATTCACTTTTAAATGCACAACAAGCAAAATAAACGTATATTTCTAAGTAAAATTAGAATATTCGTGCTGATAACGAATTATGTTTTTGACTTTGTTTATTGAAGTGACATAAAGACATCATTGAGAATATAGTGAAAATGTAAAAGTAATATAAATTCAAATTTTGATTAGCCAGTAATACAACAGATAAATTACTTTTTGATGGTATTCATTAATTTTATAAATAAATAAAAACGAGATGGAGCAGTCGTGAACTCTACCCGATCTACATAGAACCAGCAAGACCGACCGTGCGCAAAAGATAACGTATGTTAATAAAGTTTTAAAGCAGCCTGTGCGGAACCAGGCCACTTTAGTACTGTAATGAGAGCTGGTGTCATTAAATATGGAACCCTAAAAGTCCTAAAACCTTCGATATCATGGCCTTCGCTTAAGTACAGTATTTTTTCTGACTTCGGACTTCTTTTGATCATTCCTTCATGCCGCGTTCGACACACTGATCCAGGTTTTTTATTTACGCATAAATGAGAATCCTCCTTTTACTCTCTGTCACTCTTTTACGTAAGAGCATACTTTCGTTCCATGTCGTACATGGTCGGGCTTGTCCCACAGGTAACCGTCTGCGCGAACCGCTGCCTTCTAGCCTTACGAATATCTCAGACTTGTGAGGAACTCTTCACATCATAAAGCCACCCGGGCCTTACGGCCTGGGCCTGGCTGGTCTAAGCCCGAATCGGCTGTTTTATGAGCCTAATATCGAGCACTAAATGTACCGTTCAGTTCAACGCTGGCCTTTTCAGGGTCCATACAATGTAGTCCTATACAACACTTCGAGCTGCGCCGCGGAACAGCCGTGGTTCCACTTCAACACCACCGTCCACACCAGCGGTGGGCGCACGTTGCTCCGCGGGACTGTTGTCGTCAAGCGGCAAATAAAGAATATCAAGGTTTGTTTTACCAGTACCTGTAAGTAAGGCTTATTTCAATTCCAGGTATGTAATCATAGGGAACCTACGCAACGTCTTAGGCTTTGGGCTCGAAGAAATTCAATTCAATCATTTATTGGTAAAATATAAGGTATTTTACATGTCACATAATTCAAAAAAAATAAGAGAATACATAATAAGAGTCATTCATATTCTTCTATTCGTTTTCCAGTTTCGTGTCCGACTGTTCCACCTAAAAGACGGCACTAAAGTGCAGCTGTTCGGGCTGAACAAGCTGGACTGTCACAACGCTCTCATCAGGCTGGTGCTTGACAGCATGGGGCTCAAGATCAACTACCAGAGGTGCACCATGGACCCGGTTGGTGACTCTTTTGTCATGTTTAGGTTCCAAAGGGCAATCAACTGCAAAACACCTAAACACTTGTACGTTTGTAGTTTGTACTTTGTATAGTACAGTCGCCATCAGATATATCTGAGCTGTCAGTGTACTCATAAATATCTGAACACGGCTCTATTTTCATAGCATTAGAGCCGCGTTCAGATATTTATGAGTACACTGACAGCTCAGATATATCTGATGGCGACTGTACAGCGCATAGATCGTTTGGTGTGGCAGAGAGCATAATATCTGTTAGATGTAAAGTTACATCCAATAGATGAGAAAAGAAACAACGAGTTATTGGGTTTTATGAAAGAGCTGTCACTTTCCGAAGTTCTAGTAGACTTGTAAAAGTGCGCCTGTGAACCTCGGGATTTTTCATTTTATGACAACTTTTTTCGTGTCCAGGGTTCATGGGAATTCGGCAATCTGGACGTGGACACGATCATCCACTCGGTGGCACCGTCGATGTGGTACGGCCCCATGCAAGTGCGCTGGGAGGTCGCCGCACCCACCGTGCAGCTCATGTGCCTGAACATCAACATGGAGTTCATTCGAAGCAACAAATAAATTGCGAATATTTCATAACTCTGCCATCCTACGACTAAAACCCTGCCAACTGCTATACAACTATCTGCCGTTTCATGATAGCAGAACTTTGCTATAATACACTTAGCAGCTATTACAATAGGACCCTGGAAGTGAAACGACAACCCTTGTCGTTAGCCTTTTCACATTGGAATCAGTTTGAAATGCAAATACACTTACGGACGATGAATTCGGGTCAGTGAAATACCGTCATATATCCTAACATACTCCAGGGTTGTGAAATTATTGAATCCCGTTTTGATCTTTAATTTGATATTATCTGCAAAAACGCCGAAAATAAAACTCATGAAAAATAATGACGTTAACGGAGTGAAATATCGCAAAAATCGCCATTTTTGGATAATAATATTTTTATGGTATGGTGGGTTAGCGGATATTGCTAATACAGTCAGGTATCAGTAGCGTGGCGTATAAGATATCCTCGGGCAAGCCGGTGTAGATTTGGCGTACATTTTACGAGATGTACAATAAGGTGATAAAATGCCTGACAGTAGGCAAGCCGGTAGGAATCGAGTTCTTTGGACGCCATGCCACTGTCAGGAATTATGAAGTATATTATGTTAATGAAACAAGTGTCAAATATTGAAAAACACCTATTTCTATTATTGAAATTACGGTGACCCATGATGACCCAAAAGTACATCTCTATCTCTCTCTCTCTTTCTCTCTCTCTTTCTCTCTCTCTCTCTCTCTCTCTCTCTCTAGTCGTTGACGTCATTGCTGAAGGTCGTGTGGTCGTGTCCGTCTTGAAATTTTCTGATGACCTCTGTCACCAATCGCTTCCATCGCATCCTGTCCTCGGCCTTCTTCATGGCGGTCGTCACTGTGAGGCTTGTGGGAGCGGAAACCAGCGGTGTCCAGAATAACCAAGAATCCTTTGGTAGCAAGTGGTAGATAGCCTTGTCCGTGCGCATCCTATGGACAGCCAAGCGGGATGCGTCACATGCGACTCCAGCACCGCATTTCAAATGCCTCTAATATTTTCTTGCGTTCTGCTGACCGGATTGTCCACGATTCCGAGCCGTAGAGAAAAATCGAAAAAGACCAGAGTTCTCACAATTCTCATTTTGGTGTTGTTGGAGACTTTCCGATCCTGCCATATTCGCGTCATCTTACTCTTGGCAGATTTGGCCATTTGAGTTCTCCTTTGAATTTCCCTCTCGCTTGCCCCTTGGTTAGTAAGTAGCGACCCCAGATATACTACAAACTCACTGACAAACTGTAAGTCAGAGTTCTTCTGTCCGTGTGAGTTGTTCAGCTCGGTCCACGACCATAATCTTTGTTTTCGCCCGGTTAATTAAGAGGCCATCTAGAATGCTTTATTGCTCAACTCTGCGAAACAGCTCACCGAGTTCCTTTTCTGAGATCGCAAAGAGGGTGGTGTCATGAAGAAAGAAATCCAAAACAAAGAAAGCCCTCGATCGCATATTTACGTCCCTCCCCTGCAGCTCGGGCCGGAAACATCTGCGATCTCGGCTACTACTACTATTATTACATTCCAACACATTCTACTTCCCAATGTAAACTACTAAAGTAACTTTGTAATCGCATGTATTTGTATCGTATTACAAGCTTACTTGTGCAGTTGTGAAATTGCAATATTTTTAGATTTTATATGACTCGATAGGCTAAAAACTAATTATGTTTAAAATTTGGAGCTTGTGGGTCTGCTAGAAGTACCTTAGAATTATGATGATCAGTGAGTCATTGACAAAACCAAGGAACTTTGACGTGCAATAGTTGTTCAACTACAAGTTCAAATTGAATATTATTGAGAGAGAACATATCTAACGGGGAATGCAATGTCGATCTCGCGAGATCTCGAAATCGCGAGATCTCGAGCAGATTTTCAAGATTCAATCTCGTCGGCGCGAAATCTCGATTTTTTCAATCTCCGTCGAGATCTCGAACGAGATTAAAAGATTGATGCGTGTGAATTATTAAATTCGATTAATGTTTTTAAGGCTAGCAAAGAACCTGCCGGCTCACAGTGGTACTAACCAGCGTGGAAGCCGAGCAGGCGATCTCTGCTGCTGGCCTTTTAGCAACAAATATTAGATGGCGCATAGTCGACGACACCTTATAAGCACCCTATGTTTCCTTAGAAATCATTTTCAATTCAAAATATGAAGTAAATTGTAGCGAAAGTAAAACTTACGAGTGATGTGCTGATTTTTCACTTTAGTACACGACACAATTTTAATTATAAATATTATTATTGTTACCACTGTTACTTACGTGGAGGTTGCAAACTATTATTTTTTTAAATGAAAAGTTTTTTGTAAATTTTCAGTTAATGCGTTGTTTTATTTTGCAAATATAACAGCAAGTACCCTAAATAGTTAATATATACTGAATTCTTAGATGATTTTGTTTAAAATAATTAATTTTTAACTACTTTGTCAAATCTTGATCTCGTTGAGATTAATCTCGATCTCGAGAGTCTGAAGGTCGAGATCTCGAAACGCCCAATCTCGAACCAGATTTTTCGCACGAGATCTCGAATCGCCAATCTCGGTTCGAGATTGCATTCCCTAATATCTAAGTCATATTATCTATGCCCTATTCATGAAAATGCAGGGTTCTAGCTTTAGCCAGTACAAAATTACAGGAGGTTGAAAATGGCCTGAATGGGTTCGAGAAAAGAACGGTGCGGCCGCGCCTTTGTTTTGCTCGACTTGGCGGGGGCACTGCCGTGCCCCCAGATATTACTATGGTATGAAGTAGCCATTGGATCATCTTAATTACACAAGATATAAATTTACCGTGTTTCGGCCCATTTGATTAGTTTTAAAGTGCAGTTTGCGATTATACAAAAAAGTACAGTCGGTAATAAAAGCTTGTCTCAATTTTTTTTCTCCTGATTCTTATGATCATGTTACCTAACATTGATGAAAGAATAGTTCGTACAACTTTTTTTGACGAACTCAGACTTCAGTGTCAAAGAACACGGAAATGTACAATCAGCGACAGAGGTACCTAACCCTATCAGTGGCGTGGCGTCCAAAGAACTCGATTCCTACCGGCTTGCCTACTATCAGGCATTTGACCACCTTATTCTACAACTCTTACGGGAAATGTACGCCAAATCTGCACCGGCTTGCCGAAGGATATCTTTTACGCCACGCCACTGTACCCTATACATGTTTGTGAAGCAGGATGGATTTCTTAATCCCCTTTGCCCGGCACCGCAACTGCCGTGAATGTGATGCATAGTCGTGATTTTCTGCATGTAGCGTGGAAGCGGCGCTTGGACGCTGCTCTAGTTGGCCGTCGAAAGCGCTGTATCCATCCGATTTGTGATTACACAGTCCATTTGTGCCATAACGCGGGTCGTTGCCGTTTATTGCTTCCCCTCTTGCGTAAACATCTGCACGGCCAAGAATGAATAAAACAAAAATAACCACTTCTTGCACTAATCGCTATCCAAACGATCCAATTCAAGCTAAATATTATAAATGCGAAAGTAACTCTGTCTGTTATCTTTTCACACTGAACCGCTTGATATGAAATTTGGTATTGAGATAGTTTGAGGTTCTGGGGAAGGATCATCTTCGGCAAGGGGGTGAAAGTGAGGTGGAAGCTTGTATGAGGAACCAATATTTACTCAAATATGTAAGAGATATAGAGTCTAATTGTATGCAGACAAAGATTGTAAGTCTCATGGCACAGGTATTCCTAATACATATCGATTAGATGCTTTATTAACACGAAACCATTGTAACATTTGTACTTTTTTAATTCATAACTTGGTTATGCTCGGTTGTATAATGAGCTTCATCTCACGGACCACTGTCATTGTTGCCCGCGGCCCACTTTTACCTATCACATTTGATCTGCTGATGCAACTGTACGAAAACTTTACCGCTCATTTGTAAACCGATAGGCGATTATGAGGGCAGAGGTAAGACGTTCTTTATCGTGCTGCTATAATACTCGTAGCTGACAGTGCTATCAAAGTCGTTATTTCGTTTGCCACGCAGCTCCTCACAGCTCTTACGAATACCTACCGTTACGTCAGATACCGCAAAAGTATACTTGGCATGGCTCCGAAAATATATAATAAAATCCCAAATCACATCAAAACACTAACCTATGATAAATTTAAGAAGGAACTGACATCATACCTTGTACAAAAGTGTTATTATTCTGTAGATGAATTTTTCAATAATAACTAGATTAAGTACTATAATGTAACTACATTAATTAATAATTAAATAATAACAATGATTTAATACTAATGTTAATAAAAAATATGATCATTTAAATTCTGCTAATTTAGATTTAACAAATTTGTACGCCATTAGGCAAAACACAGAGCTCTGTATTTTTAACATAAGACCTGTATTTGTATTACCTGTGATTTACAAATAAATTTAAAAATAAAAAAAATAAAAAATAAAATAAATAAGATATTCATGGTAACTGCAAGAATATGTGAAAAGAGAAAACAATTAATATAGCGACGAAAGTGTTGGTGGTGTTCTTCACTACATAGTATAAAACAAAGTCGCTTCCCGCTGTCTGTCTGTCCCTATGTATGCTTTCTATAATCTATGGTCACGTGAACGTGGTAAGATAAGAATCTGAATCTTAACATTGCAAATCACAATGCGGCAAAATCTTCCGGCGTGGGCATGTGAGCTCTAGCTCTGGCGCATCTGTCCTCATCTATACTCAAACTCTTCCTCTTGCAAGCAATTTCCTTTTCGAGATCGCCTCTATACTTCATCAGCTCACTCCGCACACCCTCGGCTTCTCTTATTTGCTCCCGTAATGCCTCGTACTTCTCTTTGATGAGCTTGTGTTCAGCCATCAAGGCATACTGTGCTACATCTCTACAATTTTCAACATTGGGTCTGCCGTAGTTCCTCCCGTGTATCCGAGTCTCAGACAATTTGGAACAGTCATTAACTTTTCTCAAAGACTCTTTAAGATCATCAATTAGGTTCTCTATATTAGCTATGTTTTGCAGATTCTCTTTAAGATTCTTCTCTAGGTGTTGGCAACACAGTTCGGTAGCTGACACGGCTTCTGCTAACGCTGCGTTCGTCCTGTCTGCCTGTCTCTTCATATCCTGAGCTCCGTATGTGATAGCATTCATCAAATTTCCTCTCAAATTCTCAGATTCCTGCCTAACTTCCTCACAGTTTTTAATGCTCTCATCACAGTAGTGCTCCCAGTATTCTAAAGAGCTTGCATTCTCAGGCCATCTCGCCACACCGGGGTGGCCCTGTATTAGAGTAGATTGGGGCGTCATGCTGTACATTCTCTTGTCTAATTTTAGTGTTTCCATTTTATCACTCCAATCGGATTCGATGGCCACCTTTGCCGCCTTCAACTTTAACATTTGCTCTTCAACTTTAGCGAGAGTTTCATTAAAATCTCTTCGTATTTCGCCGACTATCGCCACTTCTTTAATCAGCTCCTGTTCAGCGTCATCTCGCACCAAGTCGGGCTCGTAACGACCGGTCCTCAATTCGAGACACTCTTTAGAAATTGATTCGGGCAACATGAGGATCCGGCAGGCGCCCTTCAGCCGGGCCCTGTACACGTCCAACACGTCGATTTCCTCGCTGATGGCGCGCTGCGCGGCTTCAACTTGCTTCTTTCGCGAGGACAAACCTTTTACGCGTTTCTTTAGCTCGTCGTTAGAGTGGGTCTGTGCGTCGCCTATTTGATTGAAAGCGTCGGCTATTTGTTTTTTAAACCCGGCTTCCCTGCCGGTAGCTCTCGGGGTCAAAATGTACTCGTTATTTTTTCTCCATTCCCCTGTGGAATACCTGGTGATGGAGTACTTGTCGACGACGGGTCGCACGCCGGTGATGCCGGCCTGCGGGGTCCAGTCCACGTGGCCGCCGGCCCAGGGCCCGACGGGGCCCATGCCAAGCATGTCCCCGCTGGTGCCCTGGCCGGGCTGCGGGAGGTGCGGCGGCGGCGCGCCGGCGGGGCGCGCGCGGGGCGAGGGGGGGCGCACCTGCCCCGGCACGTACGCGCGCTCGTGCGGGTTGTCATGCTGGCCCGTGCCCGCCACCAAATATTCCGTTGGTTTCTGACCTCCTTGTTGACCCGGACAAATGTACGGACAAATGTTTGTATTCGGTTTTCCGGATTCCATATTGACGAAAATTTAATTACTTCAATAAAAAGGATAAATAAAACGAATAAAATTAACTAAAAACCAAGTATGTCAAATAATACCTGACAAATAAAATTACTTATACACTTTTTTTAGCAGTTTTTAGGTCACTCAGTTCTAAAAAGGTTTGATACAGTTTTATGCCCATTTGGGGTATCCCAAAAAAATAAGGTCTAGTTTTTATATTTTTATTCGATAAAGAAGGCAAATTTCGTATTTTTGAAATTAACCAAGTAAATTAATTTATTTTAATTTTTAAATAAAATTTCATTATGACGTCAAAATTTTGGATAGTAGGTACAAACGAAGACACAGTTAAGTGACCATCAGTAGACCTTAATACCTACATAGCAATTGTAATAAGGGTGACAAGTGGTCAGTTAGCAGTGTCTTCGATTGTATGTCTATAAAATGTCATTCATTGATTGTGTTTTTTGCCTGGCAACACTTCGTTTAATGATGTCGTTAATTGTTGTTATATTTAAACATTTTTTTTTAAAGAGAAATGGTGAGTTTCTTCCGGCGCTTCTTCTCATCAGAAAGTCACTACCCGAAGCGCCAAAAGCAAAAAATATATAGAATCAGACTTGTAAATCGGCCCTTGAGGGATTCGAGGGCCTACTTGCAGAAATAAAATATTTTATTTTATTTATTTTTATTTTACAAATAACTATATAATACTATATTTTAAAAATTATCTGAAATCAGGGAATAATTCTACAATCCTTTTTCTCGAAATGGTTTTTGAATCATCATACCTAGGTACATTACAAAATAATGGGGTAAGGATAACCCATTTGAAGCATGAATGAAAGTTGTATTCTGTTTATTTTTATCTTGGTTCATCAGACGGAGAGAGCAAGCGTCGTAAACATTTTATGCTACTAGTTTTCCGACGTGAAATGTTTACTTCATACTTATATTGAGCATTGTAACATGTACGTGGAAACGTAGATTAAATACTAAATACGTATACACGATTCCATAAAAGTGGCACAGTAAAGTGTTTACTTCAAGTAAAATGTTACTACCTAACTAACGGCGAAGTAATACAAAGGTTGCACATAATTCAGACTTAGTACATATAAGTAGGTAAAATACCCCACAGAACTAGCAACCCACGAGGTCTGTCTTCGGCTTCACCCGAGCGAGTATAGCCCCTATTGCCGGAGCCCGAAGGTCGCAGCGCCTGGCAATATTTCCAGTAGATAACTGTACAGGCCCGTGGGAGACTGCTAATGAAGCCATTGTTTTTTGAAATAATCGTTAGGTTACGTTATGGTATAAGTGTTGAGCATTTGAAACTTGTTTTCCACCAATAATTTTACGAGGATTTAGGTACTTGTACGAAAACCTTCAGAAATCGTTTAGTTTAATAGACAACGAATACAAAGATGTCGGCACGACAATTCCTGGAACCTCGCAAATTCAATTTACTATGTAGGGCCAAGTGGGCCATGGCCTAGGGCGACCGGCGCCTCAACCCCCCCCCCCCCCCACGCTCTGTTTAAAGCAGGCCGGTGCCTCTCGGTAAGTTTGCGAACTTTATTGGCCCGCTAAATTAAAATACACCCCTGGCCAAAATCCATCCTATATTACACACCGAATCCACCCCATTATTTTACGGCCACACCTGATTGGCCAAAAAGGATGCAGTCTATTATAATGTGAGGCTTTTCCTACTGTCCCATCCATGATACTTACCCTAAATCTCTCAGTCTCACCAGACGTATAATTTTATTGAGAACCTGGGATAAGTGAGAAAAAGAAGGACTGTTCTCAATTCGTACGTAACAAAGTGTTAATTTTTGTTCCTTTGTGTGATATTTGTATTTTTGGGTTCCGTACCTTAAAAGGAAAACACGTCCAACGCGTCCGGGTAAACAGTCCGTCTGTCTGTCTGTCTGTCAAGGCTCTTTATCGTGGGAACGCGCGGAGATATCGAGTAGAAATTAAAACCATATAGTCAGGTCTATGGTCCCTTGCAGCTGTGAAAAAATCAAACTTCTAAGTTAACGTAAAAAAACATACAGCCGTTTATGCCGCAAAAAGTCGACACGCAGGTCGGGCTGGGTGAGTACCGGGGGTGCCTGGAGTCGAACCAGGTCACCTTGCCCGGCCTACCACGATAGTATCGGACTAGGTGGGGGCCTGAACGCCTGGGGTCGAACCAGGACGTTGGCCAGGGCCACCTTGACTTTTCGCTGATTGCTCAGAGTGAGCAGCGGACCAGCGGGAATTAATACCGTCTTATACTGCAAGTATAGGGGGAAAATCTGAAAAATAGAAGTTTGATTTTTTCACAGCTGCAAGGGACCTCTGAGCATATGGTTTTAATTTCAACTCGATACCTCCACGCGTTCCTGCGATATAGGGCCTTGACAGACAGACAGACAACAAAGTGATCCTATAAGGGTTCCGTTTTTTCCTTTTGACGTACCTACGAAACACTAAAAATACAAATATGGTTAACTTTCGTCACACAAAGGAACAAAAATTAACTGTTAAATTAATCCCTCAACTACGTATCTTTTTTTGGAAAACGACTCTCGTACCTGCCCCTCGATATAACTGTACATGTAGGTACGCCTATAATGCCTCGCTCGTTCCGAAGCGACGCCTTACTTTTCACACCATTACTAAAACAGCTAGCTATGCCGCAAGCGGGAATTTGATTCCCGCCTGTATCAAATCTAATTGGTTTAATTACTCGATTTACTCGTTAATCTGTTTTCTAAAGAGATAAAACGAGCAATTGCAACCTCGAAAGGCAACATTTACAGTTACAGAAATTTATGGCGTATTAATACCTATTTTATTAGATTTGAGCATTAGAGTTAAAGCTAGTAAATCTAAGAACCAATTGGTTCACGATAGGGATATCCTTCGCCTCGTAAGAGTTTAGGCTCGCGCTCGCTCAGTCCGTCGGACACCAATACAATAGATATATGTAGATATAGCAAAGCAACAAAAGAGCGGAAAAGCGTAAAAAAGTGACATACGAATGCTTCCGATTAGACACGTGTTTTGGAACATTGGTGACAAATGACAATAATGTATTGCGTCCGTTCTATTTATATGAAAGCTAAACTGCCTTATGATCCTGATGAAAGAGACAAAAATAACTGATAAACCACTGATACGAGTCAAATCAGTAGCTAAACTAAACTGCTGTAGACAACATACGTTGGCACTTGAATTTGTTATTGGGCAAGCGATAATATAAACAAAAGTTTATAAAATGCCAAGAATACGAGTTTCATAAGAGGCGCGAGAGTGAAAGGCGCTGTTACAATGAGTTACAAGTCTGTAAGTTGGTGTAATAAGGCAGGAAGGAAGTGTTGTGGTTAGACATCATACCAGTGTAATGCTGTTATGAAGTTTATTAACCTTAAATGATGTGGTGTGGTGTTGAGTTGGATAAAAATCTAATTTTATCAAAAACAACGTTGATATTTATGTCGCTCAATCAATTCTCAAATTCAAATATGAAAACAATTTTGGAAATGCATTTAAATTTGTATATTAATTTAGATACGGGTTTCTAAAAACCAGCCAGTTCTGAGGCAGACGGGTAGTGCGAACGGATCATACCGCACCTATCCCTGTCTATGTTCAAAGACTTCCTCTTGGCAGCTATTCCTCTCTCAAGCTCGATCCTCTTCTTCATGAGGTCTTCCCTTATCCTCTCGGCGTTCCTGAGCTGTCCTAGCAGTGACGTCACGGTCTCGTGGATTGTCTTCACTTCCTCAATCAAACCCAAGTGAGGTTGATCTCTCACGCTCTCTCCGTGCGGTCGCCATTGGTTTCGGTTATCCAGTCTCGTTTGCGCCAACTTCATCGCCGCATCCATCTTCTGCACGGAACTCTTTAAGTTATCTATCAGTGACTCCATGTCAGCAATTCTCTGGAGTGTGCTCCTCAAAGTCTCTTCCAATTTCGTGCATAATTCCGTAGTTAAAGCGACAGTCTCTGCTAAGGCCATGTCGGTTCGATCCGCTTGAGTTCGAAGCTTCCGGCCACCGCTGACGAGAATGGCATTGAGACTGCCTCTCAAATCGCTGGACTTTTGCCTGGCGGCTTCGCACTGCTGCACATTTTCACGACAAAAGAACTCCCAATACTCTAATGGTGCCGAATATTCTCCGAACCTTGTAGAACCAGGTTTGAACATGATCGTGGAGGATTTTGCAGTCAATCCCAAATTAATAGTCTCAGTATTATAAGCCATGTTTTTATCACACCAGTCGTACTCGATCCTATGTTTAGCCGCTTTATTTATAGCCATTTGTGCTTCGATTTTGTCCAGAGTCTTGGAAAGTGTAGCTCTTATTTCGTTAACCAAGTTCATTTCTTTGATCAGTTCCTGCTCTGCTAGATCGGCAACTAGGTCGGGCTCGGAGCGGTTGGAACGAAGATCTAAACACTCTTTTGATATTGATTCCGGTAACATCAGAACTCTAGACGCCCCTTTCAGACGTTGCCTGTCAATTTCAAGCATTTCCACCTCTTCTGTGATCGCCTTGCATGCCTTTTCGACTTCTACCCTCCATCTGAATAGATCTCTCGCTTTCTGTTTCAGTCTGTTATTATTGTCCAACTGCGTCTTGTCAATATTACCAAACGCCTGCATGATAGCGGTTTTAGCGTTGTAGTCCACTATATTGGATTCCGTTATAATCTCAGGGTCTAATATATTTTCGTTATGTTTTCTCCATTCACCGAGTGAGTATCTACTTATTGAGTACTTATTTACGCCAGGTCTGGTACCTGTCATGCTGCCGAGAGGAGTCCAGTCCACCTGGCCGTCCTGTCCGGGCTTGAGATTGGGTAAATACTCCTCACCACTCGGAGGCGGTCTGAGCGCTGCATTTTCATTAAGATGTGGAGTCTCTCCAGCCGGGGTAGCCGCTGCCGCCTCTGTCGCCTCTTTGAGATCCTCTTTGGCTTTTTCTGGACTTTTTTCCGCTTTTTTAAACGCACCGATGTCATCGCAAACTTTCTGATTCTTGGCAGACGTGGATTCAGCCATTAAAAAAAACTCTAAAATATAAAATAGTGATCTAAATGATAATGTCACTGACAAATGATTGTCAACTTAATCAATGTGATGTTTGCAAAAAAATATTTCGAGTGATTGTTTGTTGCCATTGTTTTCGCCGTTAGCTAAGGTAGGTTCAATAATAAAACCCTCTTCGGTTGGTTACGTTACGGCGGTGCGGTGTGCGGTAGGTATAATATCAGTAGGGCAGTCATTGAAGCGAAAAATACGGTCTTACCTCCGAATTTTTTTACTGTGAACCGATTTGCATGAAATTTTGGAATTAGGCTCATCTTACCCTTAACTTCAAAAGTGAAAATGATCTGAACTCCGCCTATTATTTTATGGGGTGTAAACAACCCCTTAATGGAAAAATTGACATTGAGCCATTTTATCGCTAGAAAACATGTCTAATAGTAAGTGGTGAAATTGTAAAGTATTTTCTAACATAATTACCTCATATTAAAATAATTTTCAACCCCTTGAAATTGCAAACAACCCCTAAATTGAAAAAATCACAAAAAAATACGTTGGTATGACATAAAAAGATGTAAGTATAGAGTAAGTAATATTTTATATTCTCTATAATAATTATCAAATTTTTAACCCCCTTTCAACCCTTGAAAACTACCCCTTGATAAAAAATTGTTAAATTTTTTTTTTGATAAAATGAAAAGGATTTAAATATTATTCCACACTCTCGAAAATGATTATCATATTCTTAAGCTTTTCTACCCTTAACACATTGGGCGCCATGGGGGTCACGTGTGACCCCCATTACAAATACAGATGACCGACTACCCCTAAATTAAAACAGTAAATATATATGATTACTAGACCCCGTTATCTTGTCGCACTGACATTTCTTTTCACTAGAGCGTTAATGCTTTTTTTATCGACTATCTAAATGTCGATAGTGTGTATGCAGCCAACCCCGAAATCTCAAAAATTTTTTTGGACTTTTCATACATTACGAGTTTTCGACTATTTTCGACCGATCGATGACGACATTTCGTATGAAATTTGTCCCGATAGTAAAAGTTATTACTATTATGCAACGTTGTATAATTAAATCAAAAAACGCGCATTGCGTCTCTATTTGCGATACTCGCCGCTGTCGCGGCTCGTATCGCAACTCACGCAATTCGCATTTTTTGAGCCTTCTTATACAACTGTTGCATAATAGTATTTTCGTTGGCCCCTTCACTCAAATGTGTTATATATACATATAAGAACGTTGGTATGTATTCATGCCTACGTTTCCAAAATATATGAGCCATATTATGTATATATATACACATTACAATAGTTGTGGGTCTCTATTATACTGCGTACTTTCACATTGCTCCAAATATTCACACTTCGAAATTTTCAGTTACTAAGTAGAAAAAAATATGATAAGTTTTTGGACCATAACTCCTTCAATTTTCATGCTATCACAATTTATAAAAAACCATTATAAAGGTAATTAAGAGAGCTACAACATCCTTCATTGCAATATATAGTAAAAAACCTTTTTCTAAAACGGTGAAGGGTTAAAGGGCTTAAGAGAGGCTGTGATTGCGCTGCCACGCGCTCTTTAAACAATCATATCTCCGTCAATTTTTGTTTGACAGAGAAAACAAAAAAACTAAATTGTTTGTCAGAAAAATACCTAAAATTTTAATGCGTACACTTTTCTACGTATCTGTCGTAATTTTTGAGATATTATGAAAAATAAGTGGGTGTTTTAAAAATTTGAAATTATGTTTTTTTTTTTAATAGTGACTTTTTTGAAAAATATGTGTTCTGAAGCAGCCAAACTGATACTATCTATCAAACTCTTCATAATGAAGTTAATTCTAAGCGGAATACGATTAATTTTAATTTTGGTGGAAATGGCACTTATGAAACCCATTGATTTAAAAGAAAAAACATTAGATGCTCCCCTTATTTGCAATACAGCTCACTTATTTTACGTGCAAAAGACTTTTAATAGTGCTCATTTTAAAGCTTATTTCAAGCACTACAGAACCCTTTTGTATTAAAATGCATAAAATGCATCTGCTCGCCGCTAGATGGCATTGACCACATCGATTAAATTTCAGACAAAATAAAAAACGGCTTTGATCTTTAATATCTAGCTTAATATTGCACTTAGAATACTTTATAAAAAACCAAATTGTTCATTGTTTTACCTGCTACAATTTTGTTCTGTATAAAATTTTCGATAAAACGTATATTTTTGGAGATATTTGCAAAAAACCGATGAAAAACGTGACAAAAATGCGAATTTTCAATTGCCAATAACTTGAAATTTATTGGATTTTTTGAAAAACTTTATAGAAGAGTTTTTGCTTAAAATTAGGCCTTCTATCGATTTCCGAGACGATTTTGAAAAAAAAATAATTCACCCCCGAGAAGGGGTGGCAACCACCCCCAGGGTGGTTGCGGAGTTCAAATCATTTTCACTTTTGAAGTTAAGGGTAAGATGAACCTAATTCCAAAATTGTATGCAATTCGGTTCACAGTAAAAAAATTCGGAGCCATAATGCTTCAATGACTGCACTACAGGTAAAATCGTAATAATTTGTACTGTGGTAAACTTTTACTTTCAACCAGCTTACAAAGTTGTTAAAGTGAATTTATATAATTTACAATTTTACAGTATGTGTGTGTACATGTATAATATTTCTTTGATTTACGAGTACTCATAAGAAAACGGTTGGCAAATAATTTACCTACTGTTGGATAGACTGAATCAAGCCTTGAAGGAGTTGAAGGTAGGTACTGCTGGTGCTACCAATGGCTTTCAGCTTTCGTAAATGTGTGCTTTGCCCGTCGCCGATTTAACTCTTTGGAATTGCAAGTTAGTAGTAAATACCACCTTGACAGTCTAGTCTTTTTACAAGCTTTTATTTAGCTTATTAGCACTCAAAATGCAAAGGTCAGCTGTGTTAAAATGCAAGCCACTCAGCAGCAAGCCGGTAAAAGCGCCGTGGAGGCTACATTGAAGGTGAACTTGTTTTATTCGCTTTTTGCGCGCTTATTTCTCAACTAGATTTAGTTTATATCTCGATGAAAAGAGCGTGGTTTAGGAAACCTACTAGACCTAGATGCTACCGACGGTAAGCCTACCAGGCGGGCTAGCACAACTGGCCGCGACTTATGACCTGTAACTTTCGCCCGCATTTGAATGAAATTGAATAGGGATAGTCGAGCGACAAAGAGTCGCGCGTCACAATTGTGCTCGAAGTATACTGATCTATAGCTTGGCAATTTCGTTAGTGACACTTAGAGATGTGCCATTCCCGGGAATATTCCCCGTTTGTATAGGGAATATTCCCACCGCGGGAATATTCCCCATACAAGTGGGGAATATTCCCGGGAACGGCACATCTCTATGACACTCCCATGTGTGCTTTTTGTTATGTGCAGGCGTAACTACTCACACAAAACCAACCGACTAAAATTAAGGCGCTGTAAAAAGGGAACCTAACATTTTCACAAGAAGACGACTACAAAAGTAAAATAAATCAGCGTTTGAACCCACGTGCACTTTACGATTTTACACATTAGAAACAATAAACTAACAGCTGAGCCTAAATACACAATTCCATACCATTAAATTAAACTAGAAGTGTTTATTCTACAATACCATGATAGAGTTGTGCCATTCTCGGGAATTCTCGGAAACGTTCTCAGTTTTGTATGGGAAATGTTCTCGAGAACGTTCTCGCTCCATACAAAACGGAGAACGTTTCCGAGAATGGCACATCTCTAACCATGACATGATGCATGCTTACGTCTTATCGTGTTAGAATCGCTACCGTTTGCAAACTTTTTTCCGGTCACATAGCGGTCTCGTGAACCTACGTATGAGGTCACGACAGGCAGACTTCTCACGTATAGTCAGTCATGTTCATATTCCAAATGACTTGCTAACACGACGTTAATAAATAAGCATTTTCATTACAAGAGTAGGTATTTTAAATACCGATGTAGTAAGGTAGTAGTAATAGGTAGGTATTTTAAATATAAGAGGTCATCCATATAGTACTTCACACCCAAGGGGGGGTCTAGCCAAATGTGACAGTCTATACTAACAAGGTCAAATATGTTAGGAAAAAGGGTGACATGCGGGAGGAGGGGTCTAAAAGTCTGAAAAATCGTGACGTACTTTGTCAATGACCCCTAATTAAACGGTTTTATTTAACTTACCGTGTTTGTGTCAAGTTTGTTTGTTTGGGTCAAATCTTGCGGCAGCTTTTTCAACTACTTCTACTAAACTGATTTTTATGAAACTTTGCACACAGATTCTGTTTCCGTGACAATACAACATTATGATAAATTCAAGGTGGTCTGATGATGGAGTCAGGAGCTGGAGAGTGGAACTCTTCAACCGTTACTAATAATTCCATCGAGCGTGGGCTCATTCGCTTGGTATTGACGAGCCCGATTCGTTAAACCTGGTGACGAGGGTCTGATGATGGAGTCAGCAGGTAGAGAGGGGAACTCTTCAACCGTTACTACTAACTCCATCGAGCGTGGGCTCATTCGCTTGGTATTGACGAGCCCGATTCGTTAAACCTGGTGATGAGGGTATGATGATGGAGTCAGGAGGTAGAGAGTGGAACTCTTTAACCGTTACCAGTAACCCCTTCGACTTTGATCTTATTTGGTTGGTATTGACGAGCGCGTTACGTTAAACTTGATGGCGAGGATCTCATGATGGAGTCAGGAGGTAGAGAGTGGAACTCTTCAACCGTTACTACTAACTCCATCGAGCGTGGGCTCATTCGCTTGGTATTGACGAGCCCGATTCGTTAAGCCTGATGACGAGGATCTGATGATGGAGTCACGAGGTAGAGAGTGGAACTCTTCAACCGTTACTACTAACTCCATCGAGCGTGGGCTCATTTGCTTGGTATTGACGAGCCCGATTCGTTAAGCCTGGTGACGAGGGTCTGATGATGGAGTCAGGAGGTAGAGAGTGGAACTCTTCAACCGTTACTACTAACTCCATCGATCGTGGGCTCATTCGCTTGGTATTGACGAGCCCGATTCGTTAAACCTGGTGATGAGGGTATGATGATGGAGTCAGGAGGTAGAGAGTGGAACTCTTTAACCGTTACAAGTAACCCCTTCGACTTTGATCTTATTTGGTTGGTATTGACGAGCGCGTTACGTTAAACTTGATGGCGAGGATCTCATGATGGAGTCAGGAGGTAGAGAGTGGAACTCTTTAACCGTTACCAGTAACCCCTTCGACTTTGATCTTATTTGGTTGGTATTGACGAGCGCGTTACGTTAAACTTGATGGCGAGGATCTCATGATGGAGTCAGGAGGTAGAGAGTGGAACTCTTTAACCGTTACCAGTAACCCCTTCGACTTTGTTCTTATTTGGTTGGTATTGACGAGCGCGTTACGTTAAACTTAATGGCGAGGATCTCATGATGGAGTCAGGAGGTAGAGAGTGGAACTCTTCAACCGTTACTACTAACTCCATCGAGCGTGGGCTCATTCGCTTGGTATTGACGAGCCCGATTCGTTAAACCTGGTGATGAGGGTCTGATGATGGACTCAGGAGGTAGAGAGTGGAACTCTTCAACCGTTACTACTAACTCCATCGAGCGTGGGCTTATTCGCTTGGTACTGTTGAGCTCAATGCGTTATATTTGATGGCGACGGTCTGATGCTGGAGTCAGGAGGTAGAGAGTGGAACTCTTCAGCCGTTGCTAACAAGCCCTTAAAGTTTGGTCTCATTTAATTAGTATTCACGAGCCCTATACGTTAAAGTTGGTGTCGAGGGTCTGAAGATGGAGTCAGGATATGAAGAGCAGATAATGTTCAACCGTTTATAGTACCTAACCCCTTCAACCAAACGGTTGGTCGTTTGGTATTGACGGGCCCAATACGTTATACATGGTGACGAGGGTCTGATGATAGAGTCAGGAGCTAGAGAGTTTAACTCGTCAACCGTTTTTAGTAACCCCTTCGAATTCAGGCTCATTTGGCTGGTATTGTTGAGTCCAAATTAAGCTTGCTAACGAAGCAATGATGATGAGTCACGAGGTGGACAGTCGAAATCCTCAACCGTTACTATTAACCCTTTCGAGTTTAAGTTTTTTGGTTGATAATGACGGTCGGCTGATGGAATCAGGAGGTAAAATATGGAAATCTTCAACTGTATGTTGAAAATGGAAGTATTTTGACGTTACTTAATCCCAACGAGTTTTGTGTAATTCGGTTTGTATTGACAATTAGTCTGATACGTTATACTTAGTGCCAAGGGCCTGATGACGGTGTGAGAAAACGGAAAGTAAAAATATTAAACTGTTACTGGTAACCCCAAACCGTAGGCGTATATCGTCACAGTGTGGCAAGGCGAGCCCATTCACCTATTTACAAACACCCAAATGCCTTTAACTCGGTCCTTATGCTTGCGTAGGTGCGAGGTACATTGGGATAATATGCGTAGTTGGTGATACGCAGAAAGCTACTCTGCAGCTCCGCAGTATTGAACGTGCAATCATCGGTTTTGCACACTGAAACTCGTCGTTGGTACTCGCAAAAATGAGATGAGACTTTACCTTTAAAATTGATTAGTAGCTTTCGCTTTCTAATTCAATCATCAGTTCCTTGACCCCAAGTATAAAGTATTGGAGTCATCAATGCCAACCAAATGAGTCCAACCTAACTAGAGAGGGTTACTAGTACCTAATGTTTGAAAAATTCTCCTGTTCAGCTCCTGACTTTCTTCGGGCTCACAAAAATAAAATGAGGATAGTTCAAAATAAGGAATACTTTGCGCAATGGTTTTTAGTCAAAAGTTGAATATTAAACTAAAAACTAGAAAATAAAAATAGGTAAAAAAACTTTTTAAGTTAAACGGTTTTATCTTATTTTAAAAAATGTACCAAAAAGTAGAAAATAAATTTAGGACACAAAACTGGATCTTTTCGAGATTTTGACATCTGTTAGGTGGAAAATCGTCCAATAAGCGGAATAATTAATAATCTGGGACTTAACATACTAAATAAAAACGTGGGGCGCATTGTATTTGCATCTATCTATATCTCTACATATTATGAAACAATATATCCGCCCGCATCTGTTTGTCTGTCCGTATAAACATGAAAACTGCTGGACTACGTTGATGCGGTTTGCACTAACTGCTTGATACTTTGAGATGGTTTTAGAACAGTTACTTTGCTTAATGTGTATTTTACCTGTGTGTAATAATCCAGGCAAGGCTGCGGGTGTTCTTAATTATGTAAATAGGAAAACTCATATTTGAAAGATTATTTAAAAATTAAAAATTGCGCCCCACGTTTTTATTTAGTATGTTAAGTCCCAGATTATTAATTATTCCGCTTATTGGACGATTTTCCACCTAACAGATGTCAAAATCTCGAAAAGATCCAGTTTTGTGTCCTAAATTTATTTTCTACTTTTTGGTACATTTTTTAAAATAAGATAAAACCGTTTAACTTAAAAAGTTTTTTTACCTATTTTTTAAAAAAAATAAACGAACTGAGCCCCTCTTCCTTTTTGAATTCTGTTGAAAATTACGCCGCAAAGTTTAAATTTGGGAATCTCGCGGCAAAATCATTAGCAACACAAAACCGGTGTTGCCAACTTAAAGTGAAACAGTAAATATGGAAAAGAGTCTACTTAAACGTGTCATTTAGAAAAGTTGACCTTTTTGGAATTACACAACCGGAAGTACTTTTTAGTTTTTTTGTTAAAGTACGTTTTTAATACGTACTTATTGTGTAAAAGCGACGGTTACGCTACATGATATCCAAGTGGGGCTTTTTACTATATACCTTTATAATATCTATAATTTGTTATGCATAATGTTATTTTTGCATGAAATTCCTAATTTTATAATGCCGAATTGCCGATACAGTCCAAAACTTATTCCGTCTTTATAAACAAATCAAAAACAGTGTTTTATAATTTTTTCAACTACTTATAAGCAATTCCATCCATGCTGCGGGAAGATGGATGAAATTTTTATTCCATACTGTCTCTTCAGCTAGCATGGGATGCTTAGGTACAGTCTAGGTCAATAAATATCCACACAAAGTTCCAAAATATGTATAGGTACCTACATAAACTTTACTGCCATCATAATAAGAACCTGTATATCTATTTTTAAATTGTGTGGTGTGTGGAGTGTGTGAGTGCCCTTGACTGTACAACAAATATTAGATACCTATAAGTAAGTAAACGAAGGAAACAAACACAGTAGGTGTAATTGGATTGCTCCGCATTTCAACTGTCTACATAAGTCGTTACATGATTCTGCATGTTTGTAATCCTGTAAAAAGGTACTTACTTCTGCTATGCGTACAGTTATTTGATTTCTTTAATGTTGATAAATTAAAAACATATGAAAACTAGTAGGTAGGTATTTTTAATGCAGGGCTGATATAAAATGTCCAGTTGGTTTTCTCAGTCAGTCCGTTCCACTCACAATAATTATCTGTTCTTTAATCGTGTAGATTAAAATACTAACTCAGCGGGTAAAGTAGATACATAGTAAGATACCCAAATTCAAATTTAAATATGGTTTATTTGCAGAAATAGGGTTAGTTACAGGTCTTGATTTAATGTTATTCCACTTTTTCCAGCTGTGTTCAGACAGCATACAAATATTTAATCTTAAATAACTAATAATATACCTAAAAAAAAGGTTTACTTTGCTTAAAAACTATAAATTCTTTAATACTATAGAAACAGTTTTCAAGAAGCCAATTTCGTAAGGTTCGTTTAAATTATGTACCTTCAAGTTCTCTTATTTCTATAGGCAAGTTATTAAAGATTACAAATATTAAAGCAATTTCTTTTATATATATCTGTCTTACATCGTAGCTGAAAGAGTAGACCTTTGTAATAGGCTCTCTGGTTACACGAAGTCATATCGGAACGTTTCTTGAAATATTTTGGGTATCTCTTGACGAAGTTATACACCTTCGATATATAGGTACATGCAAGTGAGGGGTAAAATGCCCAGCTGTTTAAAAATCGGTCTACAGCTCCATCCTATCCATGCATTCGCTATTGCACGAACACACTTTTTTTGCAATATAAATATCCTTTCCACATCTACCCAATCTACCCAAAAGTTTAATAAGTATTTATGTACCAATCTTCGAGTTTTAAAAGCGACTCTACACTGGCATAAGTCTGAGTCAGGAATTAAAAATGTTGAAATCTAGTTTGCCACACCTGCCTCAGCCCAGCCGGATGTTAGGGCATGCGGCAAAGGTACGCTACACTTGTCTGCTCAATGATGCAAATTGTTACATTCTAGGGTTAGTACCTACTATTTCTGAAATTATAATTAGTAACTAACCTCCTACGTACGATTATACCTAAACGAATATTAGATAAAATAAACCTGATAGATAAAGGGGGATATAGAGGGAGCTTCTTGGAGATGCGGCTTTGAGTCGATTTATCATGAATAGTTATATTTTTTACATGAAACACATGAGGACTTGTAAATCTATTGTTCTGTACAGTCGGTTAAGTAATGAAAATCTCAAGCATACTATTGTCATCTTGGAATTTAGGGTTTTGATTCAAAATTACTCCTGTGTTTAGTTAAAAGTTTGTTATGACAAAGTACCTACTAAAGTGCTCAGGATATTCATTGACCTACTGTACCTCGGTAAATTGACAACCTTAGTCGATCTATTGTTATGCAGGCTTTTGACACAATGTAGTATATGCAGTCGTGATTTGCTTGAGACCTTGACTTAGTATTAATAATTTATACCTGCTTTAACAATGGTTTACGACTTATTTGAAGTTTTTTTTACCATGCCGTTATTCTCAGGTATTTGGTAACACTAAATTAATACTGAAAACGAAAAATCAGTGACACTTGAAACTCTAAACTATATAACTTCCAGCTACATTATTATAAGGAATCGCAATCAGATTCTGACTTCATCATTATCGGACTTACCAGACAAAAGTTGCAGCCATCCACAGATGTGGAACACCGTTGTTGACTGGCAGAAGAAGAACAGTAGCATTGTGCAGATGGTGAACAGAGCTGCTGCGACAGCTATACCCACAAGGGCAGTGGCTATTTTAAAGACCAGCCCATTTATAGAGAAGAAGTCGTCTAATCTCCCTTTGCAGTCTTCCAAGGCATCGTCAGTCCTGCAAACCTGCCACAAGCCAAACTTTCTTGGATACTCAGTCTCTAAATCACCTATCCACTCTGGAGTGACAAACGCTACAACGCTGATTATCGCGTAGCAGATCGTAAAAATCGCCCAAAGTACACCAATAGCTTTCGAATTTCTGACATAGTTCGTCGCGTACAAATGTGACGAATCCACGTACTCGATTTTAGAACCCATTATGCTGGTATATTTCACAACACAGAAACTGTGACACTTAACACATATTTATGTTACTGTTAATGTTATATTGTCTTTTGTAAACTTGCACTGTTTCCATTCATGACTTGAAAGACGTAGTCGAGAACTCGAGAAACGTAACACTAAACGGACGCAGCGAAATACTAACCCGCGCAAGGCGAACACAACCTCTCGCCGCACGCCATTCCATTGAGTGGGGATGGATGAAGGCACAAGCTTGACCTATTGACTCTCCTCTAATCCCATTTCAAAAGGTTTCTTGATGTTAAAACTGCATACTTTCTTAACGTAATGCGATAAAAATTAATTATTAAATAAGGTTAGCAATTAGCACGCTCTTCAAAATTTAGTTGTACGATTCGATAGTCTGTTAGTTGTTTATAAACAGTTGTAGGACTTGTAAGATGCTAACTAGCGACACCTAGATTAAAATATGCGACATAAATCAAGTAGCACTGGCGACATCTAGCGTGATCTATATTATTTCAGATTTCATGCGTAGCTTGCAAAGGTAACTTGACTTGAGTTCCATTCCATTCTTTCATTGCATGATGCACTGCATTCTATTCTAGCGACATCTTTGAATTCGTATGACAATTGCCGTACCAGACTACTTGAACACGATTCTTGATTGATAGTATTTAACTAAACACTAAAAAATACCACTTACATACTTTTTTTTTTATTTTATTTCAATGCCGTCGAGTAATAACAATATTATTTTTGAGAACCAACAGCTACGATGAGAAGTCTACTTAAACCATCTATCAGTTTGACAGTTTCGATCTGTAACTCTGTAACTAACGTGACGGAAAAAAAAGTAAAAACAACTATGTATCAGTTCAGCTCAGCTAAATGTTTGTTTTCACTAACTAATATGCATATTTTAAGCGAAATCCTTTCAAAATATGTTGCTAATTAACATTTTCTCTCTCCATATTACTGTGCTGTAGTTGTCAGGTGTGATGTGAATTATCTAGATGTGATAAAAAGCCAAAATGTCCGGAAGAGATAAGTGGGTCCGCCGGTTTTCGGTAGACGAAACAGCGAGACACAAAAATGGTTTTACTATTTACAAAATAACTTCTGTCGTAAGTATTATTTCGGAGTTTAATGCATTTCGCTTTTAGCTATTGTCAAACAAATGATATAAATATTTGATCAATTGTGGATTGGGTACGGTTTCTTTAAAACCATTGTGGTTTTCCTCTTTGATTCCGGTTTTGCTTCTTAATAACAAGTTAAAACTTTTTATGAGTTTTGAACTTTTATATTACGAAATAAGGTTCCACTTTTAAAAACACCAAAAGTCCTCTGGGCCTTAGGAGGATAAATAAAGTTTTCTACTTATTCTTTCCAACATATATTTTTCCTTCCAACAACAATATAAGACACATTCTTATCTTCTGCCCTACTGTATTTTCCGGAAAAAGTTGTTTTTACTTAAAGCAATATGCCAGGTGTAAATATCTCAAAAACCAACCTGAATCCAGCAAACATTATACTACATTTTTAACTTCAAATATGGTCATGAATACACTGTTAAAATTATTCGGTTTCCTCATGTTGCACCGTGTATTATGCATGTCGCCACCAACTGGTTTAGATAGCTATTTGGTTAGCTGCCTAGCCTTTTCATTAAAATTTTAGGTTAAGGTTGTTAGTCAGCTTGTGTCCCTCAGCAGATATAGAAGCCCCGCGCAGCAGGGTTTTGGCGACCGGCTGGCGGGTCATAGTTTAGTGAAAATGCTAGGCATTTAACCAAATGGCTAACTAAACCAGTTGGCTGCGACATGCTCATGTAGAAATATATGATGAAATAGCCAATGATATATGAATGCTACAAAAAAGTTAGGGGCTTTACTACACTGAGGGTAGTTTTTATCAAAGTCACGGTTTGTCACAGATTTGGACCTGCCACTGCTTAAGCATAATGGTAGAGATTGTATTAAGCATTCTATAGAAATGATGGAAAGGTAATGATTGTGCAATATTGTGAGGTGAGTCACACCAGCAGGCAATACTGACATACTATTCAACAAGCTGCATGTTAGCCTTGTAATCTGATATTACCTACTTGTTTAGTATTAAAAACCAATTTGTGGCATTATCTGGGAAAAGGGACCTTATTGTCGGTTCTAGTTTCTGAGATAATTGCGTTTAAAGTAAAATAAATATCATGCATTATTCAAACACTGCCAGACTGATTTCCATGAAATTTGGTATACTGATACAGGTAAAAAGTATCCTATATTTGTTAACTGCCTACCTAACCTATGAATATAGAATGCTTTTTACCCGACTATGGCGAAGCAAAAGAGACCTTTAACTTAGCGAACAAAGTCGCAGGCGAGACCCTTAGTAGTTGAAATATAATTTTCCAGTTGTTCCCGATCGAGTCCCCAGAGGCGGTGACGGTGGTGTCGGTGTGGAAGCGCTACAGCGAGGTGCGGCGGCTGCACAAGAGCATGCTGGCGCTGCACGCCGGCCTGCACCTGCGCGGCTCCTGCCCGCTGCCCAACTTCAGCTACTTCCGCCGCTTCCAGCAAGAGGTACCCAAACATCGAAGAGGGATGAAATTTTGTAAACATTTCATGCAGGCGAAGTCGCAGGACGGCATCAACTAAATTGAGCGGACAGTGACATGAACCCTGACCATGACCTTAGTGTGACTGTGTCCTTGAATTGTACTAGTATAGGTAATTAACATATTTCAGTATTTATATGCTATCTTGATACAACTGAAGAAAAAACGACAAACGCTGGTAGTAAACCCCTAATTTAGGTTGTGATTGTGACCCTTAGGCCGGTACCGGACGCAGCGGGGCAGAGAGCTAAGTCCGTACAAAAAAAAACAATCACAACCCTGC